>OY282497.1:69504307-70104307 GCA_958295605.1 Ajuga chamaepitys | reverse complement strand
GTTTTCGAGGTGATCTGTTAATTAATATATATTTTTATTCTGTTTTAGCTCATCTATGAGAGACATGGTTACTTTTCTCATACATTAAAGTTTTCATTTCTTCTTTTAATCTTCCACTCAATGCTAGTACTCCCTTTTTTTCCTTTTTTCGTTTTCGTTTTTGCAGACTGAACTTCATGGATTAGCAGCTCTGCAATGGTCTATATGTCAGGATTCACGTAGCCGGTAAACTTATAACTCTCTTTCTAATGAAAGCAATCTGTTAAAGTAATTTGGTGGAAAATAATTTGGAGTGAAACAGGGAATAAAACACAAAACTTGAACTCTTAAAGTAACAACACAAATTTAATAACGGATGCTTCGTATGTGAAACTCTGCACGATAGGTCCACCGAAGCACGTGTGATGTACGAGAAGCTTCAATCCCACCCCAGTCCTAAAGTGAGTAAGAAGGCTCGCCAATTTTACTTCAGCTTCCAGGCAAGTTAATGTTGAAATCATTATGGTATGATGAGTTTTAAGTTTTAACAAGAAAAAGTTATGTAGTCCTATGAAAATGTCACAAAATTAGCTTCATTTCATGATCTGTTTGACATGTACAGGCAATGGAAATGATGAAGGTTAAGAGTTTGAATCGTTCTCCACGCGCCACCGGTTATCAGAACTATTTCGATGCTTTCGTCGAAGACAAAACAAACTATCCGTTGGAAGCGGATCAAGTCGATGAAAGTGGATTCAATCAAACCATCCCATACGTCATTTTTCTCGCTTCTCCCATTTTCATGGTGTTGCTCATTGCTGCCTTCAGGTCCTAGTTTTTTTGGAGATAATGTGTAAATAGTTCTTCGAAATATGATATTTTATCTAGACAAAGATCAATTAGCATAGCATTTTCTCACGGATGATTTTAGTAGCATGTTGTTTATAGTTGATTCATTTCATATCTAAAGGTGAGAATTCAGGAAAGAATGTAATATTGCAGATATAATTTTCCTGGTGTTTCACTGACAACAGATTATGGTTTACATTTTACACTTTACATGATCAGTGTAAATTCTGTATACATCTGAGCAAATGAAAAGGCTAACTAGTTTAATTTCGAATGTCCTTCGACCAGAGGAGATTCATTGAGGATCGACTGAAGCTGTGAACTGTAATTCTCGAGACAACTTACATCCGGGCTTTGATCCTTATCGTCTAGCTTAGCACCATCGTTCTGGTCCGATGATTTCTTTTTCTGCGCTTCGTAGAACAGTTTTAAAGCATCTGTTGTTGAAAGCGAATGTACAGATTCGTGCAAGTTCTGGAACTTGTTTCTTGTTCCCTCTGTTTCCACCAACTTTGCCTTCAATTCACCGGGCAAACAAGCCATAGCACTGAAAGGCAACAGAAATACATTACGCGAGTAGTCGGGAGGGAGTCGCATATTTCAATTTGCATTCGATTATATAAGTACCTGGTAATCCCTCTGACAAGACCCCAATTGTACCCGGTTAATACAGAATCCTTGAACCCGATGTTAAATCCCTCTTGTGCAGCAGCTTCCTTCCCGGCAATGAGACCATCACGGTACCCTATCTAGATTAACAGAATGATACGCGTTATGTGAGTAACCGGGGAATAATGCATCAACAGCAAGCAGAAATAGTTACATAACTATGGTACATAGAGCAATATGGATACCGTGTGGAATTGATTGCGTCTCTTGTTCCACTCCCTCTCCATGTCAGATGCTTTATTCAACACTTCAACCGAATCTTCACCAGAAAATTCATCATCGTACCATGAATCGCCCGGATCATTTCCTGAGATCGAAAAAGAAAAAGGTCTCAAGTGTGACGAAGTTTCTCAATGAACAAACATAAAGCCAAACCGCCAAGAAAACAAATCTCATTTGATATGTAATGAGATAACTCGATTATGCATCTTTCTTGACGCCCTGAATTTGGCTCATCTTTTTACTGTTTATACACGATTTATCAAGTAACTCGATTGACATGCTTTTAAATTTTAAACGAAATTGATAACATCTGAAGCCCAATACTCCTACAGAATTCAGTAACCAGATTTATCAAGTTTTATCTGGAGAAATATAAGCTCAATGTCGACAACAAATTTAATCAGTGCTATTGAATAACGTACCAAGTGAATCATCATTTGCTCGGGCTGCAGTTGATCCTTTATCTAATTCGACACTTGACGACTGCAAGATTTCTGAATAAAGTTCGCTAGCAATACTCCCCTGCATCTGTAGAAAGCAAAAAACAAAATGGATTCACTCAGATTTACGCTATCAATCAGTTTAAATCCACAGACTAACTGAAATTGGAGTAGTCAAGAAAATGCAACAATGTCGATTTGTGATATAACCACTGAAAATCAAACCAAACTACTCGATACTCGACTTAAGATTGTTGGTTAAAAGCTCGTTTGAACTATGTTCCATCAAAGATGTCAAACAAGCTTGAACATGCTTTACATTTGATAAAATCTAAAGCTCTGACTGAGTTTGAGCTCGATAAGTTAAAAATGATAAAACAAGTATATAAATGTCAAACTACCCGAGCTCATTGAAGCTCAAACATAATATTAGAAACTCGATAACGTATCCAACAAGCTTGAACAACAGTACATTCAGCTCGACCCGACTTATTTACAGCCCTAAGCCAGATTATCTATCCATACTTCGACCACAATACACCTTCCAAATTCTTACCACCATCGGGTTCGAACATGATGAAGCTTACTTGGTTCTAATGATTTATTTTGCACTATGGATTCTCAAAATTGCGGGCTTAAAAGCTTCACCATTTTCGGGCAAAAAATAATAGTATTTAGAAGAATTGACAGCCATGAAACAACGATAAAGGAATCAAGACCTAAAAATTTCAACCCGTTGCCTGAAATCAAGCGAAACTCCAAAATATCTTATCATGAAAATTGAGTACTTTTTGGGAGATGCTGCACCCTTTAAGGTTGAACCAATGAAGTTGTTATGATTTCTACGCATGAAAATAATAGGAGAGTAGATGATTACCTCCATTGCAGCTCGAAAAGATTCTCACAGAATTTCCGTCGAACACGTTGTGCGCATCAACAACCTACTGCTTCTATCTTAGTTGTAGATTGATACTCCAAGCTGTAGCCCATTACAAAGCCCGTACTGGGGCACTTGAAGCCCATAAATAAGCCCATATTTGGGCCAATTCAACGTAGTCCAAAAGAGAAGGTTGAAGCCCATAAATAGGCCCATGTCTACATACGTTTTTTTTGGTTATAGCCCAAAGTTAGTCGAATATATTTATTCACTCTTAATTTATAATTTTCGGGCCGGCCCGGACCAAATTTGTTTTTTCAGGCCCTTTTAATCCTTAATAGATATCACAAGTTGCCAAAATCAGTCCACTTTAATGGGTCGCTCCATCCGACAATATTTTAGATGGATCATGTCATAGAAATGTAGCTCGAAGTACCATCGAAATTAATAAGCTCCATCTAATAATCTCTAGATCGTCACGAAAATCTTAATATATTTAAGGGACTCGATAATTTTTAGCCCGATAAAATTTTGATCAACTAAGTCCACCCACATATAATATTAACTTGATGAACTATATTGACCAAGCTCACCGTCCAAATTACCACGTCTAATCACATGTCAATACTATACGCTCCACGCTCACCGACAAAAGTGCATTTGCAACGACAACATTAATGCTTACCTGAAAAAATGAATCATCATCATCATCATCACAACAGCTTTAAGCACAAGCAAGCCCTTTATAAAAGTGAAATGCATACTTTAAGGAGGCGAAATATTCGGATCTCTGATTCATAAAAAAATATTATTCGTTCAGATCGTTTGTTAATTTAAACGAGCGAGTTCAAACCTAATTTCGAGCTCGAGATATCTATTAATATTTGGTTTGTTAGTCGTAAACCAGCTCGAATTATATATATTTTTAATTTTTTTGAATTAAGGTGTTCTAATATGAGAGTTTATTTCTTATAAATAGTATGTTTGTGTGATCTCTGTAGCCATATTTCTTTCGGCATACCATGAGTTTAACGAGCTCCTAGCTATCTTGAAAATCCAACTAGGTTCAATTTAATTTGTTGTCGAGTTTTTATCGAAATGAGCCTCAACTATTCGTTAGCACATTTCTACGACGAATCAAACTCGAACATAATTATAAAAGCTTAAGCCGAACTCCAGTCTATCAAAAACTCAAACGAGTTGAACTCGAACCCTACACTATTCAACTAGATTTGTCTCATGTAGTTTCGTCTTCTTCCTTCTTTTTTTCTTTTTTGGTTTGCTCACTTTCTTTTCCATTTATAGTTCACTTTGCTGCATTTCTTAGAACCACAATCAAAATGGCCTCTTCCCACACTATTTTCTCTCTCATCATCTCCACCTTCCTCCTCCCCCTCTCTCTCTCCACCGCCACCTTCTCCGACGACTTCCTCTCCACCACCCCCACACGAATGGACAAAACTACCCACCTCCACTTCTTCTTCCAGGACAAGCTCAGCGCCCCCAACCCCACCGCCGTGCAAATAATCGGCAAAGGCGGAAGCTTCGGGTCAACAATCATGATCGACGACGCGTTGACGGAAGGACAGGATCGTAATTCCAAAATCGTCGGCAGAGCGCAGGGACTGTACTCGTCCGCCGCGCAGAATGACCTAGCTTTTCTGATGGTGGTGGTTTTTTGCTTCTCCGAAGGGAAGTACAATGGGAGCAGCATTAGCTTGCTCGGGAGGAACCATGTGATTGATGACGTCAGAGAAATGCCGATCGTCGGCGGGAGCGGACGGTTTAGGTTTGCGACGGGGTACGCGGTGGCGCGTACTGCATGGTTTGATCCTAACAATGGCGATGCTTCTGTGGAGTATAATGTCACTGTTAATCATTTCTGAAAAGATAGGTTTTAGGATTGTATTTTCGTGTTTTTCTCCAATATGGTTGTCGAATTAGAAAAGTCATCATTCATCAATCGGGACATAACAAAATAGTCGAAGTTATCGACGTTTATCACACATAAAATATATCATGCAAGCCTACAAGACGACACTAAGTTATATTATCCAAAAATCAAATAAAAAATAAGGTTTACAAAGGGTTGTGTATATATATAATAACATTAATATATATATATATATTTATTATTAATTTCATAATTCGACAACTCATAATCTCTGTGTATAAATACATACATGTGTGTGTATATATTAATTAATTAACTTAACAATTAGATTTATTTGCCCGTTTGCTAATATACAAATCCACACAAATCCAAAGCCTACCATTTGATTGGACGGGCCACTAAAATTTCGACCCAGATCACTTATTATGCATGGCGGAGCAGGCCAGCCCATGGACTAGACAGCTCAAATAGCAAGTTGAAAAGCGAGGAGTATATTAGTGACCAAATTGCCATCATCAGCAAGGAATTTCAACCGGCTAATTTTATGCTATTCGGTCGAATAGTACGACTGTGTGATTTAATGATCAACTTAGAATGGCAATTGAAATTAGTGACTAATTTTTATTTAATTTCAATCAACTTTTAAAATAGATACACGCCTAAGCATAGAATATCTCGTTTCGGCTGGTGACATCCTCTCTCATTTTCTCCCACCGAGGGAATAGACAAAATATTGGCATTCACATATTTATTTGATATAAAGAAGCTGCAAATTTTTAGGTAGAGAGACGAAGAAGCGTGAAACTGACCCAGCCCGAAGAACCATCTACATATAGCCAGCAAGCCCGACTCCAGGTAACTGCTTACAACATGCAAGTGTAATAACAGAAACAGATAAACCACCTGCAACATGGCTGAGAAAAGTCATACGTCACGCGTTAATTTGTGACATCACTGAATAAACATTGTGTGAGGTAGTTATTGTGAAATAGAAGACGGTGTAGAGAATGTAACAGAGGCCTATTGTTCGATAAACATTTCTAAAACCGAAAAATGAAACCGCAGTGATGTACTACCACTACAGAGTGAAGCAACTGCACATCACACTGCGAGCCGTCTAGTATAATACTCGACAATGAGCAACCCGAAATGCAATTCTTTGATCTGAAACAATTGTACACATCATCAATCATCATAGCAACAATTTAAGCATATTAATCCCTGCATTACTCAGATCAATCGATTGATATCACTAGAGTCGCATCTCTAAACAGAAATCGAGACAAATTTACACCGAACATGGTAACACATGGGCATCTAGAATGCTACACTACGAACCATCTAAATCAATCTTGCGTTCACCGTTTCTAAGTATGAAGTCGGATCACAATTCTTCCCGAGTAAAATCGATTTATTTCGTGGTATATATATAGAAAATACTCTATTGCCAACATTATACAGCATCCGGAGATGAACAGAGGGAAAAAAGTAGGCAAGCCCCAAAAACATTCTTCACGAAAAAACGAAAAATGTTTAAGGAACATTACTACTTACTAGCATCTAATTCTCCTTCGACTTTGCTTTGGGCTTTGCATCTTCCGGAACACACGAAGCCCAGAAGATCGGCACAAGTGTACATGCAGCCTGTATCAAAAGTGCTTTTCCCAGGCCCGAGAAATCATCGCCATCCACACCAACAAAGGAAGCAAGAGCAACGCCGAGATATCCACTCACTATAAGTGCAAGTGCAATAGCAGACATGACGAACGCCATTAACGAACCCTCGCAGCCAGGTGGACAAAGCTGCGCCATTAGAACGGTGAACGGTAAAATCTTGAAGAAGAATAGAACCTCAAGCAAGCCTGAGAAAACCACGACGTATAAAGAGTCTGGCACGCCAAGCCTCTGATAAACCCCATTCACGAATAGGTAGTCTGACAGCATGAAAACAACCATGGAGAATTGGACGGCTACAATTAACTTCCTGGACGTGATCGACTTGAGATGGCGATTGTAGACAACGCCCCATAGCAGCATAGCTGCTTGGCCGACCACTTTTGATATACCAAGTAACGATGATTCGATCTTCAGGTGTTGGGTTTGGTAGTAAAACATTGTTCCTGTCAGGAGAGGGATTACGGCGTAGGAAAACGCAAACCACAGTATGGGGTGAAGGAGTTCGGGTTTCTTGAGTGCAACCACAAGTTGTGATATTTGGTCTTTGACGCCGACGTGGGACGGGGTTTTGGGTAGGTCTAGAGAGCTCTCGTGGATGAAGACGGTTATGAAGAACTGGAGACAAAGGAGGACGCCATAGACGAAGAACATTGTTTGGGGTGAGTATTTATCGATAGCAATACCACCAACGAGGTTTCCCACAACTCCACCGATCGCTGAGGCCATCCAGACGAATGACTGCAACCCGCCAGACGAAGATGATTTGGGCGTTTTGGTGGAAGAGGGCTGCTTCGCTGTCTCTGCTACCATGGCGTCGTTGGCAACCTCGACTATAGAAGCGCCCAAATTCCCGAGGAGGAGATAAAATGTGATCGATGAGAATGAGATGCCTGATGTTGCTGACATTGCGATAGATATCCATGAGACTGCTTGTAGAAATGCTGCAATATTCGTATATCTCAATAGTAAAATAATAATGACAATCTGATATCACGAAATTAAACAAAAATTATCACCATTGCATTTAGACATACTTCAAAGATTAAGTACCATACGATAAAACAAGATCACTCGAAAGACGATAAATCTATTAAGTGGGACTGTTCATATTGGCACAGATTCACCATAACTGTGTGCATCAACAAGAACAAGTATCATCTCATGCATTTCCAATTTCATAATAAATAAGAAACCACTCTTGCACGACTGGTGCTGTTTCAACAACCGGACTTACATTCTTCGTAGGTGTGTAGAAGTATATTAAGAACAGAGTACAGTCCACAGATGCAGTCACGAGAATTAAGCCTAGTGTTTACATTTCATGCACTTAACAAATAATGTACGCGTGGGTGATTCCTATTAGTCCGTCCAGATAGCGGGTATCAGCGGAGCCATTCAGCTTAGTTAGCTAGTAGTATAAATATGCAGCAAGTGTTACATTGTACTCAGATTTTGAAAATATACGAAATTGAATGTTTGAGCTCACAGCTCATTTTTCATAACCGTGCTTCACATTTCCCATCAACAAATCCTTTTACATTCTGAATCCAGTAGATACAAATTCAACGGGTAGCATTCTCACAGTCGCGTTTCTATAGCTTTGTCTTAATGATCGTATTCTCACAGTCAGGCAAAACTATTTTATATACCTATTCAAATAAGGAAAAGGTAAGTCTTCTAACATTCCACCTCCTCCATTACAACTATGATATCAGCTGGATATATCATAACTTTCGACCGGATCAAAACTGACTAGAGCTGCGCGGCGGAGGGATTTTTGCAAGTCCAACAGGTCAAGTTCGGACCACATGAAAGATAATAAGGGATGTAAACAAGCGGAATCAAGCCGAACAGTACAAGGCTCGTTTGATTTTACAGTGTGTTCAAGTTCGATCAAACTTCTAAAACTATATCAGAGTTCGGTTCATTTTATAATTACTAAGCTCGCAAATTATTCCAGCTTAAGCTCGATAATGTAATAAACGAACATAGTTCAAGCTGGAGTTCGTTAAACGTGTAATTACTAAGCTCGTGAATGATTCCAGCTTAAGTTCGATAATGTAATTACAAACATAGTTCGAGCTCGAGTTCGTTAAACGTGTAAGTACTGAGATCGCAAATTGTTTGAACTCGAAAACATATTAAATGAGCATAGTTCAAGCTTCAATTCGTGAAACATGCAATTTAGCTCAAGAGCTCGTTAACACAGTGTTTAAGTCACGCAAAACACAAGCATATATTTTCTGAATTAATATATATGAGTGAGCTGGGCTTGTCCGGGTTCGTAAATAAGCTCGCGAGCTTACGAACCAACCAAATACCTGCGAGCTAGAGTTCGGCTCAAAATTTTTGTCGAGCTCGATTCGTTTAGGCCAACCAAAACGTGAAAGCTTAAAATAAAAAGCAACTAACAGTAAACAAAGCAAGTTTTCTGCACAATTCATAGTCATACAAAAACAGATCGAACTGAATCATCCTTTACGCAATTAACTCAGCATCTTCAACAAATTACCCTAGAAACAGAAAAAAGCAGAGGAGAAAATTACCTCCAAGAGCTATGTAAGGAACACGGTGCTGGCCGAAGATGTAGAACGAATCAGATAGTATGCCATAGAAAGGTTTAGCCACCATAGGCAGATTGGCAGAGTTCTGAAGGATCTGTAGAGTGGACGGGTCCACTCTCAAACCATCTTTGAGGAAGAAATTGACGCCCATCCATGGAAAGCACCTCAATCCCTGCACAAAAAAACCGATCCCTAGCAACAATTTCCTCTTTCTGTTACTCTCGCTCTCACTTACACCGGAAACCATCGCTGAATTTGCAGAGAACGGTGGATTTGGTCAGGTTAAGGCACGTGAGCTTCAGATTACTCCATTATTACTATAACTAAGCCTTTTTATGGAAGGTTGTTAAGTTACCAGAGAAGAGGTGGCAGCAGCTGATATGGTAGATTCAGACGGGGAATAAAATAGAAAGAAAAGTTTATGAAGAAGAACGTGTGGGTCTCAGATTGAGGAAAATCGGCCGACACCTATGTCGATGAGGTGTCACTCCAAGTAGGGATGTACACGAGCTAAATTGATCGCGATCTCAAAAATATATTCGTTTAAAATTATTTATTGGTCTAAATAAAATGAGCTCGAGCTTAATTTCGGCTCGAAAACTTATTCGTTTGAAATCGTTTGTTGATCTAAATAAATCTGAGTTTGGTAAAATAATTTTTTAGTCGAACTCGATTCTGTAGATATTTGTGATAATATTTCCGAGTCGAACTCGAGTTCGTAGGTATTTGACAAGCTCAAACAAAACCAAGCCTCACGAGCTCGATTGTATACATAAACATACGATGATCTCGATCAGCGTTAATTGAACACACCAAAATGAGGGGTTGCATCCGACAAGTAGAGAATCTTAAGTGAGCGGTGCTTCGGACCAAGATATTGTGAGTACTTATGTTTCTATATTTTTATGTCGGTATCATCTATAATTTACTTACTATCTTTATTTTACATTTTGTAGATGAATGAAGCCAAAACTCTTTTGAAACAGGACAAGGATACAAATTTCAAGAAAGGTCTCAAGTTTGAGCATGTTTGACAAATTCTCAAAGATTGTGAAAAATTAGCAAAAGAGGAAACAACTCCAAGCTCGCAAAAGGGCGTCAGCATATTGCTTATTCACAATCCAACTCTCTCATTTCAGAGGGCTATATGCTTTCATAGTCTGCATGCTATGAGATATCTTCATTCTCCCTTATGAAGAAACTAGTGACGATGAACATGTTGAGGTATATCATCTCAACGACCGATGAGAGTAAAGAAGGCAAACTGAAAAATAAAGTAGACGATGAAATCATGAAATATTTTAATGCAACTGAAGAGACAAATGAACGACTTGGTGAAATACTAGAAAAAGATAGTGAAGAGAGATAACAAATTTTCTAAGTAGAAATGGTAAAAGCTCAAAATAGCCCAAAAAGATGGCATAACTTCGCGAGAAAAATAAATATATATATTCGCAGATCTAAATAAGATAGTAAATCCAACTAAGTAACTTTGTTCGTAGTGAACATAGAATGATAACGGAAACACAAAATCAACAAGAACGCCAAGCATCTCAACCTAGCTCTTGGTCTTTTTGGTCAATACTTTGATGGTCTTGGAGGATCAAATAATGACTTACCGGAGTATTAAATTATTTTCTACAAATTTGTGATATACTTTATACCTCAGGTTTAAATTAAATCTTAAACTATCTTTTTTATTCAAAATAGAGATGTGAAATTTCTAATAGGACTAATACACTCATAAACTTTTAAATTCAAGACAAATAGTACCCTTTTACAATATTAACATAACTATTTTTTAAAAATTATATAGTAAATTCATGAAATAATAAATTAAATTGAAAATTATATTTTTAAAATAAAGAAATCAACAACTTAAAATATAAAAAATATTTAGTTACGTAAAATAAATGTAATATAATTTAAAAAACTTAGAAAATATTTAATATTTTATAGATTTGGTGCAATTTATTCTCTTTTCTTTTTGTACATAATTTCCTAGAATTCTATTTATATAATTTTTAATGTTTTTCTTGGTTTTTCATGTACAATTTTTATTTAATTTGTTACTTTTAGATTTATTAAGTATTTTTTAAATTTCTTTAATTATATTAATAATTAGGAAGATTCTATTTTGAATTTACAAATTCATGGGCTTATTTAACCATTAAAAACGTTCAAGTGCTTTTTTTTTTTTAAAAAAAAAAGTCCAAATTGAACCTAAAGCAAAAAATGAGGGGTAAATTTGCAGATTTTCCCATTTTCAAAATGGTACTCCAATATCATTTTAAATTTTTAATACCATCATTTCTCTCAAAATTACCAAAAAAAAAAAAAAAAAAAAAAAAGTCCATTTAAATTTCAATCCAAACACTCCCCAAACACAAACCCCTATAAAATCTGGGGGTGTTCATTTCTTCATCACATTCCAATTTCAAATTCTCATTTGAAAGCGGGAAGTGAAGAACAAAGCAGGAGAAAACCTTTCCCCTTCTTCAACCCATCACTGTACCTCTACCAGCGAATCATCAATGGCGGATGATAACAGGAAGCAGGCGTTAAGCCTGAACCAGCTCCATAATCGCTTTCTTCTATCCGCGTCTCAAGCTAAGACCAATACCAAACCTGGTAATTTTTCTTCAACAGATGTATTAAAACGTAATTATCCTTGTATCGATGATTATTTATGCGTTGATTTGATGCTTATTATGCTGTTTTTTTATTTTTTATTTTTATGTGGTCTCGTTTTGGAAAATATAGTGGATGATAGTGTGCAATCGAAGGTGAACCTAGAAAAGGACTTTGACGATGTTCCTCGATTCGATTTCGGCACTCCTTCTCCTCCTCCTCCTCCTCAAGGTACTTTTGTTGCATTTGCCTTAATGGAATTTCATTTTGTGAGGGAAAATGATTTTATCTTTAGGTTTAAATCGATCAGGTGAAGTGAATGTTGAGGAGACTGTGTCAAAGCTTAAGAGTTCATCTCCTCAGCTATTTGCCGGCATTGCTGATTTTGATTCCCCGACTTCCACTCTTGGTATATATTGCGATTTCTCTTGTTAGCTGTTGATATGTCCTTTTTATATAATAGCAATAGCAATACAGTTTGTAGAAGGAACCCTCACTTGCAAATACATGGTCTGACTTTGATATCACCTACAAAAGTCATTTCGTCCAACTTGAAGAATATACGTAACCATTCAAAAGATTTGCCTCCACGAAGTCTAACCTTATTGAGCTTACTTACCAAATGATAACTAGAAATAAGGATGTTTGTTTGAATTTTGTGTCTGCTATGTGGATCATTCACATTTACTACCCTGTGAGTTTTCTTCACTCACATTAATGAGAAAAGGAGTCAGATAATGGATCAAAGTCCTCGAATAAAACTTCTGTAAAATATTGGAAATTTTGTGAGTTTTCTTCACTCTCATTAATGAAGAAAGGAGTCAGATAATGTATCAAAGTTCAGGAACAAATCTTCTGTAAAATATTGGAAATTTTGATTCGTACCTAGACTATTTACCCCCCTCTCTCTTTCTATAGGATATGCATGTACGTGTTTATTTTGGTTTCCCAGGTGCATGCATTTTGTAATTTCTTATTAAGATGAACTAATCATTTTCTATATTTCCAGACAATTGTACTGAAGCCTCGGTACTCCCCGAGAGTCGCAATATTGTTGGAGAAGAGGACAGTTCTTCTGAGAAAAGTCCTACTGTTTCTCGCTCAGTCGAATCTTGTGCCAATAGTCCAGGTTGGTTTGCAATTTTAACATCTTTCGAAGTGTCGTATTCCTTGCATCATTGCATCTTAGTTTCTTGTGTATTTGTGCTTAAGAGGTATTTCACTTTGTTTTTAACAAGATTTATTGTCAGTGGATCGTACAGTTGGTATGAGTGTCAGCCATAATGAGCTAAAGAAAAGTGAAACATCTAAAGAAGTTAATGCAGCCAAGAATGGATCTTCTTTATCTGGACTGGCTGAACTGGAGTCTGAGGTCCCAGGTATTAGTGACTCTAACCTTGAGATGAATGGTTCTTCAATATATTTCATTTCATGGTTTCAAGACGATAAATAATTTCAGGAGAAGAAAAGCAAATGAAAGTGAGAATTGAAGGCAGACGTCGCCTCTGCAAAATTTCAGACAGCAGTGTTAATGATGTTGGGACTGGGGAAAAGGTTATAAGTGCTGAAGAGCCAAACCTTGATGGCATTTTGGATTTTGAATCACCTGTTCCGCTGAATAAAACACGTGAGAGCAGTGGAAATGAAATCCAGGATATATTGAATGATTTGAGCTCAAGGCTTGACATTCTTTCCATTGAGAAGAAAAGAATTCCCAGGAAAGCAGGGAACAGAGAAGATTTTCAGGAGTCTGTGAAAAGTAAATTATATAATGTGACCGTAAAAGAGGGATTCCATGAATATCAGGCTGCTGGCTCTTCACATCGACCTTACTTTGATTCCCTAGCGGACACAATTGAGTCGAAAGCTGGAAGCACAATAACCGATAAACAGCAAAAGAAACAATCTTATTCTGCTGATGTTAGTGTTGATTCTCTTGTTGGTAAGACCGGTAGAAACATGCATAGAGATGAAAAAGTTGTCAGGACAGAACATACGAGGACCCGTGTAAAGTCGGTGTCTGTGAAAGAACAACCTTACAAGTATAAAAGAGAAAAGGGAATATGTGATGCTGACAATTATGTGTTTTTGAGTGAACAACACAAAGTTAAGCAAGTGGCTGGTCAACAGGACCGTATTGAGGTATCTGATGAAGAATCTGATGAGGTCAGTGTCTCGGACAACCATGTAGATGACTTCACTTTAAGTGGTATGACGTGCACATACAAGTTGCAGGGTGAAATAGCAAAGATGTTGTATCCTCATCAGCGAGAGGGACTAAAGTGGCTATGGTCTCTACATTGTAAGGGTAAAGGTGGTATTTTGGGAGATGATATGGGCCTCGGTAAAACAATGCAGGTAAAGCAAAATTCTTTGTTAGTGCTGATTTCCCTTTTTCCATTATGACATTTCACATTTCTATGTTTAACGTCTTCAAATTCATATCCTTTTCAGATTTGTAGCTTTCTTGCTGGACTGTTCCACTCAAATTTGGTTCGAAGGGTCTTGGTTGTGGCACCAAAAACACTGTTAACACATTGGATAAATGAATTATCAACAGTTGGGCTCTCAAAAAAGACAAGAGAGTACGGTCTTCTCTTAATGATCTACTTTATTGATTGCCTTAATGATTTCTCACGTGATTCTTATTGTTTGAACCTTTTCTTTGTTTCTTTTCTCTCTCATTTTCCTGTAGGTATTTTTCAACATGCACTAAAACTCGGCACTATGAGCTCCAATATGTACTTCAGGTTTTCTTTCCATATCTCTTATGCCTTTAGATACACAGAACTGGAATAAATAATGCATATTTGGATCACTATATTGATCTCATAAAAATGGATTTTGAATCTTACATACTGGCGGTTTAGGACTTGTTGCTTCTTCATTTGTTTTAAACAAGTAAACTAGCTTGGTACTTTCTCCCTGTTGTATGTCTGAATTTTTGCTGCAAAGAGATGCTTAATTTTAGAATCTGGAGAGTAAAAACATAATCCTCTAAGCCATACCTTGTATCTATAATACATTTATATTTCATTTCACAGCAAGTGTTTTTCTCTCTACTCTTGACCATGTAACTCTCGTAAAGTCATTGCGTTACCTTTTGATGTTGTGCGCAGCTCAAAACATTGGATATGTCTGGAATTCTGAGCATGAGTTTGCATTTTAAGCCTCAATAAATTTGGAGAACCTTTGTTTTTCCCATTTTTAGTTGCAATTTTGTTTTGTGACTTGTGGTTTTGGACTTTGACTGTTTCTTATAGGACAAAGGTATTCTTTTAACAACCTATGATATTGTGCGGAACAACACAAAATCATTGTGTGGAGATCGCCGTTACAATGACGACGAGGAAGAAGATGAAATGACATGGGATTATATGATTCTTGATGAGGTATACTGTTTCCTATCCTTAATAGATTCTGAAACAAGTTATATTTATGTTCTTCTTGTTCTTCGTAATATGGGTTTTGTTGGAGGCACAACTTGCTCACATTATTAATGTTACGGGAATCAATTTTTTAAAACTTCAGGGCCACCTTATAAAAAATCCAAGTACTCAAAGGGCAAAAAGTTTGCTTCAGATTCCCTGTCGTCATCGTATCATTATCAGTGGCACTCCACTCCAGAACAATCTAAAGGTATTATGGTTCATCTTTCTTTATACACTTTGGTTTTCACTCTGTATTCCTTTTGCATGCGATAATTGTTTTTAAACTTCAATACTTATGAAATCTCTGCATGTGTGTGTTTCGGTACTACAGGAACTGTGGGCCTTATTTAATTTCTCCTGTCCTGAGCTGCTAGGTGACAAGAAAGAGTAAGCTGCTCATTCCTTTGGATCCATTATTTTGTTAAGATACCCTCTGACCATCCTATAAATCATTTATCCAGGTTCAAGGAAAAATATGAGCATTTCATCAATCGAGGAAACGAAAAAAATGCATCTGATAGGGAAAAGCGTATTGGTTCATCAGTTGCAAAGGTGACTTTCGCAGTTAGATGTATTATGGTAGTTAAATGATTATTTTGTTTGAGTTTGTATACCCAATGGATTCGAAGTGTTACCTTTCTTTCTTTATTTTTCCTCCATCGAACATCTTCTCTTTTGTTGTTATGATGCTTCTTTGCCAGTGCAAGGAATATTTTTGACATCCTTTTACATTGTTTGAGTCACTGATACCTCATCTTTTCTTGTATGATTATGTATTATACACCTTTTTGCCCAGAGTATGTTATTTTCCTTTATTTTTTTCTTGTTTTCTAAAGCGATGATATGTTGATGCTTTTCGATTTTTAGACAGCATGGGTGTATGACGTTATCTTATTCTCATTTAACCTGAAAGCTTGTATGGGCTCATTTTGCTGGCCATTTTTAGATCATGTCAAAAAACCTGAAAGGGGTGATTTCAGCATTGTCAATTATTCTTGTATTGTGTGCTGAGCCTGGAGCGCAAGGTCTTGTTACATTTCTTTTATTCGGAAATTTTGAAAAGTCAAATTAAATGTGGAACTAAATTGGCTTGCCAAGTACAACTCATCAGCTGCATCTAATAGCATTTAGTGTTGGTAGGAACTTAGAGACTGCATTCAACCATACTTCCTGAGACGATTGAAAAGTGAAGTATTTCAAGATGATGCCACACTTTCAAAAAAGAACGAGATTATTGTATGGCTACGGCTAACTCACTGTCAGGTAATATTCTAGATATTCTATGTCTATTTTCTTATAAGAAACTTCCCTTTTCGTTTTCTGAGAGTTTTATTGAAGAAAGTATGCTTTATCCATGAATGCAGCGTCAACTTTATGAAGCATTTTTAAGGAGTGAGATTGTCCTCTCAGCTTTTGATGGTTCTCCTCTTGCTGCAATTACGGTAAAAAGCATAAAGTAGTTATTCTGTGATTTTTGTTTATGCTTCTTCTCATCCTACTGCTTTCCAACTTATCTATGACTAATATTAAAGTTATGGATTCTCAATAATCCACTAATATATTTTATGAAGTTTGTTTTAGTAACCAATTATTGTTGTTTTCTAACACATGGCCGTTGGTCTGTTGTTATAAACAATAAAGATTATTTTATTTTCTTAACTTTTTTCTTTCCATACTGAAGATCTAAAATTTGTTTGTACTTTCTTTAGTATTCCAAAATCCCATTAGCTGCAAAAACTTGAACTCCTGAACTCCTTTATTGTATATGCGAGTGAATTATATTGGTGCCATGATCTTCGTTTGTGTAAGCAATATTTGTCTCCTGTATTCAGTGGATAAATACCTAAGATAATGCTCTTTGAAAGTTAGCTAAGGATCAGGACGTATGAACTCCTTCAGTGGTCACAGTTGCATATAAACCTAAGCCAACAACCAAATAGCTCAGCTCCTTGAGTTGGGAATATTGTATATTTCAATAATATACTCCTCCGTCAGTTCAAGAAATTCACTAATGACCCTTGAGTTTTTTATTAAATTGACTCCAGAACTCCTTAAAGATACTACTCTTTTTTTATGTGGACTGATTGATCTGCTTGTTTTTATTAATACTTTAGCCAAAAGGCTCTTGTCATGGTACATGAACT
This sequence comes from Ajuga chamaepitys, assembly GCA_958295605.1. Lineage (NCBI taxonomy): Eukaryota > Viridiplantae > Streptophyta > Magnoliopsida > Lamiales > Lamiaceae > Ajuga > Ajuga chamaepitys. The sequence goes on along the minus strand of OY282497.1, from coordinate 70,086,930 downwards.
ACACATACCGTTTATAAGACTTGCTGTTATCCTTTTCTATTGATTTCCCGTTTCTCCACTTTTAGCATTCTTGCAGATATAAGAAGTGATGAAGTACCCCCCACAAACCCATGTGATTGGGTTTATCAAATGAGCAAAATACTAAATATCTTCACGGACGTAGATGCTAGTATTAAGTCTCTATTATATATTATTTGAATGTTGACATTTGACTTGCTCTGCTTGCAGCAATGGCTTAGAATTATTGACCTAGTGAAACAGTTTTGGCTAATACTGATAAGTAACTGTCCAATTATGCTTGTGATCTTTGAAAAAAACTTATTATTCATAGTATTCTCAATATGGCAACTTTAGTGTTTCAGAATGATCATTTCTTCTTTTTGGTAGTAGATCTTGAAGAAAATATGTGATCATCCACTTCTATTGACAAAAAGAGCTGCTGAAGATGTTCTAGAAGGCATGGATTCCATTGTGGGCCAGGAAGATCATCAAGTCGCTGAGAAATTGGCAATGCACATAGCAGATGTTGCTGAGAGATTTGACATTGTTGAGAATCATGACATCTCTTGCAAGATATCTTTTATATTATCTTTACTGGTATGACCTTCGATTAACGCCTTCTCATAATGTATTTTTGCTTGATAATTCTCTCAGATTTATTGTTTGTGCAGGGCGATTTAATTCCAAAGGGACACAATGTGCTTATTTTTTCACAAACTAGGAAGATGCTTAATCTGATTCAGGTTAGCTTGAAGTTAATTTTTGACATTGTGTTGATAATGTAGCACATTGGACCAAGTGTATTGTACATTCCATTTCTTTCCAATCGTAATCTTGCTTCCTGTTCAGTCTCCTTAAGTTCTGACGACAAAGCGGATTATTAAATTTGAATTAGGAAACTTGTGCCCTACTTGCTACTAGTATTCCTTAGTACCTATGAATTATGGGGAACGAATCATTGTTTAGTTTTGATATATGGTGAGAAGGCTATCGGAGCAATTCATTTGGGACAGTTGGAGTAGAACTCGTACGCACATAACTGAAAAGATACCTCATATAACAGAATGAGAACCGTCTAGCTGTATTTCCTGCATCATGCACTGAAATTTATCCTGTTGTAGATTTTATTTTGTTTTTTGAGTTGGTTTCTTGAGATCCCTTACATTTCTTGCATATGACACTTTGGAAGCATAATTCATATCACATCTAATGACAAATGACCTTCAACCTTAATCCAGGATACCATTTAATATGATGCTGTAAAATGTGAGAATTGGATAGTGGTATTTCGTAGCCCACACTTTCATTTAGGAAAACTGAGGTCTTCTTAACGACCCATTCATTACAAGGTTGTAATTTTCAAATATTACGTATAATACACCTACTCATTCTTCAAATTCATGGCCATAGAAACTAGCCACCTTTTCGTCTCTAGACACAAAACAATTTCACACTTTGGTCAACCTTGTTGAAATAATAATGAGTCTAAAAGTGGTAGCTATGATGTTTCACTACAAAGATGTACTAATGAAATTTCAGTTTCAGATCCTAGCGAACAAGGAATTAAATTACACCATGTCGAAAATAAATTTGAGGCTCAGATATAAGGAGAAATCTGATCGAGGCTCAGATATCTGTTGTACTGCATTTTCTATCACAATATTCATCTCAACTTCTCTTGATATGGTTGGAACTAAATATTTTTCTAACTTTATTACTATACTCAGGAAGCATTGACGTCCAATCACTATACGTACATGCGGATAGATGGTACTACCAAAATCGCTGATAGAGCTAAAGTTGTCAAGGTTTGCTTCTTTTTAATAAGTGAACTAATTTTTTTCTTCTTATGAAGATGCTATTTCCTATATCTGTTATATTTTTCTAAAGGATTTCCAAGAGGGTCGGGGAGCTCCAATTTTTCTCTTGACATCCCAAGTTGGTGGATTGGGACTTACACTTACTAATGCAGATCGTGTAATTGTGGCTGATCCAGCATGGAATCCGAGGTGTGATGTTGCAAAATCTTTCCTTATCTCTTCTTGGTTAATTTAAGGATACTTGGAATGCAGTACTCTCTATTGTCTTAATTTTTTAAATTTTATTTTTCTACTCCATCTCTCTTGGATATATTCATCTTCTGTTAATAACTCCCTAACAATCTTGTTTACGGTAATTTATATTGCATGTAATTGCCTTTTATTATTACGATGAATTAATTGGCAGTGAACTAGACTTTAACGTGCTATACTTATGTTTGTTAAATCATTAACTTTTTACAATGTCTGCAGCACTGACAATCAGAGTGTAGACCGTGCTTATCGGATTGGGCAAAAGAAGGATGTCATTGTTTACAGATTAATGACAAGTGGCACTGTTGAAGAGAAAATATATAGAAAGCAGGTACATAGAAAATATTTAGCTTTTTTTTTTAAATAAAGGTGATTACACCATGTCCGTAATGTCTAATGCTTACCTATTTGATGTACATATATAGATTGTGGGTAGGTTATCTTCCAAAAGCGCTTTAATTTTTATTATCAATGAGTTCCAAACTTCTAGCGGATGAAGGATATAGGATTTGTATACATCTTACAAAAGCTAAATTTGCTTGTAAAGGGCCTGAATGGTATTAAACTACCTGGTCTCTTTTGTTTTTTTTGTCCAATTCGTATACTAAAATGCTAGATCAAGCTCATGCTTGGGATTATCTGTATCTGATGCACTGCTATACACTAGTATAGCATTTTACTTCATTCTTCTTCCCAGTTTCAGTACTGTGAGTTCTGAGTCATCGTTTTTAGTTTTGTGTATTATTTATCGAATCTGTGATCCAGGTATTCAAAGGAGGATTGTTCAGAAGTGCAACTGAACATAAAGAACAAGTTCGCTACTTTAGCCAACAGGTATGCTTTGAAACTGAATGCTTGTGGAAAGAGGATGTCTAGTTTTCTTGCTACGCTCCAATGTCCTATTTTTTGGACGGAAAATTCGTTTGTCTTTGGTCATGGTAATGGTAATAAACAGGTTAACTTCCTATATGTTAATAGTCGAAGGGTATCTTGTCTCCTTAGGACCGCACTTGTACCCTTAAAATTGGTTCATCTGTATTTTCCCCAAATGTTGCCTCTGCATATTCATCCTATAATACTCTGTGAGAAGGAAATAGAAAGTAAATTTCATTAAACACCACTTTTATTTGGTTTTAGATACTGCTAGTGCGAAAACCATACAAATACATCTTTGTATTTTGTTTCGGAGATCAGTGCGAGTTATTGACACTCACGGTGTCTTCCTCCCTGAATCTAACCTCTTTCTTGAGGCCAATGTTGATTACTGTTCTTAAATCTGCAGGATTTGAAGGATCTTTTCAGTTTGCCAAAACACGGATTTGATATTTCTCTCACTCAACAACAGTTGCTTGAAGAACACGATAATCAGCATACCATGTAATGAGTTGTTTGTCATGTATAATCAGCATACCACTGATTTGATTAGATTTTCCTTCCCAGATTCTAATTGTTGTCATTTTATCCAGGGAAGAGTCCTTAAGAGCCCATGTCGAGTTTCTTCAAACTCTCAACATAGCCGGTGTTAGCCAGCACAGTTTGCTCTTTTCCAAGGCAGCGCCCGTACAGGCTGTTGATATAGAAGAGGAAACTGCAAGGTGAATTTGATATTTGATTCAATTGTTTGCTACAATCTAAAACTTGAAAAGAAATCAATTACGTCTGCAGTTATGTCGATTTACTTGTGTATTCTCGATACATTCGAAGGAAAGTTCTTGATCGCCTTGTTTACTATACAGTTCAAGAGGGACTACATACATGGGGAAGGCATCTACACGACCATCACACGAGCAAAACGTTGATGGGTATTGTTACGGAAACTCATTTTCACTCTAGAATCTTGATCACTATCAAAATAATTTTCCATGCGGTAAAAGTGTAATTTATTTGTGCAGAGCGCATCTTGCATTTAACCCAAAAGATGTAAAGAAAGCGCCCAAGAATTCAAGTCCAGAAGTTAGGGAATCATCAGAATCTGAAATCAGAGAGAGAATTAATCGCCTGTCGCAGATGTGTGCTAATCAAGTAAGCATTGTGTGCTGTTCAATTTTTCCATAATTTTGCCAGCTGCTAATTAGGCGCTAGACCCTAGTCTATCACCCGATTAGCACCTAAAATCCTTTAGAACATTGCCTTGATTCGATTTGTGATTGTCCTCCAGGTTGCAGTGTCAAGACTACCAGATAAAGGAGAGAAAATTCATAAGCAAATAGCCTCACTGAATCTTCTGCTGGAGCAGATGCAGATTTCAAAGGGGAACAAGAACGACGTCATTGAGTTGTAGCATGTGGTCTTGCTACATCCTTTTGTAACTCAGGAATTTTCGACTTGTTTTCTGTGAGGTTCAGATGATCAGATATGCCATGTATCTCAAGTCCGAGCCGTATAGTTTTGATGCAATCATAGTCAAGTGCTCTTGACAGGAGGTCACTGGTTTTATACCCGTTCCCCACCTTTAATTCCCTAATGTACTCCAAAAATTATAAAATTGTCCTATGAATTATGAGGGTCCTTTTTGTGGACAAAATATTTCGATTTTTTTTTTATATTAATTCCTTATATTAATTCAAATCATGTGGCACTTGAATTGTGCTGATATATATTGTTGAATTTGCACAATAATGGAACATTTCCCAATTCTCTTAGTTTTAATATTTTAAAATATTTACTAACTATTCCCTCCGACCCGACTTAACTTTCTTACTTTGACTGGACACGGAAGTTTAGAAAAAGTAGATTTTGTGAAATTTTTGACTTTTTTAAAGGTGGAGATTATGAGAGAAAATTCGTCATTTATGGACTGAAAAGTTAAGTTGGGACAAACCAAAAAGGAAAGTAAAAAATTTAGAGCGGGAAGGAGGTAGTAATAAAATAAGCCTTTTGACTTTTGAAATAAGAATTTTATAAGACAAAGGGGTGGTATGGTATGGTTTTATTTCAACCATAGGAAAACAAATGTATATTTCATGATTACAATAATTGGACAGGAATGTAGTGGGATGTGTCCCGTCGGCTGTGGCACTTCCTGGGATGGTATATCCACTTAAATAGTGAAAAGGTATTTTTCTTTAGAGAGATGTGTGGGGTAGAATGTGTACTGTAGATGTCATATCAGTAGGTTTTAGGGTGGTTGATGGTATTAAAATATTGTGATAGGTGATGTGGGTAATGATTGGTTGATTGGGAATGTGATAACTTTATAGGGGGATGTGGGTGGATGGGCCACATCCGTCTGAAGTGAAATTATTTACGGATGGACCATCCCACATCCGGATGTGTTCATCCCTGTCCAATAATCCATGGATTCATTATAAACTTAAAATGCTTTTACTAGTAGCAACACTCATGCTGCTGAGTCAGCTAAAATACAATATCAAATCGATCATCTAAAACAATATGAAACACGCATCATGCAGCTAAACCCGATGATAGAAATCAATTCAAGATGTTAGGATCCATCATAAGCTGCAATTCAAGAGAATCGATTGCTCTCATCTCTAATTGTAGCTTCAAGAGAATCATATTTACTTAAAGGAAACAATATCTGTTGGTCGCAAGTGGTACAAGTTTAGACGGATGAATAAACCTCTAGCCTTTAGTAGTTTTTCTTTTCAAAGCTTAGGTAGTAAGTTGTCGTCTGTAAGAAACTGTTTCTTACATCAGAGCTTACAGCCATAACAATCTGCATAAATTTCCTACAGAACAGTTTGCATAAATTTCCTAACAATATCAAGACCCAGCCTCTAGCTTTTCAATTTCATACGTAATAAGCTTTTCAAATTTGCAAATAAACCATCGAATCAAACAGGGTGCAGCCATTTTGCAAAGCCAATAGCTCCTGCCTCCCACAAAAGAATTATACTACTTCCTAGCAAATCAAAAGGAAGCTTGAATTTGAAAACAGTTAAATTTTCATTGGATTTTAGCTTCACCAAACTACAAAAAATTAGTGAGAGAGCAACTGTTATCAAACAAAGATTTCAAAAGAGATTGTAAATCTTCCAAAAGTTGCAATTACCCGACTATTTTTTCACATCTTTGTCAGCAGAGGGAGGTGGTGGCTTGTTAGCAGATTTTGCCAACTGATCCCTAGCTTTAGATTCAGCCATTTCCTCAGCTTCATATACTTTCCTAACCTCCTCTTGAAGAGCTCGAACTCTGTCTTCAGTTCGACGGAGCGCTCTCCATCTGTAGGTTAACCATAACCCGAACCCTCCGTACACAAGGATATAGGAAGCCCATACATAGGGGTAAGCCTGTGCATGTTCTTTCGTTTTTCTATACTCCTCTTTGATCCTACCCCACCCTTGTGCAACTGGATTTCCTAATTCTTGCGTTGATTGTGTGGGAACATCTTCTGGTTTTGGCGTGTTTGACATTCTCTCTTCCACTAATAAAATGGATAAAATATTCGCATTCACATATTTGGTATAAAGAAGCTGCAAAAGTTTAGAAAATAAATCGAATCACAGGTGCAGTTACTATATCATAGTTTCTTCTTCTATACCGAAAGTGTAACAAAAATCACACTAAGACAACAGCAAGAATCCGTTATCAAGTATGAAGTCAATGCCGACAAACTAAGAAGCTCATTTTTCTTGAATTAATAGGCTAAAACAGGTTAAATCGCCATAACGGAATTTCAGAGAACAAAGATTTTTTTAGGAAAAACACTAGATTTGAGGAATGCGCAAAGTTACTTATACATGCTGACACCAGAGAATCAGATCCACGTACATAGACTTCACTAGTTAATGCTATGATGCAAAATGCAAAATTAATATATGTATTTTGACAGGAAACGGAGCAAAATTAATATCAGTAATTTTCCCTCGTGCTAAAACATGAATGAACGCAATGGAACACAAATCTCGATTAATTGCCAAGTAAATTGAACTCTATCCAACAATCTAACAGCTCAAGCATCACTACGGAGTAAAAACAAGCAGAAACAATACTGTAGATCTCTAGCTATAATCAAACACGACAGTATTAAACTCTTATGTAATAGATCGTTAAATGCATTCGCGCTGCTTCAGAAACCGAGCATCTCATTGATCGCATTGCAACCAAAATCATCGAAGATATTCAGTGTAAAACGAAATCGGTCACTTTAAACAAAACAATTACTGAAGATCGGTGTTCATCAAAGAGAAAACTCTGGAGAGAGAGAGAGAGAGAAAATAGACAGTTTCACGAGAGTCGAGAGAGAGAGAGAGAGAGTACCTAGGTCAAGGAACTTCCGATTGCAGGAAGAGAGACAATTGACAATTTCACGAGAGGGTAGGGTTTCTGATCTGGGGTTTTAGCTAACAATTATTTTTATTTTCCTTTTTTTCTGTTTTTTTTCGTTTTGATAAAAGAGAAGGTTATATAATTAAGGCAGCAAAAAAATAGCTACATTGTCGTGCACTCTACATTGTAATTTCGAGTTGTTAGTCATGTACATATCCATGCAATTCGCGTTGCACGCGATCGGTATCAAAATGTATTACTCCCTCCGTCTCTGCTCAAATTTTCTACTTTGATCGGACATTTAGATTAAGAAAAAACATATTTTTTGGAATCTTTGACTTTATTAAATGTGGAGATTGAGAGTGGAGATTTTAAAAATTTGCCATTTATGAGTTGAAAAGTTAAGTTAGGACAAACCGAAAAGAAAAGTAGGAAAGTTAGAGCGGGATGGAGGTAGTAATATTTATGTAAAAAAATATTATTTATTCGAAAATGATACATTACACTAAAAAAATTTGATGTTTATACGTAAAGATATTATTCATTTTGCAAGAACTATATTATGTTAAAATAAAATATATTTATTGAGAATGAGTAATACTCTCGCAATTTAAATTGCACAGATCTTCTGTGCAATCTGCGTCGGCATAGTTCTCATGAAAATGTAATAGTGTTTGCACTAAAAATTATTACTTGTTCTGGAAAAATATATCATTCTGAAAACATAATATTATTTAAGTTGAATGATATTACTGTTATGAAAGCTAATGTCTTTCTTCAGAAATATATCATGCTGAAAACATAATATACATTTCATAGATTCGTTCTTTAATTTAAATTGCACGGATCTAAAATCCATACACCTGACGTATAGAAGATATTTGCTTGTATTTCGTAGACAGAATCTGGGCAAATTTATAGGCGTTTGTAAATCCATTATGATATTTCTTTAAGTTAAATTTTTATTTGAAACCCCAACATATGTGTATATCGTCCATTTATGACATGAGTTCTTGAAATAGAATCCTTGGTAATGACAATAATCTCAAGAATGTTACAATGTACAACATGAATATACTCCTATACATATAAATTTCATGTATTGTTGATCACAACTTCAATAAATATTACTCCATCCGTTTCAAATTAATTAACATTTTAGTTTGTTAATAATAGTTTAAATTAATCGTCGTTTTAAATATTCTTTGCGATTTTCCCCAATTTTGTTCTATTTGTGAGAGAGAAGAGGGTACTTTGCCCCCAATGTAATAGCACAAGTACTTAGAACAATGCATATTAAATCGGGCTATGTTAGTAAAAGAATCGAAAAGTACTAGCAAAATTTAGAACAAGCCTATATATTTGGGACATCAAATTAAAAGAAAACAAATTCAATCATTAAATCCTAGATCCGTCACTTGTGAACGATGCTTCTCAATTAAATTAAAGCTTAGCAATTCGAATAAATTTTGTTTACCAAAATAATCTCCCATAACTTGATAAAAATAACTCAATAGAAATATTTAAGCACAATAAGGTAGAATAAGTTCTAAGTTAGAGAAAAGCACATAAATAGAAAACAAAGTTAAAGTCACTGAGCTAAAAAAGGAAATTGCAAGAGGGGGGCAAAAAAGACATTTCGTAGATACAACAAACACCAATTACCAACTCTCACAATCAATGAATGTATATACAACTCCACAAAAGTCAAAAGCTAACAATGTGTGATGTAAACTCATCATCTGTTACAAGCACAACACAACAATATTGTGAAGAATCAGATTCCACAGAAAGGAGAAAGTATGGTCTAGAAAAGGACCATTAAACCGCCCTCCTGGGAAACTCTTACCTACCCATACGGGTAATGCCCCCACATCACTGGATGCACGACTCATGAAAGGAATCGTCAAATCACTAGTAGCTGCTTGTTCAATACAAATTAAGCTACGAATAACCACTTCCCCGGAATGGGAACTACATTTCAGGATTCTTACCTACCCATACGGGTAGTGCCCTCACTGCACTTGATGCATGACATGTGCTCGTTCAATACGAATTAAGCTAAGAATGATCACTTCCCTGGAATGGGAACATTACGTTTCATGATCCCTCCCAGCAAAGTTTAAGTTCAAGAAATCCTAAACGGTGCAATATTTTTCACGTTTAGTAGAAAAATAAGTCAAGGAGGAGGTCAGACGATTGAAATCCTCTCATCCAAGACATTGCATAATACACAAGAAATAAAGACTATATACACACTTAACACTTAAACCTATAGAACATTTTTTTTCTTTTTTTTTGGAGAAAGTTTGTCGAAGACCTGTATTTCAGTCGAAGCTTGATGAGCGGCTCCATCTACCTCCGAGATAATCCTCGACTGAGATGTTCTGCTCAGTGCTGCTAGTAGAAGCAGAATCATCTTCCAGATTAAGCAGCGCAAGATTAATGAACGACTGGATATCTGTAGCAGAATGTTGTCTATTGATAACATTATAGTCTTCACAACTCTTCGTTTCTTGCCTAGCCCACTCGACTAGTGCTGGGTCCCCCTGAAGGAGTTTGAGAACCTGTTTTGAGTGAAAAAGTAGGCCAGATGTAATTAACATGAGGGCCACATAACCTTTTTCTCATTACAGAAAATCTTGAGTTAATAATTCTTACGAGACTCATTTCAGGACGAGATTGCGGTGTGTCTCTAATGCACAAGGTTGCAGCTAAGACCATTATCTCAAATTGTTCGTGGTTATAAGCATTCACCAGCTTCGCATCTTGTAGTTCTGACACTTTCCCCTCCTTCAAAATGTGTTTTGCCTGAAAAAAATCGAATGTTTTAGCCGAGTGTAATTGTACTTGTTTATTTTTTTAGAAGCGGGGTGACCGAATAGTAGCACCGCAGCCACTTCATCATGTTGATCCTTTCTCGATATATCTTCTTTTTCAGAAGTAACAAATTAAAGAAAAGAAAGATAAATGATATATCTTCTTTTTCATCATGTTGATCCTTTCTCGATATATCTTCTTTTTCAGAAGTAACAAATTAAAGAAAAGAAAGATAAATGATATCAACAAATCACTAGATACATAGAGAAAAATATATGCAGGTATTTGAAACCATTCCAAGTAATTTAGGTAAAAGCTAAGTTTATCAAGTTCAGACTTATGAAAAAAGGACATACCCACATCACCAGGCTTTCCTTGCCCTTCGGTAATCCATTATCGATTGGCTTTCGACCCGATAATAGCTCAAGAAGTACAACTCCAAATGCATAGACATCGATCTTGTCATTTACCTTCTCATTAACAAAATATTCCGGAGCCAAATAGCTGCAATAAATTAAATTAAATCCACCGATTTGCCAATAACTAGAATTCGAAGTAAAGGCTGTCAAACTAACCCAAATGTGCCTGCAACATCTGAGGTACCCATATGATGTAAACAAATTGAAGCCCATGTTGCAAGGCCGAAATCTGACAGCTATGGCACAAATATGGATTAGCACAATAAGTAATATAGAAAAATCTAACAATGAATAGTTGAACTAGGTAATACCTGTGGTTCAAAATCATCTGAAAGAAGAATATTTGAAGATTTTACATCTCTATGTATAATTGGTTCAGCTGTACTGTGTAAATGGTCGAGTGCCTCTGCAACTCCCAAAGCAACCTTATATCTCTCGTCCCAACCAAATACATTTTCAGATTTCTCAGCACCTAATCCAGAGGCAACGAATCAAGAGATTAAAAAAAGAAAAAGCGATGTCATAAAATACCGCCAGAGTATTCCCATGATTTGCAGGACAAAGAAAGATACACATACCATGGAGATTATCTTGCAGACTCCCTCTGGACAAAAGATTATAAACCAGTAGTAATCTATCATCCTCACAACAGACGCCAATCAAAGATATTAAGTTTTTGTGATGCAAACAAGTAAGGATTTCAATTTCTGAAACAAAATGTTTCAATATGTCTTGTGATGGCTTCAAAATTTTCACGGCTAATTCGCGGCCCTCTGGTAGACAGCCTTTATAAACCTCGCTGCTTCCCCCCTTTCCAATCAGATTTTCTGAAAGTAAAGTTTTGATCAATAAAACTGGAAGGCAGTTTGAACCAAAAGTGCTAAGAAAAAGGGAGAACTATCAACGTAACAAACCAGGATTGAAGTTATTGGTAGCTGACAGTAGTTCATGGTAGCTAAACAATTGGCATGTTGTTGAGTACTTGTCTGCAAGAGCCTTGAGTTCTTCCGAGAAACTCTTCTCAGCTGAGTACAGTACAATAGCTCCATTCTCTGAGTCCAAATCCAAATGACATTCATCCCTTTCTGGTGCAGTTATCTGTTTCTGATCAGGATAAATAGCTGAAACAGATTGTCGACTTGGTGATCTGAATATCCATCTTATTACAGATGACTTTTTAGTAGAAGAGGTTTCAGATATTCTTCGGTCATGAAAAAACACCCTGCGCAATACTGCCCATCTTGATTTGGATTCAGGTACATTTTGGGTTTTGAAGGGTACCAAAGCCATTGAAATATTCTCACTTTCACAAGTAGATGATGTTAACAGACTCTGAGGCGGTAGACTCAGGGGGCTTTTGGACAATGTCTTCCTCCTTTTCGGTCTTGGTTGTTTAACAATAAGACGTCCTAGCAATGAGACATCGGGAGCATCTGATTCTCTTTGGAACACAATCTTGCCATTATCAAGACATATAACTGATACATTCTTTGGAAGATTCTTGCCACAATACTTGGCAACTGAGATCCTTGATCTAATCTTGTGATGAACTCCTGAAGCACCAAGAATTACATTCGTCGCTCCACATGATTTTGCCTCCCTCAGTACGATTTTACGAACTGGTGATCCTTTACAGACCTTCAGCTTTAAATCCACCTGCAGAAATTTGCTGATTTAGAAAGTGCATTTACCATAGTACATGAAAAGGCTATAGAGCTTCAAGTAGTCGGAAAAGTACTGGAACACAAGACCGTAGAAAAGGGTAAAGGAGATCAATATATTCAACCTAAAAGCAAGCAATTGAAGCAGAAAAATTGTCAACAACTCAAAAAGGTTGTGCAAATCTAGATTCAAATGTTCCCTAAACAAACCAAACCTATAAAAGGAAAAAGGAAAAAGGAACAGAACAGCCATGTAATTACAGAAATATAAGAGTATAAAAATTACCTGTTTAAGATTGCAGAAACCTTCGTAAGCAGCAAGCATTGAATCAAAAGTCTTCACCAGAGAAAGCAGGTTCTCTTTGTCTTCTCCAAACAAATTGAAAAAAAATAAAATTACGAAACTGAAAACCACAGAAATCTATCAATCCAAGCATTTGTTGATAACAAGAGCAAAAAAATATGACAATGAATGGCTCATAACAGCTCCAATTAAAACAAAGCAACAACACCTCGAATTTCACAAAATTCACCCAGTTAAATCACCGTAATACCAAAATCAAAGCTCAGTACAATTCGCTTTCCAACAACGAGGAGAAAAATCAGTTAGGTGCTAACAGTACTAACATCTCTCACCAGTAGTAAGATTGAGTACTAAACTCCAATTAAAACAAAACAACACCTCAAATTTCACAAAATTCACCAACTTAAATCACCGTAACACCAAAACAAAACTCAGTACGCTTCGTTTTTCAACAACTAACACAAAAAACCAGCTGTTATACAAAATCTCTCACCAGTAGTAGGATTGAGTATGTGAAGAGCAATGACACGATCACCGCTCTGCGCCACCTTCACTAACGCGTAAGTTAGCAGCTCCTTACTCTGTGAGTCAAGCTTCACTCCAACCACCACGACCGCACCACCATCACCGACAACCTCACCACTCGTCTCGCCACCACTGCATTCGAGAACTCCAGGATCCTCAGCCACCAGTCTCATTGTGCAGATCGAGCAAGAACGACTCCGTTCTCGCTACAAAGCACCACTGGAGCACTCTCTGTACTTTCTCTCTCTTCTGTAAAGCTGAGGTTTTAATATACCTGTAGACCTCTCATTTTCGTTTTTGGGGATTGGTAAAAAATTAATATAACGAAGCAAACAGCTAATTTATGATTAATATATAATTAATTACATTTATGTAGTAACAGTGTACTAGTAATTAGCTAGAGTAGCTGTTACCTGGCCTTGCGGATTCCTACTCACTGAAATGCCAACCGTTGCAGTACGGATTGATATATATATATATATATGTAAGTGGTGAAGATAAAATGTTTATCTTTAATTATCGGGGACGGAGTGAGCACAGTTCGGAGTGGTTATCTTCGGAGGTTGTATATGTTTGATTCGACTATTCAGAGTGTTTTTGGATTTTTCATTTAATTTAATTATTATTTGATGTAAAAAGAATATGAAAATGTTTTTTTTTTCGGAGATTGGATATGTTTGGTTTGAATATCCAGTGTTTTTTGAAGATTTTTTCAGTTAATTTAACATTTACTTGAGTTCAAACAAAGTACATGGGATAGTTTAATATAATATTTACTTGATATCAGACAAAATGCACGCATGTTTAAAGTATCCGGTGGAAAGACGCATAAATTTTTAAGTAAATCGAGCTCGAACGAGCTTGTTCATTTGGTATTCATGAACATAAATATTAGGCGTTATTCTAGTTTTGACCAGAAAAGCAAACAAATATCTTGATTTTGACCAAAAAAATCATGGACTTTTAAATAAATATGTTACATATATAATATAAAAGCATTATCATTACTACTATTATTTCATACAAGTCTACAATATGTTTATGATTCACAACGAGCCTTTAAGATTATAAGGACAAAGTAAACTGAGCGTAGAACTGAGACCTCGTTATTCCTTAATAAAGCATAATCGTAATTATATATATCTATTATAACTATGGAAAAAGTAAAAAAGGGAGACAATATCAATTACCTAGATGGATTAAGAATATAAGATAAAGCAAAAAAAGTAGGCCTAATTAATTATGACAAAAATAAAATAATGTGAGGAAGGTGGTGACAGTGATGCCCTTTTGGCTTTTGAGAATAAAAATAAAAAATATAAATGTATTAAAATTTAAAATAGTTGAAGTAATTCTTACTCTTTAATTGTTTCTTTTACCTTTTTTATTGACTAACTTTATTCTTTTATTCCTTGGTTATGAGAGTTGATTAAGTTACAAAGGTTCCACAAAGTGTAGTAATAAGTAGAATAAAAGTAAGGCATCTTAGTGTACTCATTAACTTAGAGACAATGTTAGAGGTGACGGGTAGTCAGTCTGGTCGGATCTAGTTCATCGGAATAATGCTACATATCTGATTAAGTCGAGCAGGAACAAAATTTCATTGAGTACAAATTTATTGAGTTCAATTTAGCATATCCCCATTAAATGTACTTAGATATTCGAGACGGCTCGTGACCCGTTGAACTTTTAGCCCATTGAGTCGGTCTACCAGGCCCGATGGTACTTTAGGCCAACACTTATATGGTCCAGGTCATCTAAAATATACCGGTTCAATTTTACCAACTCTAAATGAACTGAGGAATCATAAAAATGATTTAATTGTTAAAAATGTGTTGGTGAAAAGTTGTGTTTGTTTATGTGGAATAACTGCAAATAAATATTTGTAAAATAATGTAATCAACTATAAGATTGTGATATTTGGTTAAAGGTACGATTTAACTGTTATGATTGATCAATTTGAGAAGATGCACACATTCACAAAATGATAACTAGAAATATATATATAGATATGCTCATTTCACTTTTTATACGAGTCTACAACGATTAAGATAAAGTTTGTACTAATCTAAACATTCAACAATTCGTTTGGTCTTATTCATAGGTTTATTCAAAATAAGAGTTCGATTAATCCTCCTTATTCTTATCATTGTTGTACTACGATTGCAAGAATAATATATTATATCTTGAGAGACGATTGCCGTAACCACAGTCATGGGACGGGATAGTGGAAGTGGACTCAATTTTTGTAGAATAATTTATCATGCGCATTAAGATTAAAACATTGGATGTTGTGACATTATTGTTAGAGGTGTCAATTCAGACGGTCCTACCTGATCCAGTCTATCGAACCAACATCGTATATCAAGTTAGCCCAAAATTATTAAGCTCAACCTAGTTCATTCTCATTAAATATACTAAGAATTTTTTTATCAGCCTGTGACTCATCCAGTCGGGCCTGTTGGAGTCAATAGTACTTAAAACCTAAATTTTTATGGTCCAACTCATCAAAATACCGAGCAGGTTGAGCTGATCCATTTGCCCAAGCGGATATTATTAGAGGTGGCAATTCGGACGGTCCGGTCTGGTCCAGGTCAAGTCAAAATTTAGTCTTGCCTAAAATTAGTCAGCTTGGTCAGTCTATCCCCCTATAATATACTAAAATATTGAACCAATCCATGACCCATCGAATTTTTTTTTCATCGAATTGAATCTATCGAACTAAATAATACTTTAAGTTGAAAATTATATAGCCCAATTAATCTAAAATATCGAACCGGACCAAGCGGATTTTGCGTACCAACTCCAATTAGAAAGATGGGGCCTGGAAAATCCGTCTAAAATTGAGAGGAGAGCAATTATTAAGAGCTGCATGGGGCCCACACGCCCACGATCTTTGCATCCGTTACAATTTACATTAATGATAGTGACGGCGGCCCCATGCGGGTCAAAAACAAATGGTCGGTTTTTTCACCAACCATTTTCGCGCCACATGATTCCCCCCACAACCTCTCCCTGGGGCCCATCACTCCGTCACTCGACACTGGCCGGCTGATGTGTCTGGGTCTCGTTAAATTTCTGACTATCTCCGATTAATTATTAGATAGACGTTAAGTTTTTATTTGTTGTCTATATTTATTCTTTTTATTTTTTTGTCGTCGAACTATGTTTATATCCTGATCAGTTCTGTTTAGGCTTCGATTAATCGTTAAATTTTAGTCCAACGTTTGATTAACGACTAACGAATAACGTTCTACCCTTTGTGTAAGCTACGTGATATGTGTCACTTTTTTTAAATGGCCCATGCTATTACGATTACCACTTCTTTATTTCTAGAAAAAAGAGAGAAAACTCTTTAAATTATGTATTGTCTTAATATTTCTCATGTATTTATGATTATATTACTTTGCAATTTTATTATGACATCCTTAACAAAGAATTTATTTGAAATGTATCAGTTATCACAATAAAGAACGTTATAAACATGCAGCTTATGATCAAAATATATTTCATATGAAACTTTTCATCTACTTAATATGGACGAATGTTAATATGTTCATCTCTAGAAATGTCAAAATAATAGGAAATGTCTTCTTTTATATTTAGTACGGATATATTTTGAATGTTAAATACTCAATCCGTACTTATTTTGAGCTAATTCGTAATTTAAGCTAGTAAAACAAAACATTATTTTAAATAAATGACACTCGTTTTTTAAATAATAAAAACATTCAAGTAGGATTCTGGTTATGAAAACAATGGTGTATACGTATTTATAAAATACTTACTCCGTCCCAGCTAATTTTTCCTACTTTCTATTTCGGTCCGTCACACTTAACTTTTAACACCCATAAAAAGAAAATCTCTCACAATCTCCACCCTCAAAATCTCTACACACAATCTTCACCTTTAAAAAAGTCAAAGAAAAAGCAAAATCTGTTTTTTCTTAATTTCTGTGTTCGATCAACTTTGAAAAGTTAGCTGGGATAGAGTGAGTAAAAGAAAATGAAAAAAATAGAAAAATCCGAATAAAACAGAAAGTGATGATTAAATTGGTTCTCCCACTAAGATGACAAATATGCTTAGGATAACCCGTGATGAAAATGATGGTTGATTCAATGACAAATATTTCAGAAAATCTTTTGGACGCGGGTCAATCTCCTTTTAACACGTATAATTTATTTATAAATTTAATAAAAGATATTTTTTTAAAATATTATTTTTATTTATAAATGTAGAGATTATATTAACAATATCAAGTCAACGGAGAAAACTATCTTATATTTATACTTGAGTTGTATGTTATTATTAATTAGATATTTACACATGTTATGTAATTATTACAACTAATAAATAAATACACACTAATATATTATTTAATTTACGTGGATTAATGGGTTTATACATTGACATTATGTTAGTGGGTTGGATATAAATTTAATGGGAGAGAGGGTGTATACACTATATTAAACTGTTAACAAATATGCCTAGGATCAGAGCTATCAAAATCGGTATATCGAATCGGTTGATCAAGTCCACTCGATATTTTAGATATATCAAGTCAAAGAAATGTGCAAAGTACTATTAGGCTCAACAAGACCAACCTGAAGAACTAAAAGTCCGACAATCATGAACCGACCTGAAAATTTCTGAAAATCTTAGTATATTTACGATAAGTGTGGCAGTTCGAGTTATGGAGTTGGGTCAGGTTTGATTTCGGGTCAATATGATGATTAATGGGTTCATGTTGGATTGATTACGAGTTTTTCATAGCAAATTTAGGTCGGATTAGGGATTGTTACCCGGTCGCGATGGAAAATGATAGTGGAGTGAACATGCATGGCATGAATTTTGTCTGATTGGTAATATGAGGCATGTTCTCGAGATCTGTGTGACATTATAAAAAGGAATCAATGGCCATGTGTGGTGTGTCGTAAAGCATATCTTGTATGTCGTTTTGTAGCTTGTTCTTTGCACAAAATGTGGAATTGCACCATGTGCAGTTAGTGCTTGCTGGAGGAATAACCTACTCAAAATAGGAAGGGTATAAATATAATGACTACACCAAATCATACTTCAACCAAGGTCTTTGTATTTACGGTATTCTTGTTTAGACGTGATAAAATCGACCCGGTTTGATGGGTTAATTTAGTTGACTAGATACTTCAGATTATTTGGACAAAAGTAAAATATTAATCTGAAGTACTATTTAATTCGATGGGTCAAAAGTTTACGGCCCGATAAATTTCATATTATGGGGATAAGTTGGGTCAGACTGACTAATTTTAGGCCCGGCACAATCCGACGAGACTGATGCGACCGAATTACCACCTCTACTTAACGCTAATTCGCTCCATCTTAGATAGTGCTAGGAAAATTGTGGATGTTAGTTTTGCGGGATACTACGGTTGTTAGTAGAAATTCTAACATAAAATCTCTACTATATGTCGAACTAAAATTAGTGCTCTATAAGTATCACCAAAGCATGAGTGGTCAAGGAGTACGTTGTGTCTCTTTTGAATTCAGTGTCTAAAAGAAGCTGGAAGAACCACTCTTCATAGAATCTAAAAGCATGTCCAAAACTTACAAAGACAATGGTCACTAAAATGGAAAGCTCTAAAGTCACAGAGCTCGGGGAACACAACACAAATTGGCCTGTGCGGATCCCATTGGACCAGCTTAACATTCGTGTACTCAGATTGCGTTTATACATACAAGTCCCTTAAATCAACCGTTGATTTGCAAATAATCCTCGAGACGCGTCAGAGAGAGCCTATATGCTACATATTCTTACGGTGATTCAGGAGGAAAAACATATTTATACTAGTCAATTCTTTGGTGGTAACTTAGTTTTGGGCCGTGGAAGCCCAAGTAAATTTAGATAAAGGCCTGTTTATAAATCCAGTAAATGTAGGCCTTTACAAGCCCAACAACTCATCGACGAAGTCCCAATTATCAATACTAGCCCATGAAATCGGCCCAAAAAAATATGGCCATTATTCAGCCCAATACGCCCAACTTGGGCCTTGCAATGGGCTTCATGATAGCCGGAACCATGGCTGAAATACCCACTTTGTCTGGGCCCAATGCACTCCGTGACATTCATGTGGAAGTAACTGGCGCTATAAACGAGCCGAGCTGAAATTCTAGATGTTTATATTTAATTCATTTATTTTTAATCGAATCCAAGTCGAGTCTAATGGTATATGAGAATATTTTATTTTGTTCATAAACGTGTTTGACTATGTTTGTGAATAACTCATTACTGTTCTCATAAATATCAAATAAACACAATTTTCCCTGAATTTCCATATAGATAAACGAATTTAACCAAATACGTACTAACATAACACTTAATATAAGAATATTAAATTATATGTAGTATGAAAAATGTTATTTTTCTTGTTATTATCATTACTATTACTATTATCATTAAGTCGATCTCAAACGAGTTAATTCATGTTAAGCTACGTTTCTTTATAAAACGTGCTCAAAAAATTGTTCGTGAACTTTTCACAAGATTCTCCACCAGGATATATTTAGAATTATTATAATATTTGCCGTGATTTCAATAGCGAGCATGAAGTGATATAATGATGTCCGAAACTTTTATGAGATCCATTTAAATATGAAATCTAAAAGTTGTGAATGAATTTATTATTATGAATTTGAATATTTCAAATTCGTCACTGTCAATAAAAGCACATGAATTGCATGAACAACTAGTAGTTATTTATTGAAAAATCATCTCATAAATCTTTGGCTTCAAATTGATATGTTTTGCAATTTTATGTGGCAGTTTTTTCAAATATACTATATTATTAACACACGACGAGTATTCACGAAAAAAATGTTTATTGTTGAAAAGGAAGAATAGGATTTGTAAGAAGTTAGGGACCAAAACTAGATGATAGAAAAGCATTCGTGTGAAGATGCCTGACAGCCACACGGATTTTATTCCGTGCAACAGAGATGAATTTTATATTTTGTAGGGTCAGAATTTAAATATGGATTTTGGAATATTTAATTTAGCTATGAATTAGATCTACTATACGAATTAGGATCGTGTAGCCATAGAGTCGAGTCGAGTCAAGCGGAGTACTGACTGGCTCGAGCTCAATCGAATTCATTTTCTTCAAACTCGAGCTCGGCTCTGTGGAAATTTGTTGAGCTCGGGATGGATTCGACTCTGATTCGATTTATACAAAATAAAATTTAAAAGATATAAAAAAAATTATTTAAAATGAAAACATTAATTATACTACAAATATCTGCTAATGGGGACCTTGTAGAATTATGATATATCTATAATTATGTCAACTCTAAAGGTTAATTAGTAGTTTAAAACAATCTGGTTTAAGCTTGCGAGTCTACCAAGCCGAGTATCAAGGAGCTCGAACTCAAACTCAAACTCGATTCGCTTATCTTTCGATTTTTTTTTAGTGTCTCGCGAATTATCTCGACTCACTTACATCCGCACAATTTTTGGTCTTTGTTCTATTTGATAAACACAAGGTTGGTAAAAAAGAAGACAAAAGTGAGCAGTTAAGCAAACTTCAATGTTTTCTGGTTTTTGTCTATTTCTTTAATGATTAGAAGCACAGAAAATTGTGCAAGATGGGTTGATTGGTCAACTACACCTTGAGTTAAGGTTCCTAAACTATAAACATATGTTTAGGTCTCTAGGTAACGAGTTTGTCAACTTTTGTCACCAATTTATAAGTTGGAATAATATCCTTTCATACTAACTTTTAGAAACAATATTGAGGTATGTTCGAGAGATTACCACTACAAATAGTGACGGAGTCGGAAATTATTTAAAAATTGAAGGATATGCGTTATTTTTCAAAATAAAGTTTATGATGATACATTGATGTATTCATATCATATAATTAATAATGTGATGGAGAAGTTAAAAATAACTGCTAGACTTAGCCCGAGCACACGGTGTGAGATGCTGAAACGGCGTCGTCTTGATAAAAATGATGTCATTTTGGCCCAAATCCAATCGAAGTTGATTTGCATTGGAGCTAAAACAACGTCGTTTTAGTGTCCAGATCTCTTTGGAAAGATGGTGCTAGGAGTTGATAGTGCAAAATCATATAATCTTTTGTTACTTTTAAGATGCTACTCATTTAAATGTTCAAAACCAACACAAATGAAATCTTGTTATTCAAACTCATGTATTTTACATCTTCAAAAAAGAATAATGAACTTGTACAGTATATCAATCTTACACAACAAACCTTTCAATGTACTCCTAACAATCTAAAAGAAAAAGAAGAAAAAAACACACACCCCTCAAGCCAAAACTGACCCTAACAAACACTAGGAAACACGGAAGAAAAGGTATCACGATCTTCTATTGGACAAGTGCCCATCGCACATTGCTCGATCATAAAACGACGGCGTTTTAATATCAAAAGCACCATTTTTAGCTCCGACATAAGATGATATCATTTTGATGTGACACTAAAACTTGTCAGACCCACAAACTGCTAACTGCTTCTCCATAACTGATGTAATTTACATCTTCAAGAAAGAATAATGAACTTGTACAGTATATCAATATCACAACAAAACACCAAACCTTCAAAATTTGCTCCTAACAATCTTTAAAAAACACACACACCTCAAGCCAAAACTGACCATAACAAGCACTGGGAAACACTTCCTCTACTGTGCAGGTGGCCCAGCATACATTGTTAGATCATAAAACGACGTTGTTCCAACTCCGACATAAACGACATCGTTTTAACTGAAACTAACACCCGTCAGACCCACAAACTGCCAACTTCTTCTTCTCCATACCATCAGGTCCATCCTGGTCTGAAGCAGAAGAACAATTTGGGACCCACCAAACCCTCAAAGTCTTATCAAGACTCCCACTATACACCATGAAACCACCCCCTATCCTTACAGGTGAAACCTGCAAACACTTAACAGGCCCCTCATGCCCCCTTATCACCATCTTCCTGCACAAACCCCCACCTCTCTCTCTCCTCCATATCCCAATACTCTTATCGGCAGAACCACTGCACAAGAACTCCCCTGTTATACTCATACACAAAACCGCCATTTTATGAGCTTTAACCTCACAAACCCCCATTTCTTGACTCCATAACCACCCCATTATGTACCCATCTGAACCACCTCCATACACAAACCTCCCATCTTCAGTAACCACAACTGAATTCAGTGAAATGTCCTTATGCCCCTTCATGGTTCCCTTCAGCAAATGCGTCGAATTTGACTCCTTCGCCCAGGCTTTAATCGTTCCATCTGCTGATGCGGAGTAGACGACGCCATTGATGGCGGTAATGCTGTTGATTGCGTCATCATGAGCTTTAATCGACTCCAAACACTTGAAATCTGAAATTCGCCATACTTTTAGAGTTTTATCCCACGAACCGGAGTAAATCAGGCCGTTGGAGACGGCGAGGCAGGAAATGGTGTCGGCGTGTTCGATCCATAACCGCTTATGGTGCCTTCGTGTTTGCACGTAATTGCTCTGTTTCATAAATTTCCCCAAATAATCCTTCGTCGTCGGAAGAGTATCCATGAGCTTGAATACATTCTCGGAGCTTCTAGAAACTTTCCAAACCCTAATTCTGCTGTCCTGGTGCGCCGTGAAAACCTTATTTCCAGCGGAAATTAGGGCTTTTACGGAGCCGTCGCCCTGGCCGAACTTGGTGAATTGGCGGAGATCAGGCTGTTGCCAGACGATTATATCCTTGCCTTGAGATGCGCTGAGGATGAATTCACCGGAGAGAGCTAGGGAGGAGACGGAGCCGACGTGGCCAGAGAGAACGGCGAGAGGTTTGTATGAGAGGGAAAGGGGAAGATTTGAAATCTTGAGATTGAGATGTTGGAAGTCGAATCGGGATGAAGTTGCGGGGCTTTCGTCGGTGTCGCTGCTGGTGGAGGTGGCGGTGGTGCTTGGAGAGGAGTTTGCCGATAACAATGGTGTCGACAGCGTCGAATCTGGAACTGGATCATGGTTTATCGTCTGAAGCATTTTGTCTTGATCTTGGAAAAGGATGTGAGAAAACAAGCAAAGAAGTGGAAAAGAAGTTCAAGAAATGGTGTAAGTAAGAAAATGAAGAGTTGTCAATACATGCATATATATATATGTGTGTGTGTGCAGAGAGAGAGAGATAGGAGCGGAGTGGAGAAGAAGGAAAAGAATCAGGCGAAGGAAAGGTTTTGGCTATAATTTATTTTGAAGACTTGGAAGCGGAAAGCGGGTGGGGTGGAGGGGGGGGGGGGTTGGGGTTAACGGCTACTTTGACAAGAACAAAAATAACACTCATGAAAAGGGTATTTTGCTGCTGACGAGGTGGTAATTCGGAAAGTTCGGTCTAATTCATGAGATTAATGTTTCTTGGTACGTTGATCTTTTAGTCTATTAAGCTCAATAATCTTCGAGCCAAGATTTATAGGTTCTACTCATTTAAGGTATCCGATGAGCTGCCAAATCTAGCTCATTGCTAGACATAAAGGTGGCAACTGGGGCAATCCGACTAACTCATCGAGTCAATATTATATTTCGGGTCGAATTGGATCGGGCTAAAGTTAATCTGGCAAAATATTAGCCAACCCCACCCAACTCATCCTCGAATAATATATTAAGATTTTCGAGTCTGTCTATTGTCCGTCGACCTTTTGGCCCATTCGATCGGACCTGTCGGGTCCTTCAGTATTTGGACAGAGATTTATATGACCCAATATATCTAAAATGTTTGGCTGACTGAGCTGGCCTCTCAGCTCAGACCAAATTTGCCACATCTTGCTCTCTTTGCTGGAAACAAATGTGGCAATTGGTGCAACTCGACTAACTTGTCGGTTCAATACTATATATCGGATTGGGTGAGGTCGGACATAAAATTAGTCAACTCAGCTCATCCTCCTATCTATCAAGATTCTTGAGTCAATCCGTAGTCCGTCGCTCTTTTAATCCACTAGGTTTGATCTGTTGAGCCAAAATAGTACTTAGACCAAGATTTATATAATCCTAACTCATCTAAAATGTCGGACAGGCTAAACCAACTATTCAATGGGACTAATTTGGCTTGGGGGTGGTTTGGTGTTAACGGCTACTTTGACAAGCAAAAAATACCAAACTCATGCAAAGGGTATTTTGGGACCCACATACCGTCTAATTCTTCTCTTTGCTGGAAAGCATCACCAATACACTGTATTTTTATATTTTAATTTAATATATGACAAAACATTAGTTATTATTCTCAATATAACAAAAACAAATATAGCTTTTCTTGGACTAGAAATTGTAATGTTAATTTTGGCACTTTTTGTATGTTGACCAATCATGGCCTGCCAGCAGCCCAAAGGGGCTATTAAGGGCTAAATCAGTCAATTCAACTATGACATTACGTTGGAATATTGAATTTTTCTTTTTTATAAAAATACCAAAGAAAAGAAAAAGAAAATCTTTTGAATTAATTAAATTAGTAAGAAGAAGAAGTAATGATGGACAATGAGTTGTACAAAATAACAACCTTTACAGACAAAAAAGAAAAGAATATACATAAATTTACTACGAAAAGAATATTAAAAGATAAACTTGCATTTTATTCGAGAATTTCTTTATTTCTTCGGTTACCACCACATTCATTAGATGCACATTGACGAAATCGTCCTACATATGTCCCTTATTATGCCATGCATTATAAAAATTATAGTGAATCGAGCGTCTAAATTATGGTAATCGGGTTTTACATCGATTCATGAAAATAGCGACAACAACGAAGTAAGAAACACGTCATGGAATATGAAGGTTTCATCAAGGTACACCTAATGATAGTGGTGCAGTTTCGATATAAAAAACGTGATACATAAAGAAAGCTTATAATTGATATTAACGATTGATAAGTTTTTAAAAATATACAAATTTCTCCATAAAGTTCAGTTCAAAGCTTGAAGATTGGTTAACTGGACCACAGATTACAAACTTGAATTTCAAAAAACACAACATTTTTACTTACATCGTACGTACAATACTATGATTCAACAGTACTATACTATAAATTTACATATATTTAATTGACTTGGTCGGCTATTGTGAACAACTTTTGATCACAAATAAAATATTAAAATATAGCATCTTTACACAAATACTTTTCCATCATCTAATTTTGGTCCCTAACTTCTCACTTGCAACTTGCTAAGTATAGGTAACAATTCTGCTCGGTCCGACCCGGCTCGGTCCAATCCATCGAGGTAATACCATATGTCAAATTGAATTAGGTCCGTTTAAATTTTATCAAATGAAAAAATGTTGAGCCAAGATTTTCGGATCGACCTATGGTTCATCGAGCTTTTTGTATATTGGGTCTAGATTTTTATTGTCCATCCCATCTAAAATGTCGGACGGGCTGGTCCGGCCAATTTTACCAACTCTACTCCCATGCAAGAGCTTAACTTTTTTTATTGTTTCCCCTTTTTCAATGAAAACAACCACTTGGTAATTAGAGGTGGCAATTCGGACGGCCCCGTTCGGACGGGTCGACAATATATTTCGAGTCGTTCAGGCGGATTAAAATTTGGTTGAGTCTAAATCGGTCCGCCTATTCCTCTATAATATGCCAAAATTATCGGGTCAGCTCGTGATTCGTCGAGCTTTTGGCTCATTGATCGGGTCTATCAGATCAAATAGTACTTCGGAATAAGATTTATATGACCCGATACATCTAAAGTATCGAACCGGGTCGATTTTATCACCTCTATCGGTGGCGCCTAATTATATTTTCTGATTCCATCGCTGTTTGTAGTGGTAATCTCTGGCATTACATATATACAACAATTATTGGTGACAGATTGAAGCTTTTGAATTGGAAGCAAGTTGGCTATGAAAAGTAATTAATGGAATATGATGTATCCATGCACAATAGCATAATTTATTTATTTATTTATTTATAACCCTTACATTACATGTGAGCAAATCCAGGGCATTTTTTGTGATTGCCTTTACACATTAAAGAAGACCAATAAAACACAATCCAATCATAATAAAATGCAACTTGACATTTTAAATTTGTAGTTTGGCCCAACAAAAAGACAACTTTACTCATGTTGGAAAATTCCTAGGATTAAGGATGGCTACTGGACTTGCAAACGTGAATGTATCAAAGCCTGTGATCTCACGGTTTGCTTAAAAGAGATTCGCCCCCTCTACTTGTTGTTACGAGGAATGTGAACGTCCGTTTTGTAGAATACTACGACTTAAAAAGCAGAAACTCTAGTACTGAATTTTTACCGAACGATGAATTGGCTTAGTGCTCGATATTGTATTACCAAGACTATAGGACAAAGGAGATGGAAGCAAACTTGAACAGAAAATGATATAGAAAATTGTTGAAAATTTTCCTGTGCCAAAATGGATTCAGTGTTTCTTGCACTGGAGGAGCCCTTAAACAAATGCTCAAAAAGACTATTGGTTGAGCAACCTGAATGCTCCACTACTTCAGGATTAATTAACTTTAATAGTTATACTTATAAAGGTCACTTAAGACAAAAATGTACAAGGAAAGTAGTTGAAAGCCATGCAGCCTGGAGCAAAAAAAATAACACAAATTGGCTTGCAGGTAAGTTATTTGATCCGAGACTCGAATCGACCCTTAATTTGCACCTTCGCGCCTGAGTGCGCGAGATAGAGCCTCCTTTAGGAATTAAATTCTTATGTATACATATAACCTTCATTAGTCCAATTGTCTACTATGGTTATCTCCCTATTGTTTATACTTTATTTCTGAATCAGCCTAACTTGAGCATCGAAGTCCCAACACAGACGCTTCACGCGCTCAAGCCTAATGAATCCGACACAAACACGATGCAATTTTGACTAAAATTCTTATAAGAAATCATTCATATTGTCTTCCCTTGATGAATAAGAAATGAAAAAGGAACATAAAATTCTTAAAAGTAGCGTAGAATGACAAAATTCGTATCACATTTCATAGTATTATATAGAAATTAGGTGCCTCCTTTTTGTTCAACTCTTCAATTGTCTTGCCTAGATAAGGAATGGCTTCGGCTAGTCAACCTTATTTCTTTTTGTTGGACCCCATCCCCATATTATATAATATTGTTCGTTTTGGGTCGAAGTCCTATAATTTTATTTTTAGGTTTCCTCTTAAAAGATCTCACAATTTAGGAGGGTCTGACCTAGTCTACCTCAATCCAGTCCATTAGGCCAGCATTATATGTCGAGTTGGCCCGGGGAAAAAATTATTGAGCTCATCTCAGTCTATTCCCCTTAAAAATACTAAGATTTTCGGACAGGTTAGTGGCCCATCAGATCAAGCCTATTGGGTCCAATGGTACTTCAGACCTAGACTTCTATGACCCAGCCCATCCACACACTAAGCGATTTTTGCCGATTTTGTCAGCTCTACTCATACCAATAGAGATTCACCATTCATTATATGTCAACGATCCTTCTCTTGTTTGGTTAATGTGTGATTTTGTTTGGCAATCCTCGCAATTGGCGTCCATGGTTTACCATCGCCGGATAATTTGCCCTTACAAAGATACACATCACCTGGTCCCTAGAGTCGGACCTATCATCTCATTGAGGCTACACCGTGATACTCCGACAATTTGTGGACCATGATTCTGATATCACTTGCTGAACCCTAAAAGATCCACATCTCCATATTAATAAGATATTGTCTGCTTTAAGTTAAGCTCGTAAGATTTACTCTTAGACTTATTTCTAAAACGAACAATATCATACCAATATAGAGATGAGTTGTCGGGCCCAACACTTTCTAAAAAGAAAAAGTATCTATAGAATAGTGTAAATAATGAAGCCCACTCCCCTTTAGGTTGCTTCCTCAAATGTGTATTCTTTCCTTCACAACATTTTTAAAGTTAAGTCTCATTAGGTGGTTCAATTTAATCAACTAAACCTATATATATTATATTCACGAATATAAGTAAAGCAAAAAAATAATATTAATTTAAGAAAATGACATGCAAAAGTGGAGAATTAGGTCTCCATTAGCAAAATAATTAAAAAAAAATATGCAGACAAACTAATTAATTTGTTCTTTTAGCCAAACGCGTCCACTTTATAGTGATTAAACATTGTTATTCCAATATTCAAATCTTGTGTTAGAATATAGATCTTAGATATTTTGTTAAACAAAGACTGGTAAAAAGAAGACAAAAGTGAGTAGTTGATTATAAATTAAACAAAAAGTAATTGAGGAAGATATTCCTTGTTTCCTTGACGGATTCTCGGAGTCACACGGATCTTATTTCGTGTATCAGAGATGAATTTACGAGCCAGAATTTGAATATGGTTTTGAATAATTGAGCTAAAATTATTTTTTATCTCGTATCTTTAGAATCTGTTAGCATTTAATCTTTTTTTTTTTTTTGCCGCAGGTGACCAATTTGGTCGGAAAATAGTACGTGTTAGTCATGTGAACATATTTTCCGGCTGATTTTCGAAACGTGGCACCGAAAGCTTACGTGAGAAATAATAACGAAAACAAATTATGAAATATGGCTGGTGCCACGTATGCGTCAAGTGTCACTATTCAAAGATCGGCCGGAAAATATGATCACGTGATCGTCATATGTGATTTTTCAGTTAAATTGGTTACCGACGATGAAAAAGTGACCAAATGCAGACAAATCTAAAGATACGGGACTTAATTGAAGGTTTTACTTTTTTGGGGACCAAAATTGTACAAGTGAGAAGTTACGAGACCATAAAATGATTTTAGCTCTGAATTCTTAATTTAACTATGATCTAAATTTGCCGTACGAAATATGATCCGTGTAGCCGTGAGGCGATAATTTTTGTCTTTCTTTCTATTTGATAAACAAAAGCTGGTAAAAAAGAAGACAAAAGGGAGCAGTTAGCAAACTTCAATGTTTTCTGGTTTTTGTCTATTTTTTAATAATTAGAAGCAGAGAAAAGTGAATGAGATGGGTTGATTGGTTAGCTATACCTTGAGTTAAGGTTAATGAATTTTGTCAACTTTTGTCACCAATAAATCAGCTGAAATAATGTGAACGCGCCATCTTTAATCGGCAAGGTTGTAAAAGTCACTCGGCGTTAGTTAGGCGATAGACTAGAGCCTAGCAATTAGTAGGGGCCTGGACGAGGCTAATCGGGACATATGCGTTGTTAGACAGGGAATAATCGAAAATTAAACGTAGACGGTAAATGAAGCCTAGCGCCTAGTCTATAATTAATCGGAGCTAATCGAGAAGTTTTACAACAGAGCTAATCGATTGTTAATGTATGGTTATTAATCGATATGACGTGACTATATATTATTATGCAATTTGATAACCAGAACATGTGTACGAAAGTAAAAGCAATAAAAAACGCACAAACGAGCTCTTAATGAGTCGTCTCGTATCAACGAGGTGCTTGTAAGCGAGCTGGTTTGATTACAATTCTCGGCGATTTCTCTCTTGTTTTGCAAAGTTGCAATAGGGACTGGACCACATTCCATAAAGCCCTTTCATCAATCCAAAACTGGCCCATAAAACTTGGAGTATTTCAACCATGATTAGGCCCAATATAAAGTTTGATCTTTTAATGGACTGAGCAATTATGACCTCACATAAGTTAGCCCGATACGATGTGGATTGGGCTTTTGGAATATACTAAGAGGGTGTTCGACTAAACTTCGAATCTGTTCGACTAAGCTTATAAGGACTCGAAATATTTTTGATAAAATAAGATGTTAAACAACTTATAAAATGTGAAAATAAATTCTGAGAAGGTGTTTGTTTCACACTTCGAATTGATAAATTTCGGACATAAACACACTCAATTCCTATTTGTTTCGAGATTTAAACTTAATTTTTTTAATCCAATACACTCTTATCTTATAAAACCAACCTATAATATTTAATCAACTACCTACAATATAATATTACATCCAACATTTTTATCCATTAATTTATCTACAATATAATCTAACCTTATATAATCCAAAAATAAACATATAATTTTACTATTCGCGTTTATTCTCAGTTCTAGCATTTCAAAGACATGATTTTTGCCGAGCCACTTAAACTTATACCACACCCCCTTAGAGCTTATAAGCTAAAAAGATCTTTATGTACATCTTGTATTTTAATATCTTATAAGTTACACTCAGATTTCACATACTACGTACATATACACACACTTGACATAGACTACACACATTTACGCATACTACACAACTTCACATACTACAGTCTACAAACACTAACTGAAATGTGTGTTTGATTGTGGTTTTCAAATGAGTCTACAAATTCTTATAAGCTCATTTATCCAAACATTTTAGCTCTTAAAAAATTACATCGTATAAACTCTTAAAACAACTTATACGATATTATAATTTATAAGATGTTTAAAATAAGTTTAGCCAAATATCCTCGCATAAATATAAGGACATATTAACCATTTTATACTATGACATTTTAGTCCATATATTTTGAATATATTTAGAGAAAATGCAAATATATATAACCATCCATAACAAAATTTATTGTTATAAATATGCAGCAGTTAAATTGTACTGCTTAGCTGTAGTTATTTATGAGAGCTTGAATATTGTTATATGTATCAATTAATTAGTGTCATGACATACATGTAGCTTCCTTAATGAGAGTTTGAATGTTGTGTACGGATAATTACGTAAAAATTCACGATTTTTTAGTTAATTATTATTTGCAACACGACTTTTAAACGCTAATGTATAAATGTATCACCTTTAAAGAAGGCACTCGAACAAGTTTTTTTGCTTCAACTGCTAATGTGGAGTTCGGAAACAGTGGTTTAAGCCATCTAATTGCATACGTGTAGCTGTGCAAACTCTTTTAACTTATTTTATCACTAAGCCTAATCATCAAACATTGTTGTTTCATCTAATTAGAGATTTATAAATATTGTATGTTATACATCTGTACTTGAGATAGTCAAAATCCTGATTTAGAACTCCACGTTAGTAATTAGAACACAAAACGTACCCGCGAGTATTGAATTGAAAATGTCATAAACGTAGTGTGCTTTTATGTTATGTTTGAAAAGATATATCGTAAATGTTAATTGAACAAAGGAGTTCTAAAATAATAAATTTTGGTGGACAAAACCAAGAATATACATGACAAAAGTATAAGATTATTAAAGTAAAAACAAACTTTTACCAAATCTAAATCCAAAAAAAAAAAAAAATATATTAGTATTTAAATTAAAATTGATAAATTAAGTATATGTTGTTCACTTGTTCTTATCATTATTACTATAAATATATATATAAGTATATATATAGTGTCACTGCTACATTAAATTAAAATGAATTAAAGTTAATACTACCAAACAATATTGGTCCCATAGTAGGTCAATTTAGGTGAAAATGCACATTAGCCTTAAACTATATTATTGGGGAAAACAAACTAGGTTATAAACTTATTTTTTTTCTAAATAAACCATTGAACTTTTAAAATAGTTCAAATAAGTTCCTGAACTTTTAAATATGCGGTAGGTAAAACCTTTTTAAATATACAAAGAACTAAATAAATCGTATGAATACTTAGTAAATATTATAATTAACAAACTAACTGTTTTTTTAACCGAAAATTTATTAGCTTAACTGGAAACAGAAATCACTGATTGATAAAGGAATGTCGGTGGCGAACGGCGCATAAACTGATTTATAGGACTAGACTTAGCAAACTAAACTAATTAATTTTTTTAAGAGTCTTTTGTCCTAACAACTTTTTTAACAGTACAAAAATCTAAAATACCTTCACACTTGTTCTCGGTACGATTTCCACAGCCACAAAACTCGTATACAAACCGTACTGTTGCTATACAAGAACGGTTTGTATAGGTTTTATCTTGTTCTTCAAAGGAATAGGTAGGGAAATGTTTTGTCTCGTTCTTCAACGAAATAGTTAGGGAGTTAGGTGTGAAAGTCTTTTACATTTTTGTCGGTTAAAAAGCTATATGGAAAGAAAAAGATTTCTTAAGAATATATCACGTAAATCACATGCAGAAATCCAATAAAATTGACTGAAAAATGTGCTTGCGATGAAAATGGTCGAAAGATATATTTCGTGATTTATTTGTTAAATCCGTATCAATAGTATATATTGATGAAAAAAATTGTGATTTATTTTTTTCTTGAAATCTACTTTAAGCAATTGGTAACATGATGATACCACTCCCCAAATGTTGACGTTTCTTTTTATCTTTTAACTTATAGTATAAAATAAAATAAAATCTATACAAAAAGGGTAAATTATTAGGCAAATTACATTGATTTTCCCATCAAATCAAATTGAAATAGCAGTTACACGATTAATTAATTAACACAATAATATTATAAAAATATTATCATAAATCTCCATCACACTCCACTACAAAAGTTCCACCCCACCACCCCTGGGCCAGCCTTTCGTTACAATGGCGGGTCTACACACTTCTCTCCGGCAACAACCGCCGTCCTCCACCGCTAACCTCCATTCCTTCACTGCTAAGCTTCTCCTCCTCCTCACCGTCCTCCCCCTCTCTCTCGCTCTCTTCGCCTTCTTCCTCCAATGGCGCGGCGGTGGCGTCGATGATCCAATCTCCCGTTGGTCTCCCGATGAAACGCACAAGTTTCCAGGAATGGATTCCTCACCTCTCGCCACGGTCGGCGGCGGCTCCTCGTCTCAGTCTTCTGATTGCTCCTCGCTGCTGGCGCGCTCCTCTGCTGCATCCTTTCCGTATTTTAGAGACTGGAAGTACAAGTTGGATGCCGATCTTAAACCTAAGGTTTTTCTGTTTTCGGTTTTTCGATTTCTGATGTGTGTTTCGCTTGCTTCATGAGCTGGTGATTTGGAGCTTTGCAGCTGGTTTTTAAAATTTTTAGATGGAATGAAGTCGTGAGGGTTTTCAACAGTTTCTTAGAACAAAACCGCTTTCTGGATTCAGTTATTTTCAAATATAGCCTGTTCTGGATTTGTTTATTGTTTTCGTTTAACTGATTGTGGATCGCTTACTGTATCTGCATATATACATCCGATGCAAAGTTGCAACTCAGAATTTTCTAATTTCTCGATGAGAAGCAGATTTTATGAACAAATCTCTTCATACAATAATTCATTTGAAGGTTCTATTATGCCATTTTCCCCTAATGATATCTCTGTTCTTATCTAATTATATATCTAATCAAATTGGAGACCTATTTTCCTAGTGAAACTGCATTAATATCCTGTAATTAGGTTAATAATTGAAAGCACCTGGAAATGGAGCTGGATTCAGATGTCGTTGACCTGAGTTCATGATATTCCATTACTGTTTCCATATTTTGGTATCATATTTTTATGTGCTGATCAATTTGTTTTGCAATTATTTTCTTATATGCAGATATGTATTACAACGAGTACGTCTGCAAGCTTGGAGCAGATTCTGCCATGGATGTTTTATCATAAAGTTATTGGGGTGTCAACATTTTTCCTTTTTGTTGAAGGGAAGGCTGCAACTCCTGCAGTCTCTAAAGTTCTTGAATCCATTCCGGTTAGTTTGCATCCGCCTCACTGATTTTTTTAATTAATGCGATTAAATATTTGTGTTCTCTGTGTTTGCAAGACAATCAACTTAGTCATATATCATGAAGTACTCATGTTCCTTCTCTATTAAGGTGAATTTTCTAGAATGGCTAGGGTCATTATAACTATAGTTTTCAAGAAGAAATTATTGAGAGAAGAGGGGTAATTGTATTACTTATGTAATATAGTGTTAAAGCACCACACAAAGATGAGACCTGAAAGAGTTGTATATGAGCACAGAATTTTCTTGAAATTGTATGGTGAAAGAATTAGTGAATATGGTTAATTGTTTGTTATTCCGAGTAAAGAATTGACAAACAGCAATTGATGCCATTCAAAATACTGACATTTTTGTTACCTCTGTAATTAAATTCTCAGAATTTCAGACATTTTCTGCTGCGATGAATAGCGGTTATAATAATTGCTGATATGGCACTCATATTTTGCGTTCTACCATGACCAGTTATTTACCGACTACGGACCCCCACATTACCTTGTAATAACAGGATTCTTTGTTTAATTTACTTCACCTGTGGTTGCTGGAGATAAAAATGGTCTCTCTGCAGTAAATTCTCCCATCCCCTTGCCGCATAGATATTTAGGTGCCTATTATTAAGTGCTGTGGAAGTATGGGTTTGATTGGTGCCACGTTTCCACATATGTCTAAGGGGAAATTTTAAATGTTATGCCTAGTCTCTGGACCATTAGGTTACCACTGGGTTGGAGAGTCTGAGAAACAGGATAATTTCGCCTTTCTTAATCATGTTTACTTTACTAAAATAACTAGGGCCATGCTGGTTTCATCGTTAGAAACATCAATTCATCTTATCGAAAACAAAAATATGTTTGGTGACTATTATTTCAGAGAATGACAATGCTTCCACTGCAAACACACCAAAACGTACTTTATTTTCTCACATCATACTCTCATGCCATGTATTTTCCAGTCATTAATTTAATATTTCATATGAATATATGATCATCTTGAACATAATAACAATATTCAATATATATATATATATATATATATATAAAATATATATATTTGATGCAACACTTCAACCTAGATAACCACGTACCGAAATATTTACGTATGAAAATTGTCATAGTGGAAACGTTTCCTTGGAACACATGTTGCATACATCAGATCATTATTTTCCGAAATTCATCCACACACAATTTCATTGCCCACACATCCCTAGTCATGCTCCCAAAATAACTTCTTACAGAGCACTCAATATAATAAGATCGAGTGGTTTTAATATTCATTCAGCTTAGCCACCAATTTCTATACCGAAATTGTCACATGATTGATAGTCTTTTTGGCCGATACAGTGTTAGCTTCCAGTAAGCTTGATAGTAGCATGGTTCTGTGTTTTGAATATAGCTTAATTCTGTCTCGGAATGAACAAGGATGGCCATTTTCCTGATCTTGCAGGGAGTGAAAGTGATATACAGAACCAAAGAGCTGGAGGAGCAGCAGGCTAAGAGGTACGTCAATGATTAGATGTGCTTGTTGTTTGTTCATCACAGGAAATACATATGGAACAAAGATAAAGTGTTCAGTGTCAACATGTACTGTATCATTCAGCTCTTTGGAGCTGTGTCTACAGAACAGGACTCTTCATCTAACCTTCAAAAGGCTTTAATCTCTTACAATCATTTTCTGTTGCTTCACAGCCGAATCTGGAACGAAACCTGGTTGTCGAGTTTTTTCTACAAGCCTTGCAACTACGAGCTTTTTGTGAAGCAATCTCTTAACATGGAGATGGCAATAGTTATGGCAAGGGTATGAATTGACTAGTTCAGAAGAAGTTAAACATTTGTTCCCTGAAGAATTAGTAACCCTTGCATGTATGATTCCAGGATGCTGGCATGGAGTGGATACTTCATCTGGATACTGATGAATTGATACATCCAGCTGGTGCACGGGAATATTCTCTGAGGCAATTGTTGCTTGATGTGCCTGGAAATGTGGACATGGTTATCTTTCCCAACTATGTAAGGAGTTTGTTGTCCGTGTACTTTGTTCTGTTCTGGAGACATATATACCTATTGTTGCATATGTTTTATGTACCGTGATGCCTGTATTAAATAGATAAATCGGTTAAGTTGTTTTGGTTTGGCAAAGACAATATCAGTAATCTAATATTCATAGATTCTTACCATTATATGTCCGTTCAGGAGAGCAGCATCGAGCGGGATGATATCAAGGAACCTTTCACAGAGGTAATTATGTAAATTTCTTATCATTGCCACCTATTTAGTTATGCTATATATTTATTTATCCATGTTTTCTATCTCTCTCTCTCTCTCAGATTTGGGAACCTCTATAAAAACATGATATATTCCTTGATTTGTAGGATTTTCCTTCTTTTTTTCTTATTTTTATTCTTATCTCATCATTTTCCATACAGATATCAATGTTCAAGAAAAACTATGACCATCTTACAAAAGATACTTACTTCGGCATGTATAAGGAATCAACCCGAGGCAACCCAAATTACTTTTTGACCTATGGGAACGGGAAATCGTGTGCTCGAATTCAAGATCATCTTCGCCCTAATGGTGCACACAGATGGCACAATTACATGAAGACTCCAAAGTATATTTTCCTGCTTAGCTACAACTTTAAAAGCTTCCGTTTACTAATATGCACCTGTTTGTTGCACATGATTCATTTTACTCGCTGATCATATCTTTTGTCATTTAAATCCTGTGGCATGGGAACCGCACATCTATTCTTATAGCTGGCTTTTAACATATACTGTTGCACAATGGTTGACAGTGAGATCAAATTGGAAGAGGCTGCTGTCTTACATTATACATATGCCAAGTTCTCTGACTTGACGTCTAGGCGGGATCGATGTGGTTGTAAGCCTACGAAGGATGATGTCAAGCGCTGCTTTATGCTGGAGTTTGATAGATCTGTGAGTGAAAAATGTTTAATTTATTGTTATTTACTGTTAAATATTTTTTCATGGTCATGATGATGCATTTAGATTGGTTTTACTTAAATGCTATCAATGAAGTACAATAGTAAAATCATTTTTGCTACTTCATTCAGGGACTTATGAGCATGTTGGACATGTTCTGTGGTTTACGGTTCTTAGATTTAAACAGTGCTCTCTGTTTCTCTATATTAAAATCATTTTGCTACTTCAATCTATTGTTAGCGTCTGTGTTGCTGATTGTTAAGATTATTCTGAGGACATCCATTTATTGAAATTGTTATTTTATTTGATGAGATTACTTTATAATGCACTACTACCGTACTACGGAAGCAATTTTCCTGTAACATCTAAATAATTTTTTCCTTAGATGTAAATCTGGAATATTCCTGTTTTTTGCTTGAATTCTACTAGTCCTTGGTAAGCTCTTTGCACTTTACAACCATGAAAACTAAAGTGATTTTTCGCAGATTAACATGGGCTGCTGCTCCGAAACTTTGAATAGGAATTTCACTCATCAAATATTTAGAAATAAAATTGTTTAAATTAGCTTAAGTCAGAAGTATTTATTGAGGACTCCTATACGATATTCTACCAGTCAGAATGTCCTATTCACATTTACATAGTGCATAATATAGTTTCACGTTGCACTTTCTTCATGTTTTTTGTATGTTTCTGTTATAAATTGATAAAGATGTTCATATGATTACCAAAAGTTCTATATATACTTTAAACAAATGGAGTTTTTTGCATGAATTCTATCCATACCAGGATAAAATACACTTGTGTTCTATTGCTGAGTACTCTGTTTCTCCCGAATTCTTCCTGTGAGTGAATATAGGTAGACATGTTAGTTATCAGGCTTGAAATTTGTTTCAGAACTTTCTTACTATCATCTTGAGTTGTTCGTGTGTGAGGTTGTAGTCGGCATTTCCTTGAGATGCTTATTTTGCTCTGTTGCTTAAATTTGTTCAGTTTTTAATGGGGTTCTCAGACAACTACTGGTCTGTATTACAAACTATATTACCTTCATACAACTTTTTAAATTTTGAAGTTCTGCCATGTGAGTTTCAACTCAATTTTCGATATCCAAATGATATGAGACTTCCCTAGTTTACAATTGAACTAATTTTGACACAGCTAAAGATATCATTTCGACAAAAAATTCCCACAATTTTCATTCGAGTTACATGCTGACAAGTACTCTGCTCATTCGTTTGCAGGCATTTATAATTGCTTCAACTGCAACAGAGGAGGAAATGCTTAACTGGTAATGAGTCAGTTTCAGCATTTGCCTATGCTCTTTTCTATTCTACTATTTGATACCTTTCTTAATTTGGTAGATTTGATCTGGGACAAATTTATTCTTTGATTCTAATAGAACGTTGATTGCTTGTGAAAGGTACCGAGAGCATGTTGTGTGGACCGACAGGTCTCTTAATTTGAAATTGTTGAGGAAGGGAATTCTAACGCGCATCTATGCACCCATGGTAACCTTTATACCATTTGAGACTCCTTAACAACGCTATTCAATCCGTAACCTATCTTAGCTTTCTCTCTCTCTGTCTCACTTATTTCAGACGATCATCCAAG
This sequence comes from Ajuga chamaepitys, assembly GCA_958295605.1. NCBI lineage: Eukaryota > Viridiplantae > Streptophyta > Magnoliopsida > Lamiales > Lamiaceae > Ajuga > Ajuga chamaepitys. The sequence continues at coordinate 70,048,782 of OY282497.1, read as the reverse complement.
GGTTAAAGGAATCCGGTATCTTTGCATCCATTATTGCTAATGGCCAAGGATCTCTATCAAAGGACAAATTCTTAGCATCAATCGAGAGCAGTAACTCTTCATCTATATCGTTCAATTCCAGAAAGATGGGTGGAAACACAGTCTCTCAGTCGACAGCTAGAAGAACACTAGAGATAACATCCAACCTATTCCATGAAGACGCTGTCCCACCATTATCACCCCCAGCCATGGACAGCGAGCTCCAGATTGAATCATGATTCCCCTGCTTTTTTCTTTCTGGCTAAAATAGATAGCGGTTGGAAGAGATTCGAGCAAGCAAGGAAGCAGATGGTTGTAATCTATGGCTATTCCCGATCATTACCCAAGCGGAGGTGTATATTGTAATGTAGACGAGAGAGAGAGCACGGATGGAGGGAGGTGAGGTGTGGGCTGGTGGGGAGGAGGGGTTTTGCAGGTCCACATCTTAGAGATTGGTATTAACATTGACTGGTGGTGTATAGAAACTGGGCATTCATTTATTTCATCATCAGTGTTTGTACATCTTTTGTTCTTCTCTTTTTTCATCTGTCTGTTGGGGGAGCATTGTGTTTGATCAGATTGATGAGTTAGTTTTCTGTTACATCTAGCGTATTTAGGGGTATCTGCGATTGCTTTTGCTTTTGCTTGTAAAAAAGTAACTAATTGGAGACTAGAAAAAGCACTTGTTGAAGAAGCAACAAAATTTTGCTTGGAGCTCTTATCTTGAGAGCACTTTCCTAAAGTTGAAGTTAGAGCTTTGCGAACACTCTAAAATAGCATTTTTCAAGTTATAAGACGAAAAACACTTGAAGAAAGTGATTGCAAACACCGTCATGCAAGGAGAATATGTGGATAATTGATCTCCGTTTTAAATTTGATCCTTCAATTAACAATTGATCTAATGAAAAATGCTGATGTAATCTAGCTTTACGTATACCAGTATTGGGATCAAAATAACCATAATGAGTCGTATTGAAAGGTACATTTTATTCTTTATAAATTAAATGAATGTACAACTTCATAAACCCACCGATTCGAACATATACACGTTTTTATTTATTTATTGAATAATATGCTACTTTGAAATTAAAAATTTTACTTTTAAGATCAAGCATTCTTATTCATCGAAATAGATGAGGCCTTTGTAAGTTTTCAAAACATGCTAGTTAGCCGGTTGAATAGGATCTAGCGACTAATCGGAGCTGATCGGGGCATAGGAACATTTAGGCAAGAAGAAATCAAGAAATAAACATAGACTGTCGATAAGAGCATAGGAAGGGATTAGTCGAAGTTAGTTGGAGAGTTATGCAATCATTCATCTCAAAACCAAGAAAAAAAAATAAAAAAAATACGGAACATGTTAAAGTTCTTCTGTAATTACACCAAGAAACACTCATAACAAAACCTGCGTCTCTTCCAGTTTTATATCAGTGAATCTTAACAACTTCCAATTCACACACTAACACCTGTTTCTAAGTACCAAAATCAAAGATCGTTTACCAAAAAGGGCTTCGTTTGCACCGAGTAAGTGCATTGACAGGGCTGCGTAGACAAGTGGAGATGCACTGATGGTAAAATGTTTTTGTCCGGTTCATTTAAGCCCTGTCACATAAATCAAACACAAGGTCATGATCAAATAAGGAGACTGTTTTCTTGTTATCTACCACAAAATATGAACACAAATAATCATACATTTCACAAAAAACAGGTTAAATTCAAGAATTTGAAGCAGCTAAATCTTATAAGGAGTAATGAACATGGATAATAAATATCTCGTATTCGAGTGACAATAGTAGCAACATCATCATCATGAAACCATTTTAAACTAACGTATGCCCACAAGTTTGTTATCATGATACAGAGCATATAAGAGAATAGAATGTTCTAATTAATTTAAAAGCAAATATAATAAGATCAAATTCAATCTTACCTCCTCTTGCAGCGTCAAACAGGTCATGCGTAATATGAATCCTTCCATCAATACTTCCACCCTCCAAAACACCTCAAAAACGACCAATGTTTGCTCACAAAAATCACAAACTGTATTTAGCTATTTACCTAGTAAAGGCCAAAATAGATAAGGAATTTGCACTATCGGTAAACACGTGCAGAAAAGTTAACTTTCTATGCATGTCCACATAAAATAAACTAAGTTTCTGAAACTTATTCTTTTACCACCGCTGACTATCTTGATAGGTATCACCATGATACTTGGAGCTCTTATACTTTGATGTGTGTTGTATAGAACTTTCCCTCTTCTTGCCACCTCCTCGGAAGGATCTACCGCCCCGTCCAGACGCTTGCGAATCCCAATATTTGGGCTCATTACCACCGCACTTCTCTCTCCAGCCCCTCTCTTTTGAATCAGTGTAATAGTTAGTACCACATGAATATCCACGATCAACGAAGTTCGTTTGTCCTCCAGCATTTTTACTCATAGCACCTGAACCCCAGGAATGATTTTCGCCCTGTCCCCTTCCTCGACCCCGACCCTGACCTAGGCCTTCTTGTCTTGCAGCCATATTTTGCTCGTAAAAACTCCGACAATTTCCACGTGTATAATCAACAAAGTGAGATGATTTACTATTATTCCAACCTGAAGACTCATTTCCACTCCTCCAAGCATCTTCTTTTCCACTCCTCCAAGCATTTTCCTTCAAGGACTCAACAGGGTTGCTGCAACGTTGGTCCCACGGATCACCACTTTTCATATTTACCGAGTCATCCCACCTATCCCAGCCCTGCAGATCTTTCGAACTTCCAGCACCTTGTGTATTATTTCTTCCCCATAAGTTATTATCACTAGTATCGTTTAAACTCCCGGCACCTTGTGTATTATTTATTTCCCATGGATCATCACTAATATCTTTTAAACTTCCAGCGCCTTGCATATTATTTATTTCCCACGGATTATTACTAGTATCTTTTACAATTGCAGCACCCTGCACATTATTTATTTCCCATGGATCTTCACTAGTGTACTGATTCTTGTCGTCCTGTGTTTGAGCACACTCGACCCATTCATTATTGGCTTCCGACGTCTCATCCTTTTGTGCTTTATCTGGGTCAAAAACTGGGAGATCTATCTCTGCCATCAGTTCAGGATCCATATGAGGGTTCCAATCAATCTCATCAATGTATAGGTCTGGGTCGGGCAAAGGGTTGTCGCATGGAAGTCCATTCCTCGTCGCCCAGTATCGTTCTTTTGCATTCTGCAGTGCTTCTTTACCAGCAGAAGCATCCCAATCAAGCACACTCGGATAACAGACAATATACTTTTTGGAAGCCACCACCTTTTTCCAAGAAACTCTTACTGAATTGCAATAATCTATTTCCCATGTCGACATCCTGCTGTCTGCAACTCCTTCGAATAGAAGAAGACATCAGAAAAAGTTGGAAAATAATACTGTAAAAGTTGACATTCAGTATATAGGAAAGTGATATTCTCAATTTACATTTCCTAACTTCACGAGTTCAGGTTAAAACAGAATCCAAGATCTTACAAACAAAAGTTTAGGTAAAATATATATCATGAGGTGTTATTAGCAACACCGAAAAGTAGCAACTAAATAAAAAAGAGTAAAGGGTAACAGAAGGGTGCAGCAGTCAGTCTTTCAATGAGCTTAATATGACAAGACAAAATGTTTCATACAACAAACATGGAAAATAAGGAAGCAAGGCTGTAATGTGAACATTCTTCAGGCCGAGCATGATTGAGCAACCAATAATCAAGCCAAAAAGAAATACAACTCATGACTATAAATAATATCTTCACTTTTTGCCAATAACAGAAAGAAGGAAAAAAGGAATACGGTATAAAGAATTATGTGTGTTCAAGCTGTTTCATCAAAAGACAAAAGAAGAGGACTTTCAGAACTTTATTTGGGTGAGGAAATCCATATTTCAGCAAAAGCAGCATCCAAACATGCATAACCTCTGCCAGAAACAACAGCGTGAACCAGAAAAAACCACAACCTGCAGTATGTGTTTCAAACTTTCGGCCAAAAAAATGAAAGAGAAAGGGAGATTCAACCTGACAGAGCTGTAGAACAATGATGTCATAGCAGGACTCAGATAAAGGGAATCTGATTATTTTTCAACAGAACTTCCACTTCGCAGTTATTTATTTGTATAATGTAGTCCTTTAAACTAATGAAGCTGTGGTCAAATTTCTATACTAGACAAAATAATAAATTGCAGTATCGATATTTTAACTAAATAAGGGAACATAACTTTCTAACTGTAAAAAACAAAAAAATTCAATTCAGTTAAAGTTTTGCCTCATAGTTTTTTTTATACTACTTACAGATGGGAAGTATCGGTTTGGAAAATTAAACAAATAACACAAACTAGTTTCTCTAGTCATCTAGGTATTTATGCATAGGAATTTCCTCACTTATCATGAGTTATTTCAACATACGGATGTAACAAACTTCCACAATATGGAAAGGCAATACCATGTTTATCAGAGTATGTACCAGCCATCTCCACTATCATCTTGGCTTAATTCGTATGAATAAAAGATCATATTCGAAGCACTTCCTTTTACAAAACAGAACTACTGATGGACATCAAACCTCAGAAACACAAGCTCAGGTTACTAAATTATCAGGGACTTAGATATTAATTAACAAGATAGAGCGAATATATAACATCAAGATAGTCGATAGGTATTCAGTTATTAATCTTTCATCCATAAAGTGAACAACTTACAAATCACTTTCATTCTAGATACCACTATTTACAACTAGTTCAACATTTCAGACAACAATGCATGATATCCAAAGGTTCAAATTATGAATCCACAAGAATCGAGGAAGCATCTGATCTTTAAAGGGGCATACATGAACCTAACCCAGGTATTGCCCATATCTTCAGGGCATGGTCATGTAATTTTCACTCTTCCAACGTATTCGCTTTTACATTCCATTCAGAAACACAGTAGCATCACTAACTCAACTTCCAGACGAAAACAAAAGAAAGACTAATTACACGGCGTAAATAACCTGAGTCATTTCTCATCTAAACCCTGTGATTTAAACTCTTGTTCACACTTCAAGCCAAATCGTGTCCAGAAGAGGAGAGGAATTAAGCCGGAAACACAAACACCTAATCTTAATAAAACAAGAAATCATAATTTTATTCTAGTCTTCATATTTTAGCATATTTCTAATCTAGAAGAATACAAAGAAACTTTATACAAACCCGAGTGATTATTGTAGGGTTTTGGGGGAGACGAAGGCCGATCCTCATAATCGCAGTGCCTGTACTTCTTCCTCGGCATATATCGCCGGTTCCAATTCCCCATTCTCTGTTAGAGAGAGCGAGAGAGAGAGAAATTCTGAGTAAACTGAGAATAAAATTAGGATTGAACTCAGTTACATACGAATTTGTACGATTTACGAACCTAAATTTGTTCCTTGCACGTTTAGGGTTCTGGGATTTACTGCTGTGACAAACCTAAATTTGATCTTTTCTGTCAGTTTTTTCTTTTTCTCTTTTTCCTTTCTTTTTTGGGTTTTTGGAGAAGATGAAGAGGTTAAAAGGGCAAAATGGATATTTTATACTAAATTATTTTGAAGGGTTCCATGCAAATGTGGTAAAATTGGTCCGATCTAATAAAAGGGTGGTTTGAAATTATTTATATTATTATCATTGTTGTATAGAAAATTTCGGATTTAGTATAGTATATCGAAATATCGAATGATGGAAATGTTGAAAGAAATTTGGTATATTAAGATATCTATTACCAAAATACACAACAAATGGATATATCGGTAAATATCAAATGTTATTGGATATTTATGTATATACAAAAATACCGAAAATTCGGTATACTAAAAGTTTTGGAGAATGGAGAATTTGGGCTGTGTTGTCGGGGGTGAAACACTGCCGCTGAATAGCGAAAAAGGGTGAAGATTTCTAGTAACTCTATACTATTCCATTGGTAGATTTGTGACAAATGTCTTTTTTTTAAAACGATAGAAAAAATTTATAACTATTCGAAGAAAATGTTTAAAAACGCTAGCCAATTGGCCAAGTGCTTCCCATTGTCACTGTAATAACCCAAGACGGGAAACAAGGCCCCAGTCTAAAGAAGGAGGGTCGAAGTTGCTAAGGAAAAAATCGAGATACACGATGATTCTACCCTATCAACAACATTGAACTCACAATACTAAAAAAGATAACGAAAAATAATGATGTCTTCGGTTATGATAGCATTTATCAGTTATCGCGTCAAAAAGTTGTTTTGGAGAGATTTTCCTTGCAATATCTTCATTATCAATCGTCAAGTGTATCCTCTTCCATCCGTTGTCGCATGCAGTGAGTTGAACACTTCTCACAACTTGAAGGTTTAGTTCCACTGGATTAGGAGAAAAATCCCTATAAATGACTCAAGCACCTTTTGATTACCATATGAGGTACCGTATAACTTTAAAGCTAGTAAAATCAGTATGACTTGATGGGCTTGTCCGATCTCCTAGACATTTTAGATGGTTGGACTGTAGGAACCTAGGCCTGAACAACCATCGGGGCCAACAAGCCCGATCGATGGGCTAAAAACCCGACGAATTGTATACCGTGCCAAAATATTAGCATATTTAAGGGAATATGTTGAATTGGACTCAATTATTTTTTGCCCCGATATGATATTGATCCGATATATTAGATTGAAACAGATCTCTTGGATTATCACCTCTACTTGTCACACATCTATCTCACTAGTCTACTGGCCATGAGATTGAGCGGAATTTCCTGAAAAGTTGTACTAAACGAATATAAGTATAATCTTATGTACTTCAGCCAAATCATTTTTTGTATTTACGGCCTTCGGATTAGAGATGCACGTGAGCCGAATCAAATTGAGCAGTACATGCCTCTAATTCGGCTCATTTATTTTTTCAATGTATTCGAGTTCGACTCAAGTTCGTTTAAACTTATATAATTTTGTTCGAGTTCGATTTATTCTATAAATAGTAAGCTCACGAATAATTCAAATTCGATTCGGCCAAAACTCGATGACATATTAAACGAGTATAGTACGAGCTTGAATCTTTACTTTGATCTTGGAGATTTTGTGATCAATTCATGCAAACACAACAACTAAATACATAATTAGTAATTGAATGTTAAATTCATAATTAATAGCTCGGGTGTGTATATGCTAATTGGAGCTGAAATTTGAATAGTTAGCGAATAGTTTGAAAATTGAACGAATATTTACATAATTAATATTATTTTTAGCGCCGGCAACGCCAATTTGAACTGAAATTCGAATAGTTCGCAAATAGTTTAAAAACTCTACGAAATTTTTTTAAAGTTGAGATTTGAATAGTTTTTCGCAATAGTTCACCTCCATTTTGGCCATGAAAACCCGCCATTTATGAGCTGCACTTCTTCCCAATTTTCAACATGAAACAGAAGCTTTTCCAACAAATCAACAACAATCAGCAAATTTAATCTTCATTGAATCAGAAACATAATCGAAACTACAATTCCAACAGCAATTTCTCACCAACAGCAGTGATCATCTCCCTCCCAACAATATTACACCTAATCAAGCTCCCAATAGTTTCCATCCCCATCTTCACATCCTCCCATGGCTTCCCCCTCGCCATTTTTTTATACAGATAGCTCTCAAACGTCATCCTCTGCACATACTCTTTCCCACACAGCTCCACCAGCGCCTCCATGCTTGAATTGCTCCCATAGAACACCCTCTGCAACATGTCCAGAAATTTGAACGTGCAGAAGTACTCATTATCCCACTTCCTCAAGTACTCCCTCTTCAAATCCGCTTCTCCGATCATCTTCTTCCCGTTCTCCGACGCCCGAACGATTCCCTCTCCGCACATCCTCCCGCTTTTCGCGGCGAAATATATGCCCTCGCCGGAGCACTTGGTGACGTAACCGGCGGCGTCTCCGACTAGCGCCACGCGTCCGCTGACGCGTGTTGGTCTAGGGTGCTCGGGAATTGGATGTGCTTCTACTTTGATCACTTTTCCCCCTTCGATTTTGTGTTTGACTCTGTTGCGAATAGCTCCTTGAAGGTGCTTGATGTTTTGCTTTGAGGAAATTGTGCCTGTTCCGACGGCGACATGGTCGCATTTGGGGAAAACCCAGGCGTAGAAATCAGGTGAGACGTCGTTTCCGACGTACATTTCTGCTAGATTTTCGTAGTACTTCATTTTGTCTTCTGGTAATTTGATTCTCTCCTGAAACGCAATGGCGCAAGTGTAGTTTCCTGCTTTTATCGATTTTGCTACTCTGCTGTTAGCTCCATCAGCTCCGATTATTAGGTCTACGGAAATTGAGCTGGGGACATTGCTAGAAATGTAATGGATAATGTAAGGGGAATTTTCTGTTACAGGTAGATCTATATTCGTTACTAAGGCTTTAATTAGGGTTCCGCCGCAGTCGACGGCGCGATTCCGGAGGAAATTATCCAGCACTTCACGGCGGAGCATGGAGATGAATTCATGCTCCTTGAGTGTTTTTCCGAAATCAACGGTCAGATTCGACGGAGAGATCATCCTCAATTGGGTGACCTTGCGGTCAATAAGATGATCGGGGATGGAGAATTCGTCCAGCATGCAGAGAGGAATAGCGCCGCCGCAGGGCTTTGCGGCTTCCGGGCTGCGTTCGAAGATGTACGTCTCAATACCGCCCGAGGCCAGAGCTTCTGCGGCGGAGGAGCCTGCTGGACCGCCTCCGATTACGGCAGCGCGTAATGTTGAGGTAACGGTGAATGCCGGTTTGAATCTGATTGTTTGAGGCTTAGAGGTCTTGCATTTGAAGGCTTGAGTGAGAGATCTGATGGGGTGGTTTACAGGAGTTAAGGTATGGGTTGCCATGGCTGCTAAGCTTGTGATTTAGGGTTTGAGAAGCAAACGAGTGAGTAGTGAAGGTGGGAGAGTATTTAAGGGGTGTTTTTCCGAGCTTTTCCCAAGTGATTTTCCAGCTTTTGGCTTGAAAAAAGCTAACCTCGACGTAGTGTTTGCAAATGCTTAGCTTAAGTGCTTTTGAGATTTTAGCTGGGGTGATTTGCAATTGCTTTTTTAAAGTGTTTTACAACTTATAACTTAGGAAAAACAGTTTTGAACGATTTGCAAAGCCAACTTTAGCTTTAAAAGAAGTACTTAGCGATTGCAAACACCCCAAATAATAGGTGTTTCGATAATTCTTATGGGGTTACTTTAATGGTGGTGGAGATTAAACTAATGCATTGATGATGGGTACAGATTTGTTTTACACTAATAAATTAATAAGTGCAAGATTTGTAGCTTTTGAGGTGCTGTAATATAATATAGCAGTTTACTGTATAATCTGTGTCACCTTTCCTTGTTTCTTGTTTTGATACTTTGGTTCATATGGAATATGAATTTTATAATAATTTATGTGATTTGTTTCCAGGCTATACATCAACATTCACTTGTACTCCAGATTCCTCACAGGCTGCTTTTATGAGCAAGGTAATGTTTTTGCTACTTTCTAAGTAAGTTGTAAGTCCTAACAATTTTGTACGACTTCTTACATTATCCAATTCCATTATAAAGTTCTTGGTAAGTCACCAAGGTGGTTATTGTGTTGGTTTTTGGGTGGATCATGGGAATACGGCTGTCAAAACGGTCGAGTCGGGCCAGACCAATCCAGCCCAGTTGGGCCAACATGAAGTATCAGGTTGGGTCGGGTCAAACTATTTCGGGCCAAATGCTAGGCCAGCCCAATCCTCCTTCAGACCATCAGTTTCTGGCTCAATTTCGACCCAACATTTTATACCTTTTTCCTAAAGCTTATAAAACATGTCCTGGTGTGCGAAAGAAACTTGTTAGTTGATATACTAATTTTAGAAGATGTGCGAATTGCGGCATGGCGTGGAACACAAGAAAGTGAAAGCTCAAACTGTTTTTATGTTTATTGCACAATGTATTAGGTTTTTGGATTCACTCGTTCCATCTCTGTACATAGTAAAAAATCGAAAGGAAAATGGAGGGATTTTTCTGAGTGCTGATACGAGTATCGAATCTTTATTTAAATAATAAAAAAGAAAGTTGGGCCAGCAAAGCTTTTCGGGCTGGGCTGAGCCTATCCAGCCCGTCTGGTTGCTTGGCTCGGGCCAGTTCGGGCAATATCTTTTCGTGCCAATGAAAACTCAGCCCACCCCAGTCTATGTTATGGCTTAGGCAGGCTGGTCCTATTGAATCGGGTTCATTTTGACAGCTTTAATGGGAATGCGATGGAAGTGTGAATGACACATACTCATGGAACTTGTTAACACTACATGGTCCATCATTCATTGGTTATAAAACATGAAATTCAGTCATTTACATGAAGCTTAGATAAGCACCTGAACAGCTCCTAACAATTTATTTCCTCGTTGCATTTGCACCATCTTTGAACTCAACACTGTCACATTTTCTGAGTATCCTTTGAGCTCGATTTTATAGGACCAGCCATCCCTCTTAAGCACGGAGATCTCTGAATATTACTCGCGACCCAACTGCTGCCTGTCAACTCGCTGTTAATAGACGATATAGGCGAGAACTTATGCTTAAACGGAGAGGTAATTTCGGAACAGACATCAAAGCTAAGCGGTCTTAATCTTGGCGAGCTTATTGATCTAGCTTTTGCTTTGGCAGACTCGGTTGAGGCCATGTATGCAGGAGTGGCAGGGGAACCTGCAAATGAATGGTCGTCTCCTATCGACCGCTGCTTCCTGTGATTGTAGGTTCTTTTCGGAGACTCTGAAATCCCTGCTTGATATTGATTTTGCAAATTTCTTAGTCTTGCGTTATCCGACAAAGTTCGACCCAAGTTCCTTGGACTATCACTTTTAGCTAGCTGTGCGTCGACCCATTGTTCTAACCAGTATCTTCGCCTCCCGTATACCTTGTCACGCTCCGTTTCTGCTGATCTCTGGAAATATATTTCCATGTTATGACAATTTCTTTGTCAAGTGTATGGTTAATGGCCCTGGAAAAAGATAGACACTCACCCGGTGGTTCAAATAGTATTCTTTCGCCCTTTCTCTCTTCACAGAAGCCTCTCGTTTAGTCAGAAATACGGCTTTTAGCTCTTCCTTCGTCAATGTGCTGTCGTCCCACCTTTTTTGGCTGTTTAAATCAACCTGCATTGTTTAGAACATTGCTGGCTATCATCAGATTTAAATCTGAAAAAGGGAATGATCCGAAGTTTCTGTATTCTTTTTGCTTGGTGATCTGCTATCTATACTGAACGATTTACATAGCTACTTCTTCATAGGGATCATCATCAACCTAAGGCATAAACTGTTGAAAAATGCAGGCAAGGTGATGTGAAACTTTAGTCGAAAGATAAGGTAGAGACTTCGCCCAGGTTAGTTCGCTCTGTTCTGGAGAGTCACTATATAGGAGTTATTTTCATTGCTTTTGATTTTAGAAAAGTGATTAAATTTAGAGATTGTTGGTAAAATCACTATTAAATAGAAGTAGATAGTGTTTGAGATGAAAGTGACGCTGACCAAATTTGAGAAGAAGTTAAAGGCTGAGCTGGGAAAAGCAAGATGGAGCTGCTTGTTGCTTTTGTGGTAAAACTGCTTTTTTTAAAGCATAATTTCCAATTAGCAAACACCAAATATAGCTTCTGCAGAGCTGAAAAGCTAAAAGCTGGAGTGTTTAACAGTTTAAGCAATGAAAAACAACTTTTATTACGTAGAGTAATTTTTATTTTGTATTCATTCGAAATACTGTGCATGCATCTTATTCATAAGCATATTCAGAAAAGCACATCTCACAGCTTACCTTTATGTCCTTTTCGTTTAAATCCGGTGATTTGTAATCATCCCGATGCAAGCTCTCCTTAATTCTTTCGCATCTCTTCGAAAAAACTTCTGACTGAATGTTTACTAACGACTGCAGACACTTGAGCGTATTGATCGCTTGCTGTCGAACAGCCCAACCGCGAATGAGCGCTTGAAGCTTCACGACTCCTTTCAATGCTCGTAATGCTTTCCTTGCCTGCACATTATCCTCTTAGAATCTTTCGTATAAATAACAATGCTTTTCCTGCCTTTCAGTTTAAATAAACTAACCAGATAGCCACGAAACGCAGATTGAATTTTCATCGCAGCAAAATCACGACATTGATGAATCTGAACATCATTATGACTCTTATATTCAGTAGATTCTATATCACTCTTTTGCTGATCTGCTGTAACATGATTATGACTACTCTGTTCTGCAGAATGCCATGGCAGCCGCCGCTCTCGTGCAGGGGACGAAGCCGACAATGGCGCTAGCTCTTTCATCTTCAGCAACCGGAAGATCCATCTCCGTTTCTTATCCTTCAAGCAATCACATCAATCAGGTACTCATTCTACTCAATTCGAAAACAAATTTACGCGAAAACAAGTTTACGCATTTACCTTCTCCAATCTGGATTGTGGTTCTGAAATGAAAAGCCTTTTTATTAAACCAAACCAAGTCTTCTTCTTCTTCGCCATTAAAACACGATTATCGAAACTGATAAGTTACATATGAATTTGTAATGGTGAGATGAAGAACATTGGATCTGAGTGAATTAATATGGATTATGGAGAAGCAGGAAATAGCAGTAATAGGTGCATGTGCTTGGTTGAGGTTTCTTAAAGAGAACATGGAAGCTTTGATAGTGAGTGAATTTGTAACTGCTATCTTTATCTTCACTTCAATTATTCATCTTTTTTGAATGATGAGGCTCATGTGTTTGGCACGTGGGCCTTGCTCCATCAAGTGAGAGAAACAAACAAGTGAGGGTCACCCTAATTCCTGGAGGAAATTATATCTCAGTTATTAAATGAGAATCTTATATTCTTTTATGACAACGAGGGAGGCTGAGCTACTTCTACGTCACCACTGCCCGACTGGTTGATATAATCATACACTTAGAAAGTGAATTAAGATCAATGACGAATCTTTATTCACTTTTTCGATAGATGGTTGGATCACCCTTATAATTGGTGGTCTCACAGTGTGGTGGAGCGTTCTTTTACAGTATTGGGTTTTCATTCTTGAGTTGAAAACACTGAGAACGCACATGATTTTTTTTTTTTCAATGAGACAGCCTGCATATCACATTTTCTGTCAATTATTATGACACAATTAGATCCTTATTCCTTATTAATCAATTGCTTAGTACAGGTCCGGTTTAAATATCATCTAGATTTGGTAAAAAAAAACATATCTAGATTCCAGTATTTTGACCTTTGTGTCCAAACTTTTACTCGTAGACTTATAGTAGCTCGTTCGTCTCATAAAAAAGTCCTGTTTGTATGTTTATTTGTACTAATATCGGGGGCTAGGGAAGGATAGAATATTAGTTCGAAGTGGATGTTGAGTGATAGGGCGGGCAGAATCAACCCAGTTCACTCGACATTTTAAATAGGCTGGATTATAGAAATCTAGGTCTAAAGTATATCGAGCCTAATAAGCCAGGCGGGCTACCAAATATCTCGAAAATCTTAGTATATTTAAGCAGGATGGACTGAACTAAGCTCAATAATATTTGGTCCGATAAAATTTTGGATCAGCCCGACCCCGCCCTAACTTATGATGTTGGTCCAGCTCAGTTGGGCCCAGTCTATTGGACCAACACCATATGTAATGTTGGGTCGGGCCTGCCCGAAATTCTGTAGGGGCAAAAATTATCGATCCCAAGTCAACCTATGCTCTAAGATTTTCAAGTCGGTCAGTGATTTATCGGATTTTTAGCCTATCAAATTGAATATTTTATAGTTCATCCTATCTAAAATGTCGAACGAGCTGCTGTTGAGTAATGTCTGCCCCAAAAATAGGGGGAGATAAAACCTCAGAAGGGGATAAACTTGTTGATGCAGAAGTGGTTACTGTTTTAAGAAATGACACATAAATATAAGGGGTAGCAAAAAGAGGCCATTATTGAATGAGAGAGAATGTAGGTGACAATACTAGACAGACTTTGTTGCTGTGAAATGAAATACAGCTGTTGAGGGCCCTAATTCTTCTGTATATGATAATATCATAATCCTACTTATTCTAAAATTCGTGCAATCCAGGTCACGAGCGTATCCATTAATTTTTGCATAATTTTCTTGTTTTTAGTAAATATATTGTGCTAAAAATCTATTACTGAGTAGGAAAGACATTCAATCATTAAATGTAGAAAGTTTGGACAATTTGGTTTTAATAAGTGGTACTAAGGATAATTGATTGTAACTCTGTTGGTCGAGTTTTTTTAATTTAGATTTTTTATTTCGAATTAATTTCTTCCAGTCCCTTCCATCATAAGATCCGTACTGAAAAAAAACTAATAATAAATGTGATACTAATCACCTTTAAAAAGAAAATAAGTTTTTCATCATAAATTAACATTTTACCCGAAATTAAGGACAAAACATCAGTTTGCTACATAAATATACATACATTTTTGTTTTATTTAGGTAGAAATGAGATACTTGAAAGGAAAGTAGTCGATAGATTTAGTTAAAAAAGTTGTAGAAGTAGCTAGGCAGTGAGCTGGGATATAACAACTAGTCGGTATTAATCGAGGCATATAAGTGGTTAGATTAGGAGGAATCGAGAAGTCAATATAGGCGACTAAAAAGACCTAACATCTATGCGAAAATTAATCGGAGATAGTCAGAAAATTTTGCAACAGGGTGAAAAATAGAGCTGACAAGATTGGCTGATCCACCCGGCCGACATTTTAGATATGCTGGAGCATTTAAATGTAGGTCCGAAGTACCATTACCCCCAACAATCCCGACCCGATGGCTAAAAGTCCGACGGGCTCCAAGTTGGTCCAAAAATCTTAGCATATTCAAAAATTGGTATGTGGACCCAAATGTGGGGCTGGGTCCGGTAATATTTGGCCCACATAAAATTTCGAGCTAGTGCAATTCAATTCAAAATATGATATTAGTCCGATGAATGGGTTCGATCGGTTGGATGGCCCGAATTGTAAAAAGTGGAGTGTATGAATTGAGTCCACTAGGCAGGTTGATTCCAAAGGAGAGGAGACAAGGAATAGTGGGAGCATGTTCCAATCCTTCAGTTTTCCATATATGCTGTCGGATAAAGGACTTCTTCGCCTTTTAATAATAATCTTTTCAAAATATTTTTTATTTTTGAAGAAATTCAATTACATAAATTAATGTTTTGGTAAAAATTTAAAATTTTACTTATCTTGTATTCTCTGGGATAATAACAAATGAGATGATGGACATATAACATGTGTCCATCGTGAAAAGAGGGGTAAGAGTGAATAAGTAATATTTTTCAATATAAACATTATTATATTTTCAGTATGATATATTTCTTTAGAATAAGTAATATTTTTAAGTATAAACATTAAAACTTTTTTCATGAAATTGCTCATGGCCTGGATTTAGGGGCGCCAAACGGACCAAGTTTGCTGGTTATGTATCGAGTTAAGACTTGATTATTACAAAATTTTCTTCAACCTGAACTATTTCGAATTTTGGGAGGATTTAGTAAGAATCTTTATAAATTTTAGTTCAGTTATGACCCTTAGATTTGGAGTACAACTTTTAACGATACTCGCCTTTTTACATTCTGAAACCGTACAATCCCGTACACACCCCAATTATATAACCAGTAACCAATTATTATTATATAAGATACCAAACTTATATTCCAGGAGTGCAACATAAACTTGGGCCTCATATCAGCCCACCAAATAACTAAGCATGTCAATATTCTTGGGCTTTAAAATGTATCTTTGCAATCCAGAAAATGCCCACTAAACTTAAGGCCCATATTCATTTTAATGGGCCTGAAAACGCTATTAAATTGTCTATTCAGATTGTAAGATATCTCTCATTGGCCCATTTGCAATATTTATTTTTAAGAATGCAATTCCTAATGGACTTGATCCATTCCGACCCGAATTTACTGAGAAAATTTTACAATCAACCCAATATAAATCGAGTCATTTGATTTTGACTTGAGCCAACCCGAAACTAATACTTTATCTTAATATAAAATAAATAATTTTTTTTTTCAAATTATTTTAATGTATAATTTGAATCGACTGGAAATCAGACACGAACTTGACTCGATGATCCAAATTGCCACCCTAATTTATTTCGAATGCTAGATTAGTTTTCAAAATAATAATAATAATATAAAAAACAACTAGACTATTATGTGATATTATTCGAAATTTCATTATCATTGGTGGGCCCAAATCATTTAACAATAGTTAAGAAATCTGCCAAATGGCCTTCACAATCTTGACTGTTATGACCACTAATGTGGAGTTTGAAAATTGGTCTCATTAAGTTGAAGTCCAAAAAGTTGAGGTCAATTTTATGTGTAAAAGAAGTTGGGCTAAGGCCCACTTGTTTCTCACCACTTGGCAACCAAACACTTGTCCCAACTTTCTAACCCATCGCTCTCTCTTTTTGCACCTCCCAAGAAAATCCCGACTACATTCGATTAATCCATCTTTCGCACTAAAGTCTCATTACTCGCTTACATTTATTCCTTAATCTCTCTCTATCTAGTTATGCCTATACTCCGATTTTTCCCCTCTAGGCCTCGACTACTAGCGACTTTAAAACCTTGGTTAGAACCAATATTTTAAAAGACGCTAGGTGCTAATTTGATGACAGACTAGGGTGTAGCCTTTAATTGAATTTAAGTGGGTTTAGGTGGGGTTAATCAAGTGTAAGTTGGACCTGAATGCGAGAAAAATGTAGACGGTTAAGGACGGTGTAGCATATGTACGGGGTATAGTCGAAAGTAGACGGGAACTTTTACAACATAAGTTATAACAACTCTTGTAAAAGTTCTTGTCTACTAAAGCTAGTAAAATTAGTTTGGTCCGATAGACTAGCTCGCTCCGTCTGACATTTTAGATGGATTCAACTGTAGGAATATAGGCATAAAGTACCATTGTGTCCAACAAGTCCGACCTGATGAACTAAAAACCCAAAGCACTTAGATTGGTCCAAAGATCTGAGTATAATTAAGGGGGAATAGGTTGGGTTGGACTTGATAATTCTTGGCCCAATAGAGCTTACCCATCATATGATGTTATTTCCGTTTGCGTTTTTACCTAACTCCTCTCCACTTCGTCTAGCTTAATTCCTATTTAAGTCCTGAATAGGGATATATTCCAATTTACCGTCCGACTAACGTGGTAGGTGACAACATAACATCCAAATGAGTGGCAAACCTAAATATCTTGATTATATATTCAACAATATTAAATTCCAAACTCCGTGTTGAAATTAGTATAAAGTAGTTCAGAAACCAAAAGTCTTCGTCCATGCATGGTCAATTAGTTATTAATTTATTATTATTATTTTTTTTTAATAACATCTATTCACAATATGCCTATAAGTTAGATGTATCAATTTTTTCAAACATATGTTAAATTATTTTATCCAAAATCTAGAAATAAGATCGTGAATATGTGCCCACGATAGATTTGAGAAATTGTCAAAATAAAATTTCAAAATTATTAGATATTGCAAAACAAAAAATAAAATTCGAAAATTATTTTATAAATCTAGAAAATCCTAAATGACACTTAAACTAGTTAAATAAATTAAGGATTAAAAATTAAAATAAAAAATAAAAAAAGTGTATGTAATATTCCAAGAATTATCTGAAAATTGGATAAGTTGGTATATACTTTTCAAAATGTTCTAGGAACAAATCTGTTCCTCCCATATTTTTTGCACGTGAAAATAAAAATAAAAATTGTAATAACCTTCGTCTCGTTCTAACTTGTCCAATTTTCTTTTCGATTTGTCTCAACTTAAATTGTTAGTCCATAAATGATAAATTTCTTTCGCAATCTCCACACTCAAAATCTTTACCCTCAATCTCCTTCCTTAAAAAAGTCAAATATTTCATAAAATCTAACTTTTTTTAATTTCTGTGCCCGATAAAAGTAGGCAAATTACGCCGGGACGGAAGGAGTATGTCAAAATATGTGTTGTCAAAAGAGAATTTATGCTCAAAAGATTTTTTGGGTTGAAGAAAATTTATGTCGGTTCATAGTTATCGATTATTTCAGATTACTATGAATTGGTATATGTTCCTATAGTCTATAGTCCATCACTTCCATTATCTGGAATATGTTTTTTGTAATTAAATTTATTATTGTTAGTTTTTTATTTTATATGATTTGATCAGTAGTAATATGATTTTCTTTTAAATTATTGAGTGAATATACTAAATTAGTAATATATTGCATGTTATTCATTTAAAACGGTTAGTTTTTAGTTCGGGTTCTCTATCCTGCTTTTACTGTGATCCACACGTCCCATTAAAAAAATAATTAATTGTAACTACTTTTTGTAGTTTTGTGAGTTTAAAGTGTATAATTTAGGTTCATGATTCATAATTTACGTTTAGGTTCAATGTTTAGCCTCTAGGGTTCGAATTTTAAGGACTGAGTATAGTTTATATTCAAGATTTATGATTTCAAGATCATGGTTCATAATCTAGCTAGTTTACTAAAACTAAAGGTGGTAATTTGGGTGGCCTGTCCGGTCCAGTCCATCGGACCAACATTATATGTTCGGCCAAATCAAAATTCCCATCCTAGCTTAATCCATCTCCTTAAATTTGGACGATCAGTAATTATCGGACTTTTAGTCAACGGGACGGGTCTCTTGGACTCAATGGTACTATCACTATGAACCTAGATTCTTACGGTCAACTCATCGAACAAATTGTGCTGGTAAGGCTGGCCCAATTCGCCAACTATACATAAAATAACAACTAAAAAGACGGAGATAGTACCACTTATAAAACAATTAAATACTACCTGTCAAGATTTGAGGAAATCTAACAGAAAATCTATGACGGAAAATTTTGGTCCCATATTCGTTTGTGACGAAACAAACTATTCTTCTACACATTTCCATCTAATCAATCAGATCCAAATATTTAATTAAATCATCCAATCAACTCAAATTGACTTATTAATGTTTGAAATATTTAATTAATACATTTTTTATAATATTGGTAAACATGACTACTATCATGCATGCATGATCCTCAATTAGTAATCTTGACCAATATAGTAATCTATTAAAATATCCCAAATAATAATTGACTCCTAAATACATTTGTTATGTTAAGGTTTTGGGATGTCAATCAAAATTCCACATCGATACATGTTTAGCGTAAAGCGGATAATATAATATTAACTTTGGAGATTGGATCACATCACACATATCCCTATAAGTGGTATTAGTGTCCGAAAAGTAAGTTGACTCAGTTTCGACACCGCATAAGCCGCTTTCCAGAACACACACAACATGGTTGAGGGAAGGGGGTCTTTGCACGTACAACGTAGTACAACTAGGCTCGGGATAAGTTTGGTACAAGGTGTACATAAGACTTGGACAAATACATTAGGTGGTTGACTCGGCGGTCCTTTGTTTAGGGGGATTGTTAGGACTTTCGGATGTCAACGAATGTCTCACATTCGTTAAATACATGAAAGATCATGATCATATTATACTGAACATGTTTCTTCTTTGATACGAGGTCTTTTGAAGTAAGACCCGAAAACAAAAACCCGTATAACTCTGACATAGCGAATAACATTATACCAAATGTAAAGATCGGAGCCCATCATGTCCCTACATGTTATATAGTTCGAAGTGTGGATAAGGCTGCAACATGTATATAAATAAATCAAACACTTTTATAATTGAAAACAACATTGTAACCGATGATTAGTTGCTAATATATATCCGAAATAGATAACATGATCATAATATATCTAAAGTGAATAATATACTCCATTATTTAGGTAGATACACTTGCATAGATTTAGTAATATATATATATATATATATTCTCCAAATAAGGTAGATACGTCAGGTAGACTAACAATTTTTTTATTATTTATTTATTTATTCTTAAGAAAATATGAATTTTCAAGTTGGCAGTTTCAACAATTTGGTAATTATTATAATGTGCCTTAGTGGTCCATACTTCGAATATTAAGACTTTTCTAATAATAAAATTAAATTACTCATAAAGTCCAAATATATATATATATGTGTGTATATATTAATTAATTTATAAAGAATGAGAGAGACCAAGAAAAAAAGTCTTTTTCTAATATTCAACAATGTAATTTCATCCGTGGAAGGTAAGATGTCTTCCATTGATATACCAATCTTTCGATGCCTTCTGATTTTCGTTTTAGATTTTTTATCACTAATAAAAAATATAAATGGTTTAACTGAACGGCATTTATTTTGAAACTTCTCAAACAACAACTATAAAGAATCGGAAGGAGGACCTTCATCTTTTTTAGTTGTAGTTTTATCTCAAGAGAAGTTGGGTTGTAAATGAGTCGAGTCGAACGTTCTGTTGGTCAAACTTATTTGAAATATTATTGAGCTTCTAATATTATATTTGAGCTTGTTTGATTCTTAACTGAATCGAACTTGAACAAGCTTTAATTGGGCGGAATACAAGGCGAGCTTAATCAAACTTATGTTAAATTACTAGATTATCTTTTAGTTAAAGTTGACATAATTATAGATATAAGATTTCATTAGAAACCCTTTGTAATATACTTAATGTTTTCAATTTAAATGCATGTTTTATATTTTTACTTTTGTATGAATCAAGCTGAGTCAAGTCGATCCCCTAAACGAGGTTCTACTGAATTGAGTTCGAGTTTGAGAAAAAGAAACTCGATCAAGCTCAAATCTCGAATCTTTTAGTCGAATTCGAACTTGAACTCACACATCTCAATATTCGACTCGACTCATTTACAGCCAGCAAAGCATTCATTTCTATACATGCACTTGTGTGTTTTATGAGAAAGGGAACAGTTTGTCCAAGCTGGATTTCTCTATTTTGAGAAGTAGACGCAACAAACTTTCAATGTCTACTTTTTGTACTTTGGAAAATTAGGTAAAAATAGCAAATTTTGAGTATGACACGTCATTCACCATACATAGCAAAACATTCCAAAATAGTCTCCATTTGGAAACAATTTAAGTTGCTTCTAACATAGGACAACTTGTGTAATTCTACAAACTTCTATAATTGATATTCACGCACTCACTCTTCGATGGAAGATCGTAAGTTGCCACCAGAAGTCATAGTCATGGAATCCAGTGAATTGTATGTTTATCTAATGGGTTGAATTTACATGTTCCTTTTTATATCATGGTTGGATATACGAACATGATTGAAAATGGGACGATTAAAACTCGTTGAAACTCATTTCGATTAATAAGTAAACAAGCTCAAACATAATAATAGAAGGTCGATAATATTTCAAACAAGCTTGAATAACAGTAGATTAGTCTCGACTAGACTAATTTTCGGTCCTACCTACGAATTGTGTGGAATTTTTCATGATAATGTATTTATGCTTACAGAATTGCTCATATGTCCATTGACTGCTTATTTGACTCGCCACATAAGCAGGACAACACACCATAATTTATTTTCTTTCACTTTTTGTAGCACACAAACATGTTCTAATTATTTCTCCGGTTTTCGTAATTTATTTATCATTCCCAATTGAATGAAATCAATTCAATTATGATGGGCTCCCTGGTTATATGGCGCGTCATATAGGCGATAAATATATGAATTGGTGCTCACTGATGAACATATGATTAGTTCCGGCAGTGCTTATTAGCTATTTTTTTTAAAGGTATTGCCCATTTTTATAAAATGTATTACTTTATATGTTGTTAGAATTGGTGTTTATACGAAATGCATTAATTGATTTGATGAAATGTACATTGTCGTTAATGCTTAAAGATATCACATATTTTGATGAAATATATTAGTACTATTTATATTAAAAACTACTATTTCTTTTCCGATAAAATGTATTTATATTTATGCAAAAAATAATAATATATTTCTTTTGAAAATAATTAACTTTTACATATGTACAACTGACGTAAAAAAAACTACTCGTATTCGTATCATATTTCATCCTATGGTTTATTATTAACATAAGTTATGTATATAGTGACTGTTCATGTGGGGTCCACATAAGTAAAACATCATTAAATTGAAATATATGTGTCTTATGATGATTTGTCACATAAGTCTAGCTATAACCCTAGGAATGTTTTGTTTGATTAGGTAAACTTGAATTATTAATCTTAAAAAAATCAATTATTAATCAACTTTCCGACATATAATTTTTTTTTTTTTAACCAACTTTCCGACATATAATTATACACACTACTACGTCTTAGATTTTGCTGATACAGATCCACTACATCATGCATATAAATAATACACAAGTCAAGAAAAGTTAGTGCACGTTTGGTTGGAATCGGGGTGGTTGAAGTATTATTAGCTGAGAATAGTGGCTGAAGCTGACTGTGAGAGTAAAAAACATTTCCTCAAAAGTAAAACCAATAATCTAGGTAGGGAATACTTTCGCCACTTAACTATGCAACTTTCGTCAATCACCATAAACATTCAGGACTAAAACTTGTTTGCGGTGATCACACGGATCTCATTTCGTGTGATGGGTCAACTTAAGCAGGGGCGGAGCTAAAGCCGGCCTGTACCGGGCTCTAGCCCAGTGCAATATCTGTAGAACCTTAATTTTAAATATATAATTTTTATCATTTAGTACGCTAAATTTTAACTAAGTCCACCCCATTTAAGTCGCAACTTCACCGAACGCTTATAAATTTTTAGTGTCTCAGCCCACCCCATTTATAAATCATGGATCCGCCCCTGGATATCAACTTAAGTATAGTAAAAAGAAAAATAGGTAAGTGAAGCTCCCCCTTTTTTCTTTGCTTTGAATAAACGAGTCTCCGCCACACACAAGATTCAGTAACCATTCAGAAAGCTAGCTAGCTTCAATAATTCTTGGTACAATGAATCTTGGCGAAATATTATATATATATATATATATATATATATATATATATATATATTCTTCTTTCCCTTTTTCCCCCACATGAAAGCATCTAAATGAATGAAACCCTCATTGTGTGGCAAATATTAATAGAGGGTTGTTCAACTTTAGAATGAATTCAACTGCCAATAGCAAACATATATATCATTTCAAGTGTAGATTTAGATTCATGTGAGCACATGGGCCATAATATGCATCACATATTCTCATGTGTCAAATTTTTGCTCAATTAGATTCTTTCTTCTTTTGGAAGTAGGGTTCTTTAACATCACAACCCTTTACCAAAAGTTGCAATGTTGCCCACTCCTCATCATATCAACTATGAGATAAAAAGAAAATGGAGACACCCTATATATGGTTCATATCTTGGCATCATGAATGAGATTTTGGGTGATGGGATTGGACAATAGATGCTGACAGAAGCGTGAAAGAATAATAATAATATACGGGCTTTAGAAACAATGAATCTAACAAGATCTGAACATGTAGTACTATGAATGAATGGACTGTTTTTACTAAGGTATTTGAAAGTTATAAGACCATAGAAATACTAAGAACTACTTCGACGTGTCAAATTCCCGTAGGTATGCATTATTCTGTTAGGTTTTACTAAAATGGTCATAACTCCCTGTAGGAATGAATTTTTTGCATTACGCTATGTGTTTTTTTTTGGGAAACTTGGCTCATAGAGCTTCCATGAGATGTAAGACTTGACATGTAATTGTCATTTTAGAGAATCGATCAACAACCACCATAATCGATTCTTTGTTCCTTTGAGTGCGAGACAATCCGACCACATAAACCATACTATCATCCTCCCATGTGCCCTCTGGTACTGGTATTGGAGTGTATAAACCGGTATGTTGCCCATGAGTTGTGACAATATGACAGATTCGACACCTTTTCAACACATTTCTTGACATCTTGGTCCATCTGTGCAGCGCAAATAAATACTTTCTTAAACAATCGTGAATGCACAAGACCCGATCTTTCAAAAGAAATCCATCTAGAATCAAGAAAAGTTTGAAAATAGACTTCTAACACTCTTCCTAGATCAAGCTTGCTTAACCTTATAGTTTACTCACAAAGAGCACTAGAAAGAAGATGCAACATTACTGATATGAGTAACACTAATAAATTCTTTTATGCCCTTCAATTGTACATGTCCATACCCGTACAATCTCGAATTACCTCTCAAAGTTTGACAATATGATCTCATCTCGCACATCCTCTAAATACCCTAATTTTTTGTGTAGGATCAGTTCGTTCACCTAGAACCTCACACATCCAAATTTAACTACATTGTAGTAAATATTACTACCTCCGTCCCACTTAACTCTACCTACTTATTTTTTTGGTCCGTCCCACATGAACTTGCAATCCCCAGAAAATGAACCTAATTCTCACAATCCTCATCCTTAAAATTTCAATCCTCAATCTCCTCTTTAGAAAAATCAAAGAAAAACAAAAACTATTTTTTTTCTAATATTCATACTTGAACAAAATAATAACTTCAACCGGGACGGAGAGTGTAAGCAATAAGTCTTTCTAATGGACAAAACAATTGACGGCTGGTAGTGAACCTCAAGTAGCCTCCATCATTGACTAATATTAAATGTACATAAACTCCCTTATTACAAAAGTGTTTAGCATAAGTTAAACAACCTTCTTAAATTAATTAAGTACAATGTGATGTAACTTTACCAGATTAATTATTTAATGTTCTATAGTTTTGAAGGTTTCCAAAGAGCTTCCATGAATTGTCCAACAACCCCACCAACTCTTACTACATATTCCTATGTAAAAAATTATCGACTAACTCTAATTAGTCCCCACCTAAATGTTATTTTCAGTAGTCGCCTTATTTTTTTATCCAATTCTTCTCTATGAAATATTGTGTTATAATGGATGCAAGAACAATAATAAAAAAGGACAAATAAAAACACAAAATTTATATGATTTACTAACAATGTGTTACCTATGTCCACAAGCAGAACAAATGATCCGATATTATTAATCAGAGTGACAACAGTAATACAGAATGACACTATGTCAAGTAGAAAAGCTAGACATACATACACATATATATATATATAATCAATCCCTAACAAATTGAATCTAAAAAATAAGCTCAGAATAGAACATCGGACAAACAACATATACACTGTGTAGCCCGCGGGCGTTGCCCCAAAACCCCATGCATGGAGGGTACTTTGAACTTTCAAAGACTCCCGACTCGCTAACCGGGTAGAAAGATCCTCGACCAACTCGCAGTAGGGTTAATGCTTACCAACATATTGTTGAGCGTGTGTATGTGTGAACCCGACCATATATGGTGGTGGCTCTTGTTGGTTGACTTAAGAGTCAAACAAAAGTTGAACAAATTTGGTAATTGGAAGTAATAAGTAATGTGAAAATGGTGGCTGTATGACTAAGTCAAAAATGGAATTTCCATTTTAACTGGCTTTAAATTATCATCAATTTAAATATTTTAATAGTGATATGTTATCAATGCACACGTGTTTACCTATAAAATATGAACTAACAATATATAATAGTTCTATAATGACTTACTAGATGTTTGAACACAAAATTCAATAATGAGATTATTGCATCGTTGATACTACCTCCGTCCCATTCGAATTTGTATATTTTTTAAATTGGGTACGTCTGACATTAATTTGTACATTTCTAGAAAATAAATGTTTCTCACAATCTTCACCTTTAAAAATTCCAACCAATAAATAATTTTTTTTTTTCTTTAGTATAAGTGCCCGATTAAACATGCAAACTCTTGCGGAACAGAGAGTGATACTTCTTTTGCATATATTAGTATAATTATACATCTAAAACAACTTTACAACGATATACTAGTAAATAAAAGATAGTCAAAGTAAAATGGAAGCTTCCTGAAAACTCTCTATCACACGGTATACATTTTTTTAGATTTTATTGAGTATTTTACTCTAATCTTGTCATTATGACCGCAACTAAAAATAGAGCTGTCAAAACGGGTCGGATGGACAGAAGCTTAATGAGCATTTTCGGATTATCACACTATAAGTAAAATAAGAGTTAGTTGTATGTACTTAATTTTAGTAATAACAGAAATAGTAATATATATATATATATTATATATTCAAGCATGTAGGAATAGACGAAAAATAGAAGTTTCTTGGATGCTATTTCATAATGAGAAAGTTAAACAAGTAAATATAGACATGAATGTAGTAAAATATGAATGTTAAGAAGGATCTACTAACACACTAAATTTGATAGATTAAGAGGGTGTTTGGCTAAACTTATTTTAAATATCTTATAAGCTCCAACATCTTATAAGTTGTTTCAAGAGCTTATAAGATGTAATTTTTAAGGAGTTTATAAGTTAACAAAGTGTTTGGATAAAAGAGCTTATAAGTTTGCAATTGAATATAGTGATTTAGCTATAAATTTGGGGTCTGATTTAAAAATTAATATTAAACGCACATTTTGATTAGTGTATGAAATGTATGTAGTGTGTGAAGTGTAAATAGTGTGTGAAATGTGTGAAGTTTGTGTTGTGTAGTGTGTGAAATGTGTGTAGTGTGTGAAGTGTGTGTTGTGTGTGAAATGTGCGTAGTGTGTGAAGTGTCTATAGTGTGTGTAGAGTGTGTAGTGTGTGTAAGTATGTGAAATGTGTGTGAAATTTGAGTGTAATAATTACTCCCTCCGTCCCGGTTAAAGCTTCCTACTTGCCTTATCGGTCCGTCCCAGTTAAAGTTGCCAGCCCAAAAAAGGAAACTAATCCCCCAATCCTCACCCTCAAAATCTCAACCACTCAATCTCCACCTTTAAAAAAGTCAAATAATTGCTTTTTCTTAACATCCGTGCCCGGTCAAAGTGGAAGCTTTAACCGGGACGGAGGGAGTAAGATCTTACTAAATAAGATGGAAATAAGTTGGGGTAAAACAACTTATTTTTTTTAGATCTTATAAGCTCTTAGAGCTTATTTTTTTATCTTATAAGCTCCTAAACATCTTATTTTGTCAAACACTTTACAAGAGCTTATAAGCTCTTGTAAAAGCTTATAAGATGTTTTTAGGAGCTTATAAGCTTAGCCAAACACCCTCTAATAAGAAGCAAATACCAAAAAACGGAGGGGGTATGGATCAATTAGGTTATAAAGATTATACTATGAAAGATTTTCGTATTGCATTCTAACATAACTGTTCAGTAGGTCGAGGTATCAAAACATTTGTCAAATGTAATTTAGTAGATGAATTACATTACATTAATTTTGATAAACTACCAATATATGTCCCATAAATTGCTCTTATCTTGATTGCAATTATTTAATCTGTCTCCAAATTTAAATAAATCATAAATTTCTAATCAATTGCATAATTTGTCATTGCTAACGTCCAAATATTCAATAAATTCCAATATGTCAATCAAAAAAAATATCTAAATATGATCATGTGGGTATGTACCCTTTATTACAAACAAGATTGCCATTGGTTACCTTATTTTCAGATTTGATATATCAAATTGTGTTTGTTAAATTTGTTTGGTTGTTTTTTTATGAATTTGTAACAATTAACAAAATTACGAGTCTAACTTCAACTTCACCGTGGTACCGATATAATGTGACATTTCTACATAAACTGACTAAAATAAACGTACTTCCACATTTCTCCAAGTGATGTTAAATAATAATAAAGGATTAATTGCATGGAAATTTACCGTATGTTGATCAACATGATTTTTTAAGCTTTTTATTTAAAAGTTACATTGTAAATAATAATTAACCAAAAAATCGTAAATTTTTATATAACTAACTCCTAAATCATTTATGAATATATAAATTAATTAATTAAATCAAATCAGGGTAAAAGTGTGACATGCAGACATTGATTTAAGTAGAATGAAAACAATATAGGGGACATGATAAGAAGAAAAAAATTGATTACATGTTCCACCAAGAGAGATATCTAGAGCAAGGTTGTAAAAGCTACTAGGTATTAGTTAAACGGTGAATTGAGGTCTAGTGACTAGTCGGAGTCTAAGCGGAGTTGATCAGGACATAAGCTTCGTTAGATGGAAAGAAATCCAGAAATAAACATAGACAGTTAATGAAAACCTAACGTCTAAACAAGGATTAATTAGAGCTCGTCGGGAATTTCTGCAACAGAGATCTAGAGAGAGAAAAGAGAGTTTTGATTATTTGTAATGTTGATAAGTTATGATTTTTCCAAAAAAACAAGATGCACCCCACCAAGGTATTAAGCACAATTTATTGTCTCCAAATATAATTATGATATGCCTCAAATGTGGCTTAGTGGTTCTTAACCTACTTGTCATTTTACTATTGGTTTGTCTGCAATCTTCTACCAACCAATCATATTATTTACATGTAATGCTACCTGAAAGTGACACATCTAATTTAACGGCTACAAATTAATATTCCCATTTTGCTATTTTGGGGAAAAGCCTTTTTATTTTATGTGATATTTGATCTACAATATTATGTAAGTGGTTGTCACATATTCATTTTAGTGATAATTTGGAAACTCTACATTTTTTTTAAGGTAGAAGTTGATTTGAACGTAGAAAAGTAGAAGAATAGACGAAATTGAATAGCTCAAGTGACAGAGCATCTACTACTTAGGTTTTTTGTTCTGGGTTCGAGTCATCATGAAGGGAGGAGATTTTTTCTTTGTTATTAGATTAGGAGAAAAAAAATTAAAAAGAAAAGAAGAAGAATATGCGCATATGAATAACTCTAACTAGCTAGAAAATTATTCCCGATCCAATCGTAAGGGAATGAGATGGATAAAGGAATGAATAACTCTAACTAGCTAGAAAATTATTCCCGACCCAATTGTAAGGAAATGAGATGGATAAAGGAAAAAAGAAAGTATGTTACTTGCAGCTCTAAATGTATAAAGACAAAGGAATTTTTTTTAGTTAGCTAGTTGTAAACCATCATTCCAAACATATGAAGACAAGAAGAAATTTTAGTTAAGTATCTGCAAACTATCATTTTGTGCTTAACAAATCATATTTCTTCTGCAGAACGTGATCGCTTGCATAACTACTAGAGAAAGTATAGAGACTAGAACATCAACACACGAAACACTAGAAGATTTATCGGAAAACAAAGATCGAGGTCAAACAATGCTTGGAAGTCCCAAAAGATCCATCGGAACGAACCGCACAAAGCTGGCACAAGGCCCGTGGAGGCCATACAAGAAGCGAGCGCAACATCAAGGCGAGAGAATCTCACAAAGACAAATATAAGAAGAGAAAAACACAATCAAAACATAATAAAAAGGAAAATGGATAATAAATGGAATTCTCTTATCAGAATCCCGCAACTAGTCGGTATTCCACTAAGGCCCGCAACTAGTCGGTATTCCGCTGAGGCCGACAGAGATTCACGAAGAAAGGGGCCTAGAAGTGACCTCCGCGGAGGAAGGCAGAGAATGCAGCTCAGTGCAAAGTTTGTAGAACCTTAATTTTCTTTTATTATTTTTATTATTTAGTACTTTAAATTTTAACTAAATCCACCCCATTTAAGTCGCAACTTCACTGAACGCTGATAAATTTTTAATGTCTCAGTGCACCCCATTTATAAATTCTGGATCCGGCCGTGCTAATACATGCTACCAAGTGTTGATGAAGGCAAAAAGTTACTATATATACGTGTTACATGATGCTACCAAGTGTTAAACTTTATCATGATTACAATTAAAAAGTCATTTTTATCCCTGTGAAAGTTGGATTTAACCTTTATCATTTCTTTAATAATGGTCGGCTGCTTCTAGAAAGCAAGTAATTATGATAAGAAATAAAGATTAGGTTTTCACCCACAAAAATAATAAGTAGATAAATCTGATAATTGAGTGCAAAATCTATACCAAATTATTATTTTTACATATTTTAATCTTGGACTGCATAACTGGAATCTTGATTGGGACATTGATAAGGATCTGTTTGAGGTTACCATGCTTTGTTGTCTTTGCTTTTTTACATCCATGGGTCCCACTTTAAGGAATGGGTGTGAAGATTGTATTTAGATTTCTTTTGGGGTCAAAAAGGAATAAAAAAAGAATATAATGGTATCATATCAATTACTGCAATCCTAGTAATCTTGTATACTTTCCACCTGAACTCCCACTACAAGACACAAAACTCACATGCAAAGTGCTGTTGTCTTCATTCTCTTATGAATCAAGAATCTTCTAGAGTATTTTACGGTTCCAAGATCTTGAAATCGGGATTTCCTCAGACCCACTAAAACCTCGTCGAAACGTAGTGTATATGAACTAAGAAATTGTTTCGTTTAAGAAAAATTCAGACACCAGCGTATGAAGAGCAGCAGTTCAAGAATCTCGTATAAGATACATTAGTATTTTACTGTTCAAAGATTTTAAAATTGGGATTTCCTTAAAGCCACTAAAGCCCCATCCAAGAAAAACCTACACGAATCATCGTTGTGTAAGCTAGGAAATGATCCCTTTTAAGACTAATCAAGTCGAAATCTAGACACCGGTGTAATAAAGAGAAAGCAAATAGATGGGCTTTACTATTTCACAAAAATAACATAACCCACATGATTAAATTGTAAAGATTTAAAGAAAAGTTCCAAGAATGTGAGAAGTATAAAGAAAAACCAACCAACCAACAAGAAACTAAAATACAAGTGGTTTCTAAGGAATTACATCACTATCCACACAATTAATATATTAGTGGTATATATTTAGAGGTAACAATCGAGCGACCCAACCTATCAAACCAAACCAGACCAGAATTCTATCCGGCTTGTACGTGGCCTGCTGGGCTTTAGCCCGTTGGATCGGACATGGTGGGTTCAATGGTGCTTCAAGCCTATATTTCTATAGTTCAGTCCATCTAGAATATCGGGCGGTCGGGGCCGATTTTGTCGGGTCTAGTGGCATAAGATGAATGATGAGGGTACACCCCATAGGCAAGAAAGGTGGGAGACAAAAAATGGGGTAATACCGCTGAAAGATTTGGTATTAGGGTTTGTGTCATGAAGAAAGAATAAACAATTAGAACAATAAGTGAAAAGTTTGTAGCTATGTTTTTGCTTTTAAAAGCACATTGTTCCCTGAGAAAAATATAATCTTTCTTTCATGGGAATAACACTAATCTGTGGGGCTTTGGGACCATTCCAAGGAGAAGAATAATATCTCTGCTACAATCCCACCCCATATCAGTGTGTATCTACCTCGATTACCAATCCAAATTCACAAGATTACCATGTCAGAAAATAAGAAAAAGATTGTAAAAACTGGATTAGAATCAAGAAAAGAGATAAATTCAAGAAAAGTTGGACGTTTCTGTGATGAGTTCGAAACGTGTTTGTTAAAAGTCCAAAGAGAAGGAAAAAAAGAGAATCATATTTTGGTGGTCCAGATGTTGGGAACAGAGACAGAGACCTCAATCTAAGTCAGCAAAAAATAAAATAAAAAAATCTATGTCAGCATTAGGCAAAGAATGTAGACTTTAATGTGCTCATAAATAGATACCCGTCGTATAATGGAACACTATTTGTAATAGACGGGGGCAAAAAGAGGTCCCAGCATACAATAAAAATATGGCATATGTTTCCGACTTCACGTGTCGTATGGGCCATGCCTAGTGATACAATACAAAGGAAGATCCCTCAGTCCTTCTCACCCAATCTGCTGTTTGGATACGCGATATTTGCTTCTAGATAAACTATGGTTTTCAAAGCAATTAAAAATCATCATACAATAGTGGGTGTGGGGTGTACAGTTTACAGCTTATTTACAACCAAAAATCAAGAAAATTGGTTAACCAAGATTCACATTCCATAAATGGCAAGATCAACCTTAACATGGGTAAACATAAAGACAATCTTGTCTTTGATTGGAAAATAGTGGAAGTAAATCTTGTGGCTACTGTGTCAAAAGCAACAAGATCTATGAAAATCTTTTCTTTCTTGTGACTTTTTCAGTGTGTGTGTGTGTGTGTGTGTTCAAGTTGTTGTTTCCCCGTGGCAAACGCAAGAACTCAAAAAAAGAAATCTTTTTTTTGTGAGCTTTCTATCCATCCAAGTAGGCAGTCATCATACGGATTCTTAACACTGAAGATAGGTTGACTATCCAACCCAAACCCCCCTCTTTAAAACCCCCCTCTTCAAACTCTTCTTTCCACTACTTAGGAAAAACAAAAAACATTAAACTTTGGAAAAACATATTCTCTGTTTCTTTTCTTTGGACTTCTAGAAGATGAAACAAAATAATATTCCTTTGACAGTTTTGTTAGTATTTATAATCAAACTAACCTTGTGTTTCTGTAGTGCTGCTTCACTCTTGCCAATCCATGTTCAGGGCCATTTCTCCTTTGATGGCAATGAATTCGCAGCCCGGGATTTCGGCAACCGATTCCATTCCCTCCCTTGGGCAGTTCTCCACCCCAAGAAGGTCTCCGATATCGCCTCGACTATACGGCATGTTTGGCAGATGGGCCCTACTTCTGGCCTGACTGTTGCTGCTAGAGGCCATGGCCACTCTCTGCAGGGACAAGCCCAGGCCCTGCAAGGAATTGTGATCAACATGGAATCTCTTGGTGGGCAAGAAATGCAGGTCCACAAGGGGAAATTACCCTATGTTGATGTTCCAGCTGGAGAGCTTTGGATCAATATCTTGCATGAGTGCTTGAAACATGGTTTGGCGCCGAAATCGTGGACTGATTATCTTCATCTAACTGTTGGTGGGACTTTGTCCAATGCTGGGATTAGTGGGCAAGCTTTCAGACATGGCCCTCAAATCAGTAATGTTCATCAGCTCGAAGTTGTCACAGGTTAGTTTCTACATGATTATATTACACCATATAAACATTCGAAACAAACACATCCTTAAATCAAGATTCATCCTAATATGAAATTTAACTTAATGCAGGCAAAGGAGAAGTGGTGGTGTGTTCAGAGGAGAAGAATGCTGACCTCTTTCATAGTGTTCTTGGTGGACTTGGCCAGTTTGGGATCATAACCAGAGCAAGAATCTCCCTGGAGCCAGCACCAAAAATGGTAAAGTCTCTAACATAACCATGCTATCAAATTCAAAACATTTTCAAGAATAGTATTTGAATTCTAGTTGAAATTGTCTACAGGTGAAATGGATTCGAGTTCTATATTCAGATTTCGCAAGCTTTACAAGAGACCAGGAGCGTCTGATCACGACAGACAACACTTTCGACTATATCGAAGGTCTTGTGATAGTAAACAGGACAGGTCTGGTCAACAACTGGAGATCTTCATTCAACCCACAAGATCCAGAACAAGCCAATCAATTCGTATCGGATGGAAGAACACTCTTTTGCCTGGAATTGACAAAGAATTTCAACCCTGATGACGATACAAACAACGTAGATAAGGTGAGAAACACGATAAACGCATCATTCAGCATTACTGCACGAAACGGGAAGACTGTTTCCTCACCCAATTCTGCTGTTTTTGCAGGAAATCAAGTCGTTATTATCTCAATTGAGCTACATCCAATCAACACTCTTTGTTACAGAGGTTCCATATGTGGAATTCTTGGACAGGGTCCATGCAGCAGAAGTGAAGCTTCGCTCAAAAGGCCTATGGGATCTTCCCCACCCATGGCTGAACCTTCTCGTTCCAAGAAGCAAGATTCACACCTTCGCCGACGGAGTTTTCGGCAAGATTCTAGCAGACACAAACAACGGACCTGTTCTTATTTACCCAGTAAACAAATCAAAGTAATAATCTCACAAAAGAACTAACTTTTCAATCAGACAACTCATCAAACACATTCAACGCACTAACATTCCTATTTTTTTCCAGGTGGGA
The DNA here is from genome assembly GCA_958295605.1 of Ajuga chamaepitys. Taxonomy (NCBI): domain Eukaryota; kingdom Viridiplantae; phylum Streptophyta; class Magnoliopsida; order Lamiales; family Lamiaceae; genus Ajuga; species Ajuga chamaepitys. Next base: position 70,015,007 of record OY282497.1, on the reverse strand, counting down.
CAACAGAACTTCATTTGTAACACCAGAATCAGATGAATCCATTTTTTATCTAGTAGCATTTCTCCATCACGCAACAGAAAACAACGGGTTGCAACATCTGCTGAATCTGAACAAAAGAATCTTGAATTTCTGTGAAACAGCAGAATTGGGAGTAAAACAATATCTCCCTCATTACAACACACAGGAAGAATGGCGGGCCCATTTCGGGCCGCGGTGGGAAATCTTTGCGCAGAGAAAATCAGCTTATGACCCGCTGTCAATTCTTGCACCAGGCCAGAGAATTTTTCAGAAATCCATATCAATTTTATGACAGAAAAATTTACAGAAGAAAACGACAGTAGTAGAATCTGCAGGCACAGCAATGGAATTACTGTACATTGCTACATAAATTAATATTTTTTATACCTTCTCAACAAATGTAAGTATGAAGACGAGGCTCAGCTACTGGGAATTTTCTATTGAAATGACAAAATAGTAGATTTATTCTGATCATTTTTTATGTAGTAAAAATGAAATTTTTAATTATTTCCCTTGTCATTTGATGATTTATATCATTATTATATCTGTTTTATACTTTGTACTTTTGTAGAGAAAATTATAACTCTTCACATATACGAATATACTTGTACGAAGCTGGTCAAAACAGCTCGTTCAAATAGAAACCTAGGTCCGTAGGACAATAAAGTTTAATAGGTTCGACTTAATGGCCAAAAGCTTAACGAATCACGAGTCAGTTCAAAAATCTTTGTATTTTTAAGAAGATGAGCTAGGTTGAGCTCAATAATTATTGACGTTAAAATTTCGGGCCGGGCCGTATGTATATTTATGGTTATGGATGAAAATCTTTTTTTACCTATAATCTTACTCCGTCTCCTCTCGTACCATAATTAGGGAAATTTTTGGCAGAATCTATATCTATCTTTCATAAAAGAAATTTTCCTAAAAAATCTTCATATACCCGACCTTGTTCTCTTTCTCTCCTCTTACGAGTAACTTTTGGTAGATTTGCTAGGTAATATTGAAAAAATTTAATATTTTTACTGAAATGTCTTTTTTTCTTCGAGTAAAATAATTTTTCTAGAATTACTAGTATTTAGGGATAAAGGGGTACATTTCTAGATTTGTTGGACTCGATTTTGTTTGATTTTATATTTTTTTCTATGAGTTTTATTTTTTCCTTCTTTTAAACTAATAAGATGCTAAATCATCATAAGCTCTGTGTTGGATAAGTCCAACCTGCTCAATATTTTAGAAGAGTTGAGGCACATAAATATTGGCCCTAGCATTCTCCATTGACTTGGTGATTGAGCATTGAATACTTAAGGGAGTTTAGATCAGTTTATTGTTAGTTTGACCGGTCTGAAAAACCGAGTCTAACGTATTTGGTAAATCTTGTCACGCAATATGGGGGACCAAACATCAAACGTCCGGACAAGAAGTTAGAGGAAGTAGGTATAGAGTTGACATTTTAGAGGAGAGATTTGAAACTTGTAAGTCATTGATGTTCACAACGTTTTTCTAATGAAAGAGGAGTGAGAGGAAGAAGGTATTTTTCCTCGAAATTTAAGTATTTGTTGCACATATATAAACCCATCTTCAATAAAATTACAAATAAGATATTGCATTAATCATTTCATCCACAAGACCTACTATATACCTTCGAGTGTAGCAAGGAATAAATCCGATGATCTTTGAAATGCTACACCGAAAGATATACACTATGCGTCTTATCCACACATTTGCACAAATACATGTCGGTGTGTACATGAATGTGTGCATTTAGATAGTGGATAAATCACATGATGTACATCTCCGAGTGTAGCACGGAATAAACCTATGAGATAAACTGAAATATACTTTGTGACCTATAAATTTGCATGGGCTCATAATTTGTTACATGTAAATGCAAAGTTTTGTCTTTTTTTTCTTTGTTCTTTATTTGTTAGAATATCTTGACTTCATACAGATTATTGCTGCGGTAACTATCATATGAATACGAATTCAAAATTTATAATTTTAGACTTCTAAATAAATTGACCTACTTTTGCGTTTGTCTTTTGGGATACTGATCACTTATAATTTAAGTGAATTTTTTGTTCGAAAGTCTAAATTATATCATTGAATTTTATTTGTTCTCACTTCGGGACTTACATTTTATATGTTCGAATTGGGAAAATAAAAAAACAAGTCCCGAATTGAGAACGAACGAAATTTAACACTTTTACCTATACAAGTTATACTACTCCCTCCGTCTCGGTCTAATTGGCCAATCTTGTTCGGACACGAAGATTAATGAAGAACAGAAATCTTTTATTTTTTCAAATGTAATAAGAGTAGAGATTTTGAGGATGGAGATTGTGGGAAAATTTGTCATTTACAGGCTAAGACAATTAGGTTGGTACAAACAAATATGACAAGTTGGTCAATTAAACCGGGACGAAGGGAGTATAATTTAAGAGAGATGTGTGTGTAAATTTGACACATTGGATTTAAAATTCTCATTTTTGGAGATATTTTTAGATGCATGTCGACGTTGACTTCTTGATAATTATTGACATTTGTTGCTGTTTGTTACAAAAAAGATTCTAATATTTTTATCTTTTCCCTTGAAGAATATTGAAAATAACTTTTATTCCTTTTCTTTTTTTTTTTTTTTTTCCTAGAGAAAGTGTTTAAGAAATATTCTAAAACGACATTATTTTAGTGTCCAACCCTGTGTTCTCGGGTGTCTACTCGGTAGAAGATCCATTTCCGTTATGAGTGACTCAACTAACTGGACTATATTGATTCTCAATTCATTTGTACTCCATAACGGTAAGATAAATTAGATTTAGTTGCATTAAACCCACCAAATTATCACGAAGAATAGCACATAAAGCAATTAACTTTGGCAATGGCTCATAAACCACCCATCGTTTTTTTCTCAACGAACTATATAAAAACTACGTGGGTTTGATATTAATAAAGTTGGCAAAATCGGCCCAATCCAATGGGCTGGTCCAACCTGTCGAACATTATAGATGGGTTGGGCCATAAGAATGTAGGCCTAAAGTAGCATTGCATCCAACAGGTCCGACCTGATGGGTTAATCCCGACGTGCAACAGATCAGCCAAAAAATCTTAATTAGCCCGATAGACATTTGCCCTGCTCGACCCACCTCAACATATGGTGTTACCCCAAAAGGCTGGACCCAACCAGGTCACAGCCCGAACTGCCACCTCTTATAAACCACGACAACTCGCCATTGGCCATTTATTCGAGCGCTGGGAGAACTTTGGTGGTTTATGCGTCAAATCCGAAAAAACTTTGTGTTGTTCGGTGCAAATAAAAAAAATAAAAATTGACAGTTCATGATCAAATGGCAAAGGGCAAAAGCAAGACAATAAGCAATTACCCTCGGAATGTTATGTGATGAGAAACGCTACATAATCAAACACTATGACATGCATTAATCAAGAAAATTTCCAACAGAAATTTCCAACAGAGCTCTATGATTAATCTAATTAGCGAATCATATAATCTCCGAATCAATCAACTTAAAAAAAGTGATTATGATCAAATCTCAAGTTGGAATATTCTCTCAAGTTGGAATATTCGATCAACGAAGAATCTTTCAGACCATGTAACTACATAAACTCACAGAAAAGTGCAACTTCACTGTGTGGTGTTTCATATGCTTTGCACTATAGCATCATGTACAAAAGTCACGATGCTTTACTATGGTTACCTGTTATGTAGATCTCTCTGTCGTCCGGTGGAGCATCATCTCTGTCGGTTGTTGCTTTTACGCTGACAGTATCGAACAATTTCTGTGTAGTGGGCACCAATTAAAAGGTCAATAGCAATAGCAATAGCAATTCAAGCTTTTTATCATTGCAAAGTTGAAAGTAAATAAAAAAAAGGGCAACAGTAGATTGTTCAGTGGTTATTGCTTGCTTCAGAATCCATTAGTCGACTATTATGGTATGTAGGAACATTACATAAGAAAGAAGATTTGGTAAGAATTGAGGAACTTTTTGTAAAAATAAACAAGTGTTTTTTAATTTAGTTGGTTATGTTAAGTATAGCTCCATGAGGAAACCTGTCCTCATCGTGCAAGTGATAGTGTCTGCTTCTCGTTTTTATGAACTCCAGCATATGATACTAATCAACCGCAGATACATTACATAAGAAGTAGCAAGATTTGGTAAGAATTGAGAAACTTTTTGTAACGCTAAACAAGTAGTTTTGAATTAGTTCGTTATGTTACGTATAGCTCAGGACTAAACCTGTCCTGATCGTGCAAGTGATAGTGCCAGCTTCTCGTTTTTTATGAACTCCAGCTTATGGTACTAAACAATCACATAATACCTCCATTGATTTATCTGATTATCAATTTGACAAAATCATCAGAATATTGAAGTAATCGCTTTTCAGACCTGAAGTGATCGCTTTTGAGACCTGAAGTAATGGCTACTTGTCTTGTCTCCAATCAAGAAATGGTTGGTTGTGCCACAATGCGCCAAGTGTTTGAAGAAATGGCTATTCGTTACAGTTTTTTTGCTTAGCTGCATTCTCCTCCTCCAGCCAAAGTGGTTGTATCTGTAATATCCATCGGCGATTAGTATTATGAAAAGGAAAGGCATCTTTTCCAATAGAACAAACACATCAACACCTTTTGCAGTAAACAATGCTTTGTTGACTCTTGAGGGCCAAAATGTCGACATCATAAAAGTGAGATTTGGTTTGTGATATAAGAAATCGAGCATTACCTGTCAAATGTGTAGAAAGAACTAACGAATTCGTTTATTTTCCTGATTTAGACCAAATCATATGCAAACTTCCTTACCTGATTCGGAATGTAGGCACTTCGTTTTACTATGCACAGAACAAGATAGTACAGAGTTTCCAGATGGTAAATGATGAACTCATGAACCCGTAAACCATTAATTATGATCCCATGAAACTGAATAATGAATCCTGAATCAAATTGACAAAAGAAATTGAAAACAGTAATTTTTTTTCAGTGAAATACAAAGTGGAACAGATGATTCGGTGCCGATTTGAAGGAGGGATATACATAAACCATGGGAAAAAAAGGAAACATAGTGAAAGGGTTAGTATGCACGTATCGAGTCATAATATGCAGCTTTTATACATCAGTCATGCTAAGAAAAGTTCACAGAAAAGTTTAGCAGATAAGCACTTGTTTTACAAGGTAATCTACAATCAGAAGAGCACTCAAGTGAAAACTGGCTTAGATAATTCCAACTAATACTTCTAATAATGCAATCTCCAGTTATGGAGACTTTCTATCTGGTTTCAAGCTTCACTAAGGCTAAACACTCAGGATCTATGACAAGGCAACATAATGTTCGAAAGCCAACCAACATAATACATATCCATATTCATTCAATCACTTCATTGGCACTCAATCTGTTATGATAATTATCACATACACGCAAGCTAGAGCGAATGCAGTCATGTACACGCCACAAAACGTGTCCTGCTGAGGACATGTCTGGCATGCACTGTGGGAATAAAGTTGATGTCCACACGATAGTCATGATAGGTAAACAAGGGCCTAAATCACTCCATCAACCAGGCGTCGTAAGTCTCCAATCTGAATCTATTTAAATTGCCTACAAAACTATGACTATATTGAACGATTTCTGCATTCTTAAGATGGCCTCACAACGGCATCCATCTAGTAGTAACCAGCCGTTTATGGTGCCTTGAAGAACAAAGGAGTCGATACCCTGTCAAATCATTTTCTGACTCTAAAAGAAAACCAGATCTTTGGGGAGGGGGGAATAGATTTTTGTTCATACATTTATATGAAAGGAAATAGCTCCGGTTTTAAACCAAAGCTATCTGGTGTTTTCCTTCCTACTAACTGGCCCTCAGATTGTTCCGTATACTTCATTCATTCCAAGGATGTCCAAAAGTTATATTTCCCCCTTCTCGTCTACAAACCGTTATCTCAAACTTCAATAGCTTTAATCAACACACCAAAGATATTATCAACTAATTATTGATATATATCTTCAAATCCATATCTTAGTCTTAGGAGTTAATCATGTAGTTTAGAAATCCTGTTTTCTTAGCTATACAATAAATGATAGACAAAAGTGGGGAAAAGAGACTAGACTTTCTAATTAGAGAAAGCCAATTACGACAATCTTTGCCAGATTCAGAGAGCAGCATCAAGGAAGATTATACTTCGCAAACAATCTTGGCAACCATACGCATTATGTTCCATCTAGTGGTGTACGAAAACGAAGTTGAATTATGTCAGTGAACTTTGAACTTGATAGATTTTATTGTCAGTTCCTTTTCAAGCAAAAAATTGTTACAGTTGGATTTTTGCTTTCTCAGACTGATAACACTAAGAGACCATTCACTAATACATGGCTTAATAACCTTAAGATACAGATAGGGAGCAATGAGTGGAAACTACTAAACACTTGACGAGAGAATTCCTAATCTCTTAGACGCTTATTAGATATTTTAATCACAGATTTAATGAACCACAAATTCTAATGCATGTCAATTGTAGTGAAGCATGATCTCAACCAGTTATTTTCTTTGGCATCACCCCCAAAAGTTTTTCTAACAGAAAATGTTTAAGAACAGAGTAAAAATTTATAGCTGCTCAATTTGGATTTGTCCATTTCAACTAATATATAAGTACAGGTGGAATTTCAAATAAGTGAATAACACAGAAAGTACTCCAATGAGTCTCTTTCCTCCTGCGCCTCTCCAATTCCGAAACTAGTTAATAACTCAGTTGTGGCCAAATCAAACTCCTGGACTCCTAAACAAAGATAGAAGCATATTGCCTAATCAGGCAGCTAGACTCTACAATTCTTTCTTCAAATCTTTAAACTGCAAGATTGGCTAATGACCATAACCCAAATGTCATTTCTTTGTAAAATAAAAAAAGAACCAAGAGATTCATCAAGGGCATACCTTTGTCTAAGGCGCAAGGGGCCTCCTGGGCAGTGGGAGGGCGCGCCTCTCCAACAAACCAGGAGGCGCAATGGTGCGCGCGCCTCGGGAACTGCACCAGCCTCTGGAGCACAGAGGCGCAGACCCTGAAAAACATTGCGCCTCGCGCCTCTAACAAGGGTATATCATATGTATTATCACCATATCATAAAAAGAGACGGAGCAATTGTCAACATCAAGTAGATAAGACACTGCTTACATAGAAACATTCCCAAGGAAATCTTCTCACTCCCACAGACACATTTTGACAAAGAAATAAGAACAGGTGGAATTTCTTGAAATTTCTAGTTGAATAAGTTTCCCAATTCAAGTAAAACTAAGGCCTATAATTCTTTTCTTCAAATCTTTAAACTGAATCCAAATGACCAATGTCCATAAATCAAATTCTTTGTTTAACAAAAGAAGAGCCAAAAGGTTCCCCAAGGGTGTATATCATATGTGACACCACCATAACATAGAAGGGCAGGGATCAATTATCAAGATCAAGCACATGAAAGACAGCTAATAAAGAAACATTCCTAAGGAAAAAAATTCCTTAGCTCCTCGATCACTTTTTCACTATCCTAACATGTCAAGACACTTCCCAATTTTCTTACATGATTATGAGTCATACAATCTCAACAAATACTGTCTTAATATGAGCAGTTGCCTTGCAAAATGATTAGATATATCGCTGACAAATTCCACTATACTTACCAATATCGAGGACTTGCACCAAACTCAGCAAAACCAACATTGGTGATCAGAATGAGGCTTTATAAATTTCATTTAATTGACAAAATGAAATGTAAGAACACATTATGTATTCAATCTTTTATTATCTCAGTGGACAACTTTTCTTTAGGGTTGCATACTTTTTCAGTTAATTGCAGAAATACAATGTTCCAATTTCAGAAATATCAAATGCAATGTGCATAATGTTATATTGCTACGAGAAATAGCACCTATTAATACGTCAGCGCATTGTTATACATAAGAAACTTGCTTCAAAGCATAACAAGGCAACCACTATGTCATGAAGCTAGGTTCTACATCACCTGATTCCCACACACTTAACAAACATGAACAGAAATCAAAACCTTTTTTTCCCCTGCAGGAGAGAGATAACAAGAATGCTATCACTTATATTGTGAGTTCATTGTGTTAGTGATCGTTACAACGGTGCTTTGAAAGGCCTCGAGACATTCTTTCATTTTCTTTATTTTGATACGAAACAAGGGAAGGCCTTCAGACATTAATCAGCAATGTCCCAAAAACTAAGATTCTACAACAGCATCTTCCTGATAATCTCATATCTTTGCTCTACAGTTTGTAGTTATTCATTGCAAAAATTGAATAAGAAACAATATGTATTTGTTTTAAGTCATAATTAACAAGTTTTCCAACACAAAATCATATCATTAAAGCCCATAAATCCTTCATTCAAGCCTTTGTCAATGAAATGAAACAAAACAGAACAAGGAAATCTCATCAATCCCAACCAATTTCATCACCATGACATCAAATGAGCTGTCAACAATCATCCATATCAAGCATATTAAACGTTATCTATCAAAACACTTCGCCTGGAACTAATCCCATCTCAAGGTTATCTTAATTTTAGCCACAATAAAAGAACCCCATTCATTAACTGATCAAAAGAGCATCTCAGCTGGTCTTACAATGATAGCTTTCCTTCTCCAGACTTAAAGCAAACATGGAGTAGTACTAGGTCGAATTAAAGCTACACTTAACCTAACCTCAAAAAATTCTTCGATTAAGCATCGCTACCCTTGCCAGAATCAATCCGGACCCCTCGCTGCACTTGACGCTGTCTAGTCCTGGACGGCAAAATGTTGCCCAAGTCAACCTCAGCAAGCGGATCCTCCTCAAGATCACTCCCATCAAGCCCATCCGAGAAATCACTGTCAGAATCATCACTGGAGTCATCATCATCATCATCATCAACATGGCCATCTGAATCATCATCATCGGAGTCCTCAATCATTTTCCCCTTCCCTTTGTCGTCTCTCATAATCCCTTTCCCTTTTCTGTCCACATTTTCCACTTCCTCATCTCCATCTTCGTCTTGCTCATCAGCATTGTACTCTTCTTCGTCTTCTTCGTCTTCCCCATCTTCCACTTCTGCAGCAGCATTGACGTTTGGATGTTCATCGGATTTCGCAACATTCTCACCGGCGGAGCCGTTTTCACCGGCAGGGATTTCGATTTTCTGCTTCTTGTTGGAATCACCATTGATCTTGTCCTCTTCTAGGGACTTCCCTACGGGATTTGCGAGCTCAAACTTGCGTTTCTCAGGGAACTCAGCTCCTTCATCAACTGTTCTTACGTCGGCCATTGAAGTGAGGTTTGGGGATTAGGGTTTTCTCACTCATCTATTTACTCGCATTTTCCTGTGTGGCATATATATATATATATGAATATAATTTAAATTTTATTCGAAATTACTTTGCGGGAATTCAAAAAGAAATAATTAGAGAAAATATAATAAAGAAAAATTTATTTCGTTTGACCTAAAATTATCGAGTTCAGCTCAGTTCAGTTAATCCTCTAAAAAATACTAAGATTTCCGGACCAATCCGTTACCGATTATACTTTTAGCCCATTAAATCAAGGGGATGTTTGCTTGGGGCTGGGGTGGCTGGGCTGGGGGAAGTGGCTGGAGTTAATGGCTTGGGATGTTAAAGAGTGATGTTTGGTTGGGTGGGAAATTTAATTATTAATTGTGAAATGTGATGTAATATGAGTAAGAGGTAGTTATTAATGATTGGGAGAATAATTAAAATAATTTTTTGATTTGTGATTGATGTCCCCCACCAAACCCTAATATCGTGGCTTGGCCAAACAAACATCACTTGGGGTTGGCCAAACTAATTATGGATTTGGCAAACCCCAAGCAAACATCCCCCAAGTATGTTGGGCCAATGATACTTCATGCCGGTTATCGACGCTCAAAACGTTCTGTAACTTGCTAAAACCTTTCAAAAACGTTCAGCAGATGAGTCAGTTGACGCTAACGTAGAATCCCCTCCAACATTACTTACATGCATATATACATAATATATAAAGAATTTGCATGTCTCGTCTCATCCTTTTTCGCGCATCATCAGTAGCAACTTCAACAAAAAAATTGGGTCTTCGATCAGCAAGAAGGATATCCGCCTCCTCTTTCTTGTCATCCGAGGACGAGTTTTGTTATTGTAGGAATAGGATAGTGAGGACCATTTCATGGACGAAGTCAAACCCGGGTCGTCAATTCCATGGTTGCAGGGGTTGAAATGAAGGTAAATACACATTCAATTCTGAAAAAAATAGCAAAACTTCCTTTCAATTTTAATGCTTCAGCGCGGTGGCTGCGGCTACTTCAAATGGTGGGATCCCAAAACGAATGCAAGGGTGAAGTAGGTGATTCTCTAGCCGTGGGAGCAAATCGACGAGCATCGAGGTATTTTAAACAATCTTCCTTTGGGCCTACCCCCTTCTCCTCTTTCTTTGCTTCAGTGAAACTTCTTCTGGTTCCCTCATTGCTTTTGGGGGCCTTCCAACACCTCTCCCATAATTAGGTGGGAGTGGACGAGTATACTCTATCGTTTTCCATTCATCTCTCCCATTTATAGGGATGAAGCCAGAGGCATAGGCAGTCCTGTAAGTTTCAACTCTGTAGCATCTATGCACATAATCTTTAGGGTTCTCCTTTTGATAGTGGAGTGCACAGAGAGCATGCTTGCATGTGATTCCACCGAGATCCCATTTCCTACATCCACAAGTCCGATTTCCAAATCTACAATGTATTGAGAACCATCAAAGCAGTTTATTTGATAGTGATTATCAGGAATGCATTCATCCACTGATTCTCATTGTTGTAGTTCATAATCGCTTTGATTTTAGGACATATTAATCCCTTTCATTTCTTGATCATGTCCCTTAAATCTTGCACTCTTTTCATTAGGTCTACATTATCTCCTCCAACATTAACAGGATTGGAAGCTCTCCGTTCTTCGGTATTTTTGCATTGAATGACTAACAAATGTTGTGGAGGAGCAAGTCATACATTGTGAATGGAATAAAGTGTGACCTGCTTCATTGCTCTGGAGGCTTATCCTGGAACCAAGCAGCAACAACTTTATCCATTGTTCTAATAGCATCCATTGACCTGTTGAAGTTATTATGTGTTGTGGTCTTGTTTGCCTTCCAAACGACCATATTGAAGTTGTGGCCTCTAAACCCTGCATTCCTAAAAAATAAAAAATAAAAAAAGGTGTCATGCATGTGCCTCGCACAATGTTTGTGAGCTGCATGGGGCAGGGTTTTTGAACTGCTCGGATTAACCCTTCTATTTGTTACTCATAACTGTTCACTTATCACTCATCTCTATCTTCAAATCTTTATTGAGCTACTCTTAATTAAGAGCACACCCCCATGAGGACACTTTAGATGGGTCCTATCAATACATATTAAAGGTTTGCATGCAGTCATAAAACCCTCTTTCAAAGCCCGTAACAGATATACATCCTATCAAATTTGTTCTCCCACTTGATTGGCAGTCCCTAAAATCAAAGTTGAATTTGGGTTGGTTCTTGGTCATATGGATTGCCCAGATTCTTCTCCACAATCAATTTTATTTTTCTATATGCTTGGTGAGAGGTGACATGGCATCTTAGAAGCTTTATCATATACTGCCTAAAATCATCAACTGTCCTAGTCTTACTCAGTCTTGAATGATATCCATACTTACCAGCTAACCAGGTCGAACTCAGGCTTCTTACCTTATAGCTAGTTGGCATGTTTGTTTAGTGACATACCTCCTAAGCTGAAAAGAACATTTTCTCTTTTTGTAAATCATGTATCTCCCAATTAAACTCAAGATATTAGATACGTGGCGATCCGGATTATGAGAATTTTTTCATAAAAATGTATTAGTGTTATAGTGCAATATATTACTTGTTCAAAAGAAATTATGCTGAAAGATATTATTTATTTTCAAGAAAAGTATTATGCTAAAATGTAATGTTTTTTTTGAAGTAGTGACATATTTGGATAGAATCTTGGATCCGTTACTTAATTTGTGAAGCCCTTTAACTCGAATTGGTGCATAAGAAACATATATATAGCTAAAGTATCAAGATTTCACCAAAATATAGTTCATTACCTTATTTTATCTATAATTAAAAAATAAAATCTTTACACCGTCAACTTTATTTCATGAAGAAATTCGTGCATAAATAACATAAAAGGTAAGATCTTTACACGTCAACGAGCGCAGGGAGCAATTCGGATATTTCAACTTTATTTCATGAAGAAAAGTCCTAGCAATATTTGTCCATCATCTGTTAACGGCACGTGGTTATAACATCGAAAACTTGCACGGCACAACCTTCCAGACAAATCCATAGCAAACGCGCAACAAATTGTTTTGCCATTTTCTGTTTTTCCTCACGTTCTTGTTTCTAACCGACCCTTTTGTAGGTGGGGTTGGTTTAACAAAACTTATCCTTTGGCGGAACTTTCAAAGTCTGCTGTTCTTTGTGTACACATCTGGAGACTGTGAAATGATCTGAAAAAAATTCCTTATGGAAAATGAAATACTTGTAGGGTTTCTTCTAGAATTTCTGAGTTCTAAGGTCAATGTGGAGCTGAATTATCTGATTGGAGTTATTAGCTGTTATGTCTTTGGTGTAAACCCCACTTCAATGGCGCGTTGTTTGAGTGTTCATATTGTTGATTTTCTCGTGAATTATATATAGTGGTGGAAACTGGGAACAGCAAAATCTGTAGGGAATTCAGTTGTGGTTTTGCTTATTTTGATTTTTCACATGTTTTTGAGTAATCGGCATTGAAATTGGATATTATAGAACATACATACTTCGAGATTGTTGTAGTAGATTGTTTCTGCTTTGAATTCGTTGATATTGGAGATTTAATCGGCATTTGAAATTGGATTTTGCAACACATGCATACTTCGAGATTGTTGTAGTAGATTGTTTCATGATATTGGACATTTAATCGCATTTGGAATTGGATCTTATAGAACATACATACTTCGAGATTGTTGTAGTAGATTGTTTGGCGTGTTGAATTCTGTTGATACTGGAGATTGATCGATAGGAAATGGGGGGAAGTGCTGAGGTGCTTAGTGATGGTAATGTGCATATGAATGGGTCGATTCACAGCACAAACGGTCCTTTAATGGAGAAAGTTGATGAACTTCGCCTGTTATTTGGGAAATCGGATGGGGATCCGTTGAAGATTGTGGGTGTAGGTGCAGGGGCATGGGGTAGTGTGTTTCTTGCAATGCTGCAAGATGCTTATGGGAATTTTCGTGATAAGATACAGATTAGGATATGGAGGAGAGCTGGCAGGTCTGTTGATAGGGCCACGGCGGAGCATTTATTCGAGGTGATCAATTCAAGGGAAGATGTGTTGAGGAGACTGATAAGACGATGTGCGTATTTGAAGTACGTGGAGGGAAGATTGGGCGACCGAATTTTGTATGCAGATGAGATTTTGAAAGATGGGTTTTGCTTGAATATGATTGACACTCCACTCTGCCCTTTGAAGGTTGTGACTAACTTACAAGAGGCTGTTTGGGATGCGGATGTTGTCATCAATGGATTGCCATCGACTGAGACGAGGGAAGTGTTTGAGGAAATTAGTAGGTATTGGAAGGAAAGGATTTGTGTTCCGGTTATCATTTCTTTGGCTAAAGGGATTGAGGCAGAGTTGGAGCCAGAACCGCGTATAGTTACTCCGACTCAGATGATAAATCGAGCAAGTATGGTTACTTCCCTTTTTTGTTAATGCTATTATATATGGTTTTGCATATGTGCCTATTTGTATTTTTCTGGTTAAGTTTCTGATGTAGATTGCCTTTTTTGTTACGGTGTGGTTGTCTGAACTACTGGGTCATCTTGTTTGATACATTGATGAATTGTTATGATCTAGAAGTATGAAATGTGAAGGAACCGAAACACCACCCCCCCCCCCCCCCCCAAAGAAAAAAAGAAGCAGATATAATTGAATGCATGAGAACAGTAATGATTGAAAGGTATTTTACTAATTTAGCTTCAAAGCCTTCTCCATATGCACACATGTTCAGCTCACACTTCAAAGTGTAAGCCTGCATGATGCAATTGTAACCGTTGCATGTAGTCAGGAAATATTAAATTATGGATAGGAGAGATATTGCAAGTCTAGCCTCCTTTTGTTGTGAGAAATGGAACATGCTTAGTTGCTCTTGCATGAAAATAGTCAGCTGCACGTTAGGCTATTGTAATGCCGTAGACAACTTCCACCTTGCGGTTTTGTGATCTTGTGGTAGGTTTACGCAATCTGCTTAGGTGTATCTTTCCCTCTTTCTCATGTATGCCTCTCTGTAATTTCAGCTGGGATTCCAATGGAAAACATTCTATATCTTGGAGGACCTAATATTGCATCAGAAATCTACAACAAGGAATACGCTAATGCTCGGATATGTGGAGCTGAAAAATGGAGGAAACCACTGGCGAGGTTTCTGAGACAGCCACATTTTATTGTTTGGGATAATGGTGACCTTGTTACTCATGAAGTTATGGGGGGTTTGAAAAATGTATATGCAATTGGAGCTGGTGAGTTACCCTTTTTCACATTTTCTACCTGTCATTAGGCCCCTAATTGAGAAAAAACTCAAAATTCAGGCCCTGAATTGAGGAACTCCAAAATTCAAGCCCCTAATTGAAGCATTTTCCAAAATTCAGGCCTTCCACTGAAATTTTCCTGTACATGCGCGGATTATGTGCATAGTGGAGTCTTTTTGTGGAGGCTTATGCTCATGGTTTAGTATGTGTTTTCTTACTATAATCTCATGAATGAGAAGGCTATAATTTTCATCTGGAATGCTCAGGTATGGTGGCGGCTCTAACTAACGAGAGTGCAACAAGCAAGTCTGTGTACTTTGCCCACTGCACATCAGAGATGATCTTTATTACCCATCTTCTGGCAGAGGAACCTGAGAAGCTTGCAGGCCCTCTATTGGCCGACACTTATGTGACCTTGTTGAAGGGTCGTAATGCATGGTACGGCCAGAAGTTGGCTAAAGGGGAAATAAACCTCGATATGGGTGACAGCATCAAAGGCAAGGGAATGATTCAGGTATGCAAGTCAAGCTTTTAGACTACCAGTTGCAATTTTTCTTTATCATAATTATTTGATATCTGATAATGTTAAAACATTTTTATAATTGTTCAATCCATGGCGTGACAATCTATTCTTGAAGCTGAACTGTTGGCTTTTGCTTAAACTATTCCCTCGGAATGCTTTACATGTTATTGTGGCAGACGTTTGTTAGGGAAATCAGATTTATTTATATAATGTTGAATAAGGCCTAAAATATATTGCCACGTTCATTAGGCTTATAGTGTCTCAGAGCGGTCGAAATGGGGGAAAAACATTTAGAGTTGTTTACAAGCATGTCAGCTGATTATAGTTCCCCGGTCTATCTTGAAAATACCATCACTACGATGTTGTTCCTTTCAATTATTCCGTCATGCTTCTTTGTGTTTGTGATTGCGCGTGTGTGCGAGAGATTAGGTTGCTGACATAAGCTGTGTGATTGCAGGGTGTCTCAGCTGTAAAAGCTTTCTACGAGCTGCTCAGTCAGTCTCGTGTAAATATTCTACATTCTAACGAGAACAAGTACGTTGCACCCGTTGAGCTATGTCCACTCTTGCAGAAATTGTATAAAATACTGATCGTAAGGTATGGATATTGTTACATGCTTGCAACACAATCCCACAACGAGATGTCATAAACTATGATTCTGAATGTGTGAAATGTATTAATGTCAGGGAGGTGTCGTGTGAGGGGATTCTTCAAGCCTTAAGAGACGAAACGATGAATGATCCTCGAGAACGTATTGAGATTGCACAAAGCAGCGCCATCTACAGACCTTCTCTACTCATAAAATAGTTGCTCTTGATGGAAAACCTGATTATTCTGAGGTAGTTGCAAGTTCTATTTAGCTACATGAACAAGTAACGGCCAAATCCGAATTCTGGTGTGTGTGCCATTTACAACAGCAGTGGCGACTTTAATTCATCGGCATACGAGGAATCTCACAGCCCGTCTTCTCGTCAACAAGGTCTTCATGCACAATCTCTGTTTCTCTGTGACGGCGCATTTTTGTATCTTGTAGTTTTTTTAGCAGACATTATGAAAAAAATTCTCTTCTTCATTGAATCATTTCCATCTGTTAGTTTGATTTGGTGTGCTGAGAAATTTGTGGAATATTTTAAAATTTATCAGGGTATTTACTTCTGCTATTTTGATTTGATATGCTGAAATTTCGGTACAGAAATTTGGTATATCGAATTTTCTGTATGGTATCAGATTTCTTAAATTTTCACGGTATGAGAAAATTTCGATATACAACATCGAACCACCCCTAAAGATGTGCAAAACTTGGTATATCAAAAAATTCTGTGAGGTCCCAGATTTATCATATTAAAAAAATGTGACAGATTCTTGAGATGCAAGAAGGGCAACTGACAGTGTAACAATGGAGCATAATTTAGAGTGAGAATGGTGAATTTCTAATGCATTGCTCAAATCTTGTAATTTAAACAATTACAATGAAAATGCTAACATGGATTTCAGATCCAACCTCAAACCCTATCATCAACATTAAGATATTGACATATTTGACAGTTAGTTTACAAGAATGCTGAATGGGGCCTCATGCTGCTTTAACAGGAATAACTTTAAAGTAGAATTAGGGGCTCATATCCTAGTTGCTCTCGTTCTTCTGATATTTCCCTTGCTGATGTCTGCACGGACTCCTTTACATGGTCTAACTTGACCGTTTCGAGTGTCAATATCTCTGCAAAGCTCATTGGGATCTCCTCCAACTCCACGTGCCTGAGAACTAGATGCTCAAGACATTGAAACTGCTCCTTCTCTGCTCCCCAGATTTTCAAATATGAGTATAACAAACGGGACGAGTATTTAACACGTTTAATACAGCTTGATAAAGTTCGTTGAACTGCAGATACTAACAAATAGCTACAACTGACGGGACAATACTCCATCAGTTAGATTGAAACGGCTAAAATATGTATACTAGTATATAATGAGCTGTAGACATTCTGTGACTTGGTGTTTGTGATTAAGAAACGAAATACCAGTAAGAGCTTCTGCAATTGTCTCCACAGACGTAGAAAATCTGAAAAGCATGGTTGGGCGGACATATTAATATTTCAAGAAACAATATGTTCATAACGAGGGAGTAAACTAATGAAATCTTGCCTTCTGTCAGCAATTTATACATTATGTATTTTAATTTGCTGGATTTAACCAGTGGTTTCGCCTTTGCCTGATTCTGCAATCGACATATAACAGAAACGAGCCGAATCACATTTCCATTAACCTGTGGTTTCCCCACGATGTTCCAACACAAGAATTTAAAAACTCTGAAAGCATGACGGGTGATAAACAGAGATTAGAAAATAAATCCAGCATCCAACTACTTCTAATCAAACGCACTCCCTGTGTCGATCTTCCGAAAAGCTGTGAACATCCCAAAATGACTTCTTCTCATCATATTCGAAACTGAAGCTAGAAATTCAACCAGGTTAAATATTAATGAAGTTATACGATCTACTCGTTTTCCATCAGTCAGAATATACTGAAATATCAATACAGTTATAAGAAAACACAGTTCTATTTTAATCATATCAGTGGCTGATTCAAAGTTTCAGTTTATGTGAAATATCAATACAATTAAAAGAAAAATCAGTCCTAATTTAATCATACCAATGACCATTGTCACAATCCGAGTTAGGATCGTAATATTTACGAATCCATATAGGAAACATAGCAAATGTACTCCATTGGTCAAGATAGCAGAAGATCTGAGAGAGAATTACAGAGCCTTTGGGAAATACAGAGGGAGAGATAGTGCAGTACAAGAGATGCCACTGAGAAACTTGTGAATCACTTAGGATTAGATTAGATAATGTCAAAGATTCTTTGGATGCAAGAAGAGGCAACTTACAGTATAAAAATGGAGAATAATTCAGAGTGAGAATGGTGAACTTCTAATGCATTGCTCAAATCTTGTAATTCAAAACTCATCATTAAGATATTGAAGTGTAGTACACAAATGATGCATTGCTTTTGACAATCCCACAAATATTGAAACATGGGAGTACAAGAATACCTTTAAAGTAGAATTAGGGGCTCATATCCTAGTTGCTCTCGCTCTTCTGATATTTCCCTTGCTGATGTCCGCACGGACTCCTTTACATGGTCTAACTTGATCGTTTCGAGTGTCAATATTTCTGCAAAGCTCATTGGGATCTCCTCCAACTCCACGTGCCTGAGAACTAGATGCTCAAGACATGGAAAATGCTCATTCTCTGCTCCCCAAATTTTCAGCTTGCTCCGTGAAATCATTAAGAATTTTAGCCTACAAAATTTCCCTTCAATTGGATTCCACTCATCGTCTTCCATAGCATCTTTATACAGTTTAAGAACTTCAAGGTTGGGGAGCGAACCGACAACAATGGACAAATATTCCTCGGTAATCCAACAATTCTTAAAGCTCAACTTTTTGATTGACATTGGGAAGACGATGGATGTTAATAATTTCTCAGCACCATCAATTCCAAGTGATTCTAGTTTCATGAAACACGAGAGATTTCGTAGGCAAAAATTCCCAACTTCTTCATGTGAATAATCTTCTGCCGGAAAATAAACCCGCAACTTCTTTAGATTTGGAATTCTTTCCAAAACTTGCTCTGAACATTTGAATTCGCGGACGCTATCAATTGTGTGGAGATTTTCAAGCACAACCACATTTTGATCATCATCTGGAGGGTCGGGGAGCGTAAATACACACCAAATGTACAAAAACCTAAGTTGTGACATTTGCCATATTTCAACTGGTAGGTCATGCTCTTCTTCTCCATCAAGAATTATGATTTGTAGATTCCAACATAGAGTCATCGGTGAAAAAGAACTTGTTGTCTGAGCAACCATATATCGTAAGTTATAGAGATTTAATAATTCAATGCGCAATGCATCATCATACACATGCACGACTTTCAGTAACCTAAAGCCATTGACTATATCGGCTACCTGATTCATTTTTTCCTTGTCAGCCAGAGAGGCTTCCGTCCCACTCGTAGAAGATTCTGTCTCATTCTTGAACTTCTCACTGGTAGAGGAGGACTCTGTCTCATCCGTATCCTCCTCACTAGTAGAGCCAGATTCCGTCTCATGTGTAGAGGATTCCGTCTCTTGTGCAGAGGGTTCCTTCTCACCAGTAGAGGATTCCATCTCATCAGTT
Source organism: Ajuga chamaepitys (assembly GCA_958295605.1). Classification (NCBI taxonomy): domain Eukaryota; kingdom Viridiplantae; phylum Streptophyta; class Magnoliopsida; order Lamiales; family Lamiaceae; genus Ajuga; species Ajuga chamaepitys. The sequence continues at coordinate 69,995,694 of OY282497.1, read as the reverse complement.
GAGGATTCCCAATAACCATATTGCGACAATATATGGGGGCATAACCAAGATCGATTAAGTGTAGCTGATCTCAATGCCTCAATAGTTATCTCCAGCGGTTCTCTAATAGTAGAAATGCTAAGGCGTCGTGCAATTTCTATGTTTGGTGAAATGTTAGGATTATCAAGCTTCACAATGTATACAAACTCTTGTTTCTCAGCTTGTATAACGCACATTTCCTTTACTCGGTCATGAAGCTTGCAAAACTTCACCTTTCCCCTACTCCCTCTCCTATCAACCAAAATGATGTTTCTACTAATGAGATCTTCCACATACTTGTATGCAACCTCTTCTAAGCATTTATCTTGGATCGGCTTGATGAGACCTTCAGCAACCCATAATCTGACGAGCGTGGATACACGAATTTCGTAATCTTCAGGAAAGACAGACAAATATAAGAAGCACGGTTTTAGATGTACTGGTAAATGGAAAAAACTCAATGACAGTATCTTCATCACCTGCTCATCATTTCCAGAATGCAGGGCAGACGCCATCTCACTTGCAAAAAAGTACTCCCACTGCTCTCTTATCCTTTCGGACTTTGCAAGAAGCCCACCGATCAAAACAAGGGCTAGAGGAAGTCCGTTGCATCCTTCAGCAATTTGTTTTCCAATTTCTTCCAATTCAACTGGACAATCTTCTTTTCTGAATATTCTTTCGCGGAGCAGATCCCAGCTGCATCCCTGGTCTAGGAAATCTATGTGATGAGGGGCACATGAACCAAGATCATTAGCCAAATTTGATAACCTTGAAGTTACCATGACTCTGCTTCCGTTTTCGTTAAGTGGGAGGAACCTTCTTAACTCCTCCCATGCCTCCATATCCCATACATCATCCATTACTACCAGATATTTCCTTCCAAATAAGCTTTTGTGCATTTGTAATCCTAGATAATCATCACCGACTTCTTGTTTATCTAGAACTGCATCTCCACTGATCTGTTGTACAAGACTAAGGAGAAGCTTCCGAACTGTATATTCTTGAGATACAGTAACCCAAGCACGAACATGAAAGTATTCAACAATATAAGGATGCTTATAAACAGCTGTGGCAAGGGTAGTTTTACCGATGCCCCCCATTCCCACAATAGGTACGACTTGGCGAGTGGGTTCATCACCAGAAAGTTCATTCATTATCTTTTCCAAGTGGTGGTCGAATCCCACCATGGTAACCTTCTTGCCACCAGGAAGCGATCCCGTTGAAGCTGTGACTGTTTTGAGTTGAAGACCTTCAACGCCTTGCGTGATCATCATCATCGGCAACTCTTCTTCAATGGAGATGAACTTTGCGAATACCGTTTGAATGCTTTGAGACAAGATGCTGGAGAATTTTTCTCCATCCTCATTGGAATCAAGTATATCCTTGGCAGCAGAGGTGGATCTATATTGCATAAAGGGTATGAGATAATATCGGTACTAAATAAAAACGAAATAGAAATAAAATAGTGATAGAAAGTGGCAGCAAATCATTATTCTCCGATTAGTGACGAAATAACTACCGAATATTAGAGATAGACAAAATACGTTTCTATTCTATAGGTAATTTAGTCTCTAATTCATACTAGAGACAAAAATTCCTTCAATAATTTAGATACACAATAGAATCCAAACAGTTCGTCTCAAGTTAGTCACTATTATAGTTTAGAGACATATACTATGTAATTAGAGACGGATTTTTTCATGCAATGTACATATCCTCAAATAATGATTAAACTGTCTCCCTCTCCCCAACTCCCCACCAGTCTATTAATTAAACTGTAGTTATTTGCTCATTTGATATCTTTTTGTTGCCATTGAATCATTATTAAGTTCAAGTTAATTGTTATTGAGATATTACAATTTTTTAGAATCGATTCGGTATTCATATAATTTGTTCCATAATTTAAGTTTTTGTTTCACATATTACTATAAGTATTACATACCGAGTTTTATATTTCTGGATCTGCCACTCCTTGGCAGCATGAATCTGGTCAACCACATTGGATTCGATGATATCTTCTGCTGCATGAGCTGCATCTGCGATCTGCCTCTCCATCCTTTCAATTTCTTCGTTGCGTTGACTTTGGGGATAACTTTCAAGAAAATTAATGAAGAAATTAACTTTGACAATAAGAAGCTGAATTTGCTGTTGATCAACAATGATCTTATTTAGAGGAGGTGGGTGCAGGACTTGGTGCAGAGTATGAGAAAGAGAAATTAAAGCTCCATAAGCAGCCATGGCTTCACACTCTCACCAGATCTATTGTGGTTTATGCAAATACTGCTGAATAGTTGACAAACAGAAGCAGTTATGTGTATATAATCTTTTCCACTGCCAGTTCAAACTTGACATCATGCTGACAATAATATCAGTTGACTTCTTCTTATTTTTTTCCCTTTTTTATTTATAGAGTACAAGTATTTTAGTATTGTTTTGTTATCTCTGACAATATTTATGAATTCAGATGCATTTGACTCCACATTTGGTGGGTCTGTTTTCAGTTTACAAGAAAGAATAGTGCTTTTCCTAACCAAAGGTAAGAAAATGCAAAAATATTTTAGTGACTCTTGAATCTTGATCCGTGTAGCTGGCCAATCTGAACTCAGAAAAGGTAAAAAAAATCACTGAATATACCTCCATGAAAAAAGAAAAATGAAAAAATGCCATCCTACCAGGGTTTTTGAGTCAAATTCCACCCTACCACCAAGTGGGTAGCATAGAATAACCCGTCTTTGAGGTACCTATCTAGGAGCGCTGAGAGGTGTGCTTATTGCTGTAGCTCACAGTCTACACCTACAAGGGTTTGCAGATGTAGATTGGGCCAGCTGTCCAGATGACAGGAGAAGAACTAGTGGTTACTGCTTGTTCTTAGGCTCTGCTCCTATTGCCTCAAAATAATGAGTTTCTGAATCTAGTAAAATGGTTAAAACCGTTGTGGAAGGTAACAAAACCGTTGTCTATTAGCTGTAGCAGTTTTCAGCTTTTTTTTATCTATCTTGAGTAGTTTGATTGAGGGTTGAGATTAGACATATCTGATCAATTTTATTCTCATTGTAACACATATAAAAACACACAACGACACTTGAGATAGATAGATATAGATTAGAGAGATCAAAGTAGGGAGGGATTGTGAGATTCAATCACTTCTTGATTGATCCATGTGAGATTTGTATCTTGTTGATTCTTGGAGTGTGTTTCACTAGTAAAGGTTGTAACCTCCGTGGATGTAGGCTGATTTAGCTGAACCACGTAATTCCGGCGTTCTTTTCTTGCTTTCTTGTTGATCATAGTTATTTGCACAGACGCACATTAGCTGTTTGATAAAAGGTTCAACTAATCTTTCTCAATTATTTTGGTTAACATTTACTTTTAGGCAAAAAGTGCTCTTATATCAGTTAGTTAGTAAGCCTACACCTAAGTTAAACTAGTAACTACTTCAGCTCAATCAAGTCTTGTGAAACACTAAGTAGAGAAGGTCTGTAAATGGCGTAGCTTTGGCCAAAATCAGTGTGATAAGGCATGAAGAATCCCCTCAGATGACACCTCCCTGGAAAATCATTATTCATTCACGCATCATAAATTAGATTACGTTGCTAAATAGCGGGAACTTTCAATTTAAAGCAGAGATCATTATGGGATTACGATGCAATGATGTCGAATTGGAAATCTTTTACAACAATAAAATGTTAACACAAGAAGCAGACATATTCAGATGAAACAATGCAATGATTAACACGAAAAATATTCCACATCTTCCATTCCTAACAAGGTCCGTACATTTTAATCTGATGCTTCTAATCTGATAAATTAGTTATGAACACGAGCGAGGATATAATTTCTAATGATCAGAAACGGCGTTAATGAGTAGAAGGTTTGGTTTCTTCAGAAATGCTGCTGCATCAAGCATTTGTTTTGTAGCTTTGTACAGGAGATGCCGCTGAAGCTTGATGATTTTGAACTGGTGAATCACTTTCGATAAGTTTAGAAAATCTCAAACATTTTGGGTGCAGAAGAGCCACCATATACTGTAAAAATTGGCAAATCAATTAGATTCAAACATGCTCAAACTTTATTACATTCCAAATCCTCTGAAACCACTTGAAAAGTGAAATGATGAATTTCAAATGCATTGCACAAAATTAAATGCTACAATGGATATTAAATCCATCAGCAAAATCTTATAATCCGAAACTTGACATGAAGATATTGTCATATGGTAAGAGGGCTAAACTTTTAACAACAAATCCTAGTTAGCTCAAGATTGAAGTGTAGTGCAAAAATGCAGCAACTGAAACTTTAATTAATGGAATGAAGAATGACAGAGACCTCTTTAATTAATGGAATGAATACCTTTAAAGTAGAATTAGGGGCTCATATCCTAGTTGCTCTCGCTCTTCTGATATTTCCCTTGCTGATGCCCACACAGACTCTTTTACGCCTCCTAACGTGATCGTTTCAAGTGTCAGTATTTCTGCAAAGCTCAACGGAATCTCCTCCAACAACTCCATGAATGCGAGCTCTAGACGCTCAAGACATGGAAAATGGTCTTTCTCTGCTCCCCAGATTCTCAACTTGTTGTATGAAATCCTTAAGAATTTCAGTCGACTGAATTTCCCTTCCATTGGATGCCACTCATCACCTTCCACGGCGTTTTCACGAAGCCTGAGAACTTCAAGGTTCGGCAGCGAACCAACAACAGTTGACAAATATGCCCAGGGAATCCAACAATCTTTCAAAACCAACGTTTCGAGTGATACAGGGAAGGCGATGGATGGCGATAATCTCTTATTACCCTCTATAGAAAGTGATTCTAGTTTCTTGAAACATGCAAGATTTTTTAGGCAAAACTTCCCGACTTCTTCATCAGAATAATTTTCTGCTGAAAAAGAAATCTGCAACTTCTTTAGATTTGGGATTCTTTTCAAAACTTGTTCTGAACATTTGAATTCATAGACAATTTCAAGTTTGCGGAGGTTTTCAAGAACAACAGCGTTGCGATCATCATCTGGAGGGTCAGGAAGAATACATACATACCAAGTGTGCAGACACCTAAGTTGTGGCATCTGCCAGATTTCAACCGGTAGATCGTGCTCTTCTGCTCCATAAAATAATATGTATTGTAGATTCCAACATAGAGTCATCGGCAAAAAAGAACTTATTGTCGGAGCAAATATAAATCGCAAGTTACATAGATTAAAAAAATCAATGCACAATTCAACATCTTTCACATGCACGACCTTCAATAACCTAAAGCCATTGATTATATTGGTTAACTGATATTCTTTCTCCCCCTCAACCAAAGAGGCTTCCACGCTACTCGCATAAGATTCTGTCTCATTCACATCCTTCTCATAATTGGAGGAGGATTCCATCTCATGTGCAAAGAATTCCGTCTCAGGTGAAGACAATTCTAGTGAGGAATCCATCTCATCAGTTGGGGGTTCCCCAAAACCATATAGTAACAATATATTAGGACTGAACCAAGATCGATTTAGTGTAGCTGATCGCAAGTCCTCAACTGTTTTCTCCAGCGGTTCTCCAGTAGTAGAAATACTAAGACGCCGTGCAATTTTTAAATTTGGAGAAATAATTGGGTTATCAAGCTTTGAAATGTATACAAACTCTTGCTTCGCAGCTTCTGTAATGCACAAATCCCTTACTCGGTCATGAAGCTTGCAATACTTCACATTGCCCCTAGTTCCTCTTTTATCAACCAACATGACATTTCTATTAATGAGATCTTCCACATACTCGTGTGCAACCTCTTCTAAGCATTTATCTTGGGTCGACTTGATGAGACCTTCAGCGACCCATAATTCCACGAGCCTGGACACACGAATAAAATAATCTTCAGGAAACATAGCCAAATATAAGAAGCATGACTTTAGATGCATTGGCAAATGAGTATAACTCAATGATAATATCTTCATCATCTGCTCATCATTTCCAAAACTCAGGGCAGACATCATATCTCTCTCAAAAAAGTACTCCCAATGCTCTCTTATTCTTTCAGACTTTGCGAGAAGCCCACCGATCAAAACAAGAGCTAGAGGAAGTCCACTGCATCCTTTTGCAATTGTTTTTCCAATTTCTTCCAATTCAATGGGACAATCTTCTTCTCCGAACACTACATTGCGGAGCAGATCCCAGCTGTGTTCCTCGTCTAGAAAATCCAGTTTATAAATGGATCCAAGATTATCAGTCAAGTTTGATAGCCTTGAAGTTACCAAGACTCGGCTTCCATTTTCATTTGGTGGAAGGAACCTTTTTAAGTTCTCCAATGCCTCGACATCCCACACATCATCCATTACTATCAAATATCTTCGGCCAAACAATTTCTTGTGCAGTTGTAATCCAAGATCATCACCAACGCTTCCTTGTTCATCTGGAATGACTTTATTAATCTCACTTAAAAGCTCCGCAACTGTATATTCTTGAGATACAGTAACCCAAGCACGGACATCAAAGTATTCAACGATATAAGGATGCTTATAAATAGCTATGGCAAGGGTTGTCTTACCGATGCCCCCCATTCCCACAATAGGGATGATTCGGCGACTGGGTTCATCACTAGCAAGTTCACTCATTATCTTTTCTATGTGGTGGTCGAATCCCACCATGGTCATCTTCTTGCCACGTGGAAGCGATCTCGATGAAGCTGTGACTGTTTTGAGTTGAAGACCTTCAACGCCTTGCGTGAGCATCGTCATTGGCAACTCTTCTTCAATGGAGATGAACTTTTCGAGCACCGTTTGAATGCCTTGAAACAAGAGGGTGTATAATCTTTCTCCATCAGTTACATGAATCTGATCATTGGAATCGATGATCATATCATTAGCCGCATGAATCTGGTCGACCACATTGGATTCGATAATATCTTCTGCTGCATGAGCTGCATCTGCGATCTGCCTCTCCATCCTTTCAATTTCTTCGTTGCGTTGACTTTGGGGATAATTTTCAAGAAAATTCATTAGGAAATTAACTTTGACAAGAAGAAGCTGAATCTGTTGTGGATCAACAATGATCTTATTTAGAGGAGGTGGGTGCAGGACTTGGTGCAGAGTATGAGAAAGAGAGATTAAAGCTCCATAAGCAGCCATGGCTTCACCAGATCTAACAGTGGTTTATGAAAATAAAACTGTTTGTGCAAAAGACTTGTTGGTCTATGATTAAGATATAAATTCCAGACAAAAAGTTATGTATATACTCCCTCCGTTCCAAAATAGTTGATGTTTTAGCTTCTTAAACAAATTTCAAAATAATTGATGTTTTAGGTCTTTTTTACCATTTCTCACTATTTTACCCCATGTAAATTTAAAAATATCTTTGACTTTTCAACCTCTCACTCAAATTTGATATCATTAAATCTTATCTGCACAAATTTTAGGGGTTATATTTGGTAATATATTTATTTCTTAATTATTCTGTTTTTTTCTAAAACATCATCTATTTTGGAACGGAGGGAGTATAATTCAGGCATCATAACCTACTCCCAATTATTGCAGACAATTTTGTCCACTGCCTCTGCCGGCCCAAACAGGACCCCATGCCCTACATTAACTACGATATTATGAATATAAATTGAGTTTTCAGTGAATAATTGAGGCCTTTACTAACCGTAAGGGAAAAAATGAGAACAGAGATTAATATTAATGATGAAATTTCCAAATACTTGAAAGTTGAAACAGGAATGCAGAACAATATCTAATTTGATTGATATGGAACAATATCAACGTACATTATACAATACTTGAAAGTTGAAACAGGAATGCAGAACAAGGAGAGTCACTTTTGCACAGTAGATGCGTAGCTTTGATTGAAGCTGAATTAGTTGAAGAATTTGCACATAACTTGTCTCACATTAATAAATTGGAAGAGGGACTTCCATGTATGACACACGTTAATGTGTAAGATCGTGTCGAGCCCCTCAATTTCTACATTTTGTGATTTTGTGATTTGGGCCTGCAGTCAAACCTGGAAATCGAACCTTACGAAATGAAATTACAGCTTGTTGATCCCGCAACTAATTTAGTTTCGACATTGAACAACCAATTTTTCCCATAATTTTTCTACGAAGAGCACCATTTGTTTACACAATCAATCTGGAAAAACAAAACATTAACATACAATATAGTGATCGTTTTCTGTCCTGAATTTAATGTGCACACACTCTACTCTGTCTGCTTTCTCACAAAGAGCTTGCTTATGTCTTCTGTCACGATATTGCTCCAGCAAAATCAGCAAATATTGGTTTAACAATGTCCAGAACAACCATGATGAGGCGACAAAATCTATCAGGAACCTAAAGTACAAGCAACGATAAATGATGTAAACTCTATCTATCAGGAAAATAAATCGTACCAATTAAGGAAAATCGATAAGGTGACAAAATCTATCAGGAACCTAAAGCACAAGTGCATGACAATAAAATGCAATAAAATCACATTCTTAGCAATCTAAATAGTACAAATTTTTTCTACTTATCATCTAGTCGTTTTGGGTTTTTGTGCTCTCATTTTTGTACAGAATTTACTCCTGGTTAGTATTCAATGGGAGCATGTTATGTAACGACAGTTAGTGACAGAGAGCAGTTGTAAGATATAACTAACTGCCCATGCAAGTTGATGAAGCAGTTGAGAGCTACTGCAACTTGCTTCTTCTTCTACGATTGTCTATATATGTTCAGTTGTAAACTTCGTTCACGCTTGAGCCAATAATATCATTTCACTTTACAATCCAAATCATCTCTTTTATTAGAAAAAGTGTAAGAGAACAATTATATCTTCAGATGCGCTCCTCAAACAATTTTAGGCAAAATATGCACTTTTAAGTATAGGTCTGTAAATGGTGTAATAAGGCTTGAAGAATCCCCTCAGATGACACCTCCCTGGCAAATTCCAATTTTAAGCAGAGATCATTATTGGATTACGATGCAATGATGTCAAATTAGAAATTATTTATAACAATAAAATATGTTAACACAAGAAGCAGGCATAGTCGAATGAACCGATGCAATGATTAACACGAAAAATATTCCTCTTACATCCACAAGAAAGAGAACAAGGAAAAATTAGTTTAAGCTGATGCTTCTAATCTGATAAATTAGTTGTGCACGAGAGAGGGAGGATAGAATTTCTAATGATCAGAAACGACGTTGATGAGTAGAAGGTTGCTTACTTCAGAGTTGCTGCTGCATCACCACATGGACTCTTTTATGTGGTTTAACTCCTTCAAGCATTTATTTGTAGCTCTGTAACAGGAGATGCCAATGAAGCTGGGAACTTGTGAATCACTTTCGATAAGTTTAGAAAATCTCAAACCTTCTTGGGCTGCAGCTTACACTGTAAAAATGGGAAAATCAATCAGATTCAAACACGGTCAAACTTTATTAAATTTCAAATGAAAAGTGAGAATGATGAGTTTCAAATGCATTGCTCAAAATTGTCAATCAAAATGACTACCAGTGAAAATGCTGAAATGGATTTCAAATCCATCCTCAAAATCTTATAATAAAAAACTCAACATTAAGATATTGACATATGGTATGAGGGTCTAAATTTTAACAATAAGTCCTACAGTTAGCTCAAGATTGAAGTGTAGTGCATAAATGCAGCAACGGAATGCAACCTCTTTAATCAATGGAACCAATAAGTATATTTAGGGGCTCATATCCTAGTTGCTCTCGCTCTTCTGATATTTCCCTTGCTGATGTCCACACGGATTCTTTTTCATCCCATAACTTGATCGTTTCGAGTGTCAATATCTCTGCAAAGCTCATTGGGATCTCTTCCAACTCCGTGTCATTGAGAACTAGATACTCAAGATGTGGAAAATGCTCCTTCTCTACTCCCCAGATTTTCAAGTCGGTTGAAATCTTTAAGAATTTCAGTCGACTGAATTTCCCTTCAATTGGATTCCACTCATCGCCTTTTGTGGCATTATAATGTAGTTTGAGAACTTCAAGATTGGGCAGCGAACCAACAACAAGGGATATATATTCCCAAGGAATCCGACAATACCTCAAGGCCAACTTTTTGAGTGACAATGGGAAGTCGCAGGATGTTAGTAGTTTCCCATCACAAATTAGTCCAAGCGATTCTAATTTCTTGAAACATGCGAGATTTTGAAGGCTATGATTCTCAACTTCTTCATCTCCAAAACCACCAACCTCCAACTTCCTTAGATTTGGTATTCTTTTCAAAAGTTGCTCTGAACATTTGAAGTGATATACCCGTCCAAGTGTGTGGAGGTTTTCAAGAATAACCACATTTTGATCATCATCTGGCAGGTGGGGGAGAATCATTCTAGAGCTCACCAGCTGCCTAAGTTGTGTCATCTTCCAGATTTCAACTGGCAGATCGTTAACTGGAACTTCGCTGCGTCCAGCTGCACGATCATAACTTACATCATAATTTATGATTTGTAGATTCCAACATAGAGTCACTTGAAAAAAAGAACTTCTTGTAGAAGCAAACACATAGCGCAAGTTACAGAGATTTAAAAACTCAATACAAAATCCACCATCATCCAGATGCACGACCTTCAGTAACTTAAAGCCCTTGATCATATCGGTTAAGTACTTTCCTTGCGCCTTGTCTTCACTCCTTACGAACCAAAACCTTCGTCTGTCCTCAGCTGAGGGTGCCCAAAACAAAGATCGATTTAGTGTAGCTGATTTCAAGGCCTCAATTGTTATCTCCAATGGTTCTACAATAGCAAGACGGCGTGCAATTTCTATATTTGGAGAAATGATTGCATTATCAAGCTTTGAAATGTATATAAACTCTTGCTTTGTAGCTTCTATAATGCACAAATCCCTTACTCGGTCATGAAGCATGCAAGACTTCACATTTCCCCTACTCCCTCTTTCACCAACCAACATGACATTTCTACTAATGAGATCTTCCACGTACTCAAATGCAACCTCTTCTAAGCATTTATCTTGAGTCTGCTTGATAAGTCCTTCAGCAACCCATAATCTCACGAGCTTGGATACATGAATTCCATAATCTTCAGGAAACACGGCTAGATATAAGAAGCACGGCTTTAGATGCACCGGCAAGTGAATATAACTCAAAGATAATATTTTCATCACCTGCTCATCATTTCCAGAATTTAGGGCAGGCGCCATATCTCTTGCAAAAAAGTGCTCCCAATGCTCTCTCATCCTTTCAGACTTCGCGAGAAGCCCACCAATCAAAACAAGGGCTAGAGGAAGTCCACTACACCCTTCAGCAATTTGTTTTCCAATTTCTTCTAATTCAACAGGGCAATCTTCTTCTCCGAATATTGATTTGCGGAGCAGATCCCAACTGTGTGCCTCGTCTAGGAAATCCATTTGGTAAGGGGCACATGAATCAAGATCATTAGCCAAGTTTGATAGCCTTGAAGTTACCATGACCCTGCTTCCGTTTTCGTTAAGTGGAAGGGACCTTTTTAACTCCTCCAGTGCCTCGACATCCCATACATCATCCAATACTATCAAATATCTTCTACCGAATAATTTCTTGTACAGTTGTAATCCCAAATCATCACCACTGCTTACTTGTCCATCTGGAACAGCTTTATGAATCTCATTTAAAAGCTCCTCAATTGTATATTCTTGAGATACAATAACAAAAGCACGAATATCAAAGTATCCAACGATATTAGGATGCTTATAAACAGCTGTTGCAAGGGTAGTTTTACCGATACCCCCCATTCCCACAATGGGGATGACTCGGCGACTGGGTTCATCACTAGCGAGTTCACTCATTATCTTTTCCAGCGGCTGCTCGAGTCCCACCATGGTAATCTTCTTGCCACCTGGAAGCGATCTTGATGAAGCGGTGACTGTTTTGAGCTGAAGTCCTTCAACGCCTTGCGTCACCATCATCATCGGCAACTCTTCTTCGACGGAGATGAACTTTTCAAATACCGTTTGAATGCTTTGAGACAAGAGGGTAGAGTATTTTTCTCCATCCTTATTGGAATCGATGATCTTACTATTGGCAGCATGAATCTGGTCGACCACATTGGATTCGACGATATCTTCTGCTGCATGAGCTGCATCTGCGATCCGCCTCTCCATCCTTTCAATTTCTTCGTTGCGTTGACTTTGGGGATAATTTTCAAGAAAATTAATGAAGAAATTAACCTTGTCAAGGAGAAGCTGAATCTGCTGTGTATCAACAATGATCTTATTTAGTGGAGGTGGGTGTAGGACGTGATGAAGAGTATGAGAAAGAGAGAGTAAAGCTCCATAAGCAGCCATGGCTTCAGAGCTTTCAACAGTTTTGGTATATGGAAAGAGTGTTTGTGCAGAAGACTTGGTGCTATAGTAAACGCTGAGAAGATAGAATTTCAAAACCATGTTTGTGGATATTATTACAAGCACGTGCTTATGACTGTTTGCCCAGAATTATTGAAAAATTTGGTCTTGTAAATGGCCATTTATTTCAAGCTGTCAGAGTGGTGGATTGGGATTCTCTGTTTGGAGAAATTCATATAACCAATCCAAAAGGGAGACAAGGTATAATGCCCTTGTCAGATAGTGTCAACCCTCTTTTTTACTTAGTTGACTTTTTTCTTGATAATATGTCCCAAAATGACCAACTTGTCCTTTTTGTCCTTTTGTTAAAAAATGTTCTTCATTATTCTGATAAAACTAGCGAGCATTCTTTTATTTCAATTCAATCCTTATATTTTATCCTTTTGGTTTTGTCCAAATAATATTTCAAATAAATTTCCGTCCTATATTTTCTTAATTATAAATTAACCCCAAAATTAATTTTCTCATGCAAAATTAATCTTTAGTATTATGGAAATAGTCCATTACGACCATATCAGGCCCATCATGCTTCCGTCAATTAAATTCTTGAAACATAAACCAAGTTTCGTACCTTTTTGACCGAATTGCCGTCGGGTCGTATCCACCGGTTTTTACGAACTGCTCCTCACAGCCCAACCACTCGATCGCAACCTATGGTTCCAGACGTAGATTCCTTCAACAGCAACCAGCACAGCCTCGATTCGTTTTCTACCTCGAGGCGTACGGTATTCTCCTTGGTTAATGAACAGAAATAAAACTTTGGAAGATGATGAACAAAAGCCCAACTTTTATTAAGAAATCATGAAAATATTATTACATTAGTACATCTCCTTTTGGGAGGAGACGACCTGTTTAGCTACTCATGGTAGCTACACTCTTCTTACACATACACTCGCAAACTAGAATGGAAAGACTGGAAACTAACTATTACAATGTTTATTTTGTTGTAAGAAAACAGAGGGGAATGGTCGATGCCTTCTGCTTCCTTCTACCCTGTATTTATAGAGGTTCAAGACCTCTATCCTTGAATTATTGCGTCCAGCTGTAAGCCTTTGATTGGCTCTTCAAATTTTCTGGATGCAACATCTTATCTTGTTCACATGCATGTGGTCCCTTCTTCACATGGTTCACATGCTGTGGACCCTTGCTTCACATGCAGCCTTCAATTATTCTGCAGTGAGTGCTTCCACCTTTTGTCGTTTTGGGTGGATGCAATTCTCGTGACTCATCCCATTGCTGTTTGTAGGGGACCCCTTTTTTAATTTTTTCTGGGTGGTCCCCTTGGCATCTTCTGCTTTCGCAATGGCTCCTTCTCGTTCCTCTTTCCTTTGTCATTGATGACAGGGAAAGCTTGCCCAAACAGTGCCTTTTCTTGTTCCGGGCACTTGGAACAAATCCGACTTATCCACCGTCCGTTATGTGCCATATTGCAATATTTCCGGGCGGTCTCTGAACTTGCCGGCAGCTCATTTTTCCATAACATCTCTCTTTTCTGCTCAAAGATGTTCTCCGCATATGGAGAAGTTTTGGATGTCATGGTGTTGATCAAGAGAGATCCATTCGCCGTCTTGTGGAAGACTTTGAAACTCCCTTTAATCTTTCTCATCTCCATGAGACAAACCCATATGCCCCATGCTCTCCTCGTGGTAATATCATCCTCCGTAAAGGTTGATACTAAAGGAATCTTGTGATCTTGGGCAGACATGTTTTTGTTGGCCTGCCTGGGATCAGGTCTTTGCAGCTTAATGAAATGGAACGCTGGATAAGACCCATTCTTGTATGGTTCTGGAGCCGCTGATGTAAACTTTAGCTCCAGAATATCTCCTCGTTCGAGATGGTTGTTATTTTCCCATGTCTCGAACACAGCATTAAAAATCCATCCCGGAAGTTTTGAGATTTCCGGAAAACCTGGTGCGACAGTATAAACCAAAAGCTAGAGCTCCGAAATCATACCATTCTTTCACTTCTTGTGGACTGGCTCCGGGGTTCGTCCACATTCTTGGATATTTACCAGATCTATCAATCTGGCATCTTGCTGGGTTAACTCCAGCTCCTGTGAGAATTTTCTCCCATGTTCTTTGGTAAACCTGAAAAGGAGAAACTTTAAGCTCGTTAATATCAATCTTAGAGGTACCAGCCATTGGCCTAAGATTGATCTCTCCCTCTTTTACCCCAGAGGTGATGGGTTGGCTTGAAACATCAGGAGGATTAACCTCCGTCTGCTCAATTGCTTCTTCGGTTAGATCCGTATAGGGATCCAACTTAGAACTCGTGCTCACAGTACTTGAATCTGTGGCGACCGGGTTAGGGGCCCGTTCCCGAAACTCGACTTTTTGCTTCCCTGAGGAGGCTTCCCGTCGGATAGGAATAATCAGGCTGTCCCAAAGGCAACTACTTGCCAGTCTGGTAGCCTTCATCGCGCTGTGGACTTTTAACAAGTCCTCTTGTTGTACTCGACCCGCGACTTTGGCTTGAATATCCAAATCGTTGATCCTCTTGTCAAGCTCCTCCAAGCGTTCCTGGAGATGCCTGTATCCTGTTAGGATGGAGTTGGCTTCACTGGACTCCATCTCCCGTTAAAAAGTCTGCAAGAACATTCTCATGAGACTTTATAATGACAACCTCATAATCGAAGTATTGACAATCAACTTGCCATCTAAGTAATCTAGCTTTCTCAGGTTTAGATTCAATATTTTTTGTTAAGAAAGCTTTAACACTCGTGTTATCAATTTTAAGAATGAATTTCTTAGGCAGTAGGAATAATGGCCATTTTCTGAAAGCCTTTCGCACTGCAAAGAATTCCTTCTCATTGATATGCCATCTTACTGCTTCGTTTTCTCCAAAGAGACCGTTGCAGTATCGGCATGGCACTTCTCCATTCGGGGTAGCTTTGGTTAATACTGCTGCCCACCAATGATCACTGGCATCTGTATAGAGTACCAATTCTTCATCATCGTCCGGTATTGCAAGCTTTGGAAGATCTTTACAGATCTCTTTAAGTTGTAATACTGATTCCTGGTGCTCTTTTTCCCATTTGAAATCTGCATCTTTCTTTAACAATGGGCTAAACACCTTCCTGTATTTTGCCAAGTTTTTAATAAACATCCCGGCAAAATTGACAACTCCAAGAAAACTTTGAAGTTGCTTCTTGTCTTTGAGGTCCTCTGGAAATCCCTGCACCTTCTCTACTATATGTTTTTGAAGGATGATTCCAAACTCATCGATCTCGATCCCAAGGAACTCGATCTGTCTAGTGGCGATTACTGCTTTCTTTTCTGATAGCACTAATCCTTCCTTATGACAAACTTCTGAAAAGATCTCCAGATGTTTGATGTGTTCCTTCATATTCTTTGAAGCGATGAGGATATCATCGACATATACGAACATGAAATTAAAATAATCCTTGAACAGATTATCCATCTTCCTTTGATATATCTGGGGGGCATTCGCTAATCCCATTGGCATCACGTTCCAGATATAATGTCCTTGAGGTGTGGAAAACGCCGTATACTTCTTGCTGGCCTCTTCCATCTTAATCTGATAGAAACCAGATTTACAATCAAATTTAGAGAATACCTTGGCATTCTTTTACCAAGTGCTCTCTACTCGGAATATAATATCCGTCGAATTCCAAGATATTGTTGATCCCTTTGTAATTGATCACCAATCTTGGCTTTCCTCTCTTCATTTCTCCATGGTTTCTCACCAGAAATCCTGGGCTACTGTATGGAGAGATTCCGTCTGAAATCAACTTAAGGTCCAGATGTTCCTTAAGTATTTTCTTCATATCCTCACGATCTGCCTGATTCATAAGGATTGGTTTGTACCGAACAAACTCATTTTCTTTTCCAGTTTTCACCTTCAAAGTTGCTTTGAGTTCATTCTTGTCCCACCATGCTAGAGGATCTTCATTGAAATTCCTCTTGATCCTTTTCTTGACATCCTCCAAAGATATTTGTTCTTCAATGGTGATATCAAGTTGTGGACTTGTTTCCATAGACGCTTTGAGGAATTGGATTGTCTCTCTTGACATTCTCTCATCCTTATCTCCGCCTAATGTTTCAGCTCGATATTGAAGGAGTGCATCTCCATATCTTCGCTGATCCTTCATCTTTGGGTGACTTAGTTTTCCTTCATCACCACGCTTGCTGCGAAAATTAATGGGCATCTTTCGATGAAATGCCTCCCTTAATCTCTGAACAATAATCTTATGATCACATAGGGTTGTGAAGATAAGCTTTCTTGTTTCATTCTCTTGTGTGAACCGCTTGAATGTCTGTAGGAAGTTGTTTCCTAACAGAATATCAGCTCCCGTATCATGGAAATAAATTGGTGGAGTATTGACTTTGTACCATGGGGTATCTCCGGCTCCGCCAATCATGATTTCCGCTTGCTTAATTCCTCTTTTGAGGATAAGAACCCTCTTAGAGAAATCTCTTCCTGCAATAGCTGGTAGATCCTCTCCTACTCCTGTAGGAAAGATTTCTTGCTTTGCTGTGCATATTCCTGCGCCTGAGTCGATGTAGGCTGCGAAATATTCCGCTCGATATTCTTCATATAACATCCCTATAGAGATGTATATCGAGAATGGACTAGTTGCCATTAATAGCGTGCTGCTTTCTTCACAGAACGTCACAAAACCTGATATTTTCTATGAGCCACTGTAAAGACCACCCTATATGGCTGTCTTTCCCAAGGTTTGTGCCCCTCGAGAAACTCCAATCCAAGAATAAGACGTCCACTTTCTCGTCCTGCTATTCCTTGGATTATCAACTCGTTTTCTCCTAGTTGGAGAAGTCCTTCAAATCTTCCCAATGAAGGTTGATCCTTCTGAGTGATATCAAATACTATCTCTACCTCTCTCCATCCTTCTGGGCATTTTAATTCACCTTTTGTTGTGAATTTTTCTGGCTCCAGATTCTCTTGTGAGATAGGTCTCTTCTCCCATCTCCGACTCATGATTCTGCTATCATGAAACGAAACTCTTCTAGGTTCGAACCTTTGACTTGTTGCTCTAGTCATAATAGGTTGATCCTCAATCCTCATATCCATCTCATGGATAGGTGGTAACTCCATAATCTCCGGACGGACTGCATGCGCCACCTGCTCGAAGATATCCGGTATTTCGATGAACTCCTTTCCCACAAACAATTCTGAATGGTGGGTATTGGACAGTGCATACGAAATACTGTAGGTAATAGAGTATGGTCTATTCCCTTCTTTCATCAACTCCTTGTTTTTGAAATCTTGATGAAGGGTTAGAACTCTATTAAAATCGCGATCTGCCAAGTTATAGGCAATCCTTGGATAGATGTAGGATACCAATTTCCCGGCATATAGATTTCCTGAGATTCCTCCCAGGCTTGCATCTCTCAAGTTCTTGATTCTCTTGTCGAAGATAGCAATATCAATCGGAGAATCAATTCCTTCCTTGAATGTTGATTTGATCAGAATTCTTATGGCTCCGATATGGATCCATTGCATCTTCTGAGCAATCTCTCTATTCATCCTGCTTAGTTCCTCTCTGACTTCTCTCATCGGAACTAGCTGCATCTCCATCACATTACTTGTCAATTCCATGGGGATGGCAATTTCCCCTGCCGTGACCTTGTAAATGATATGATGCTTTCTTTTCTTTAGGAAATGTCCCAAAGTCTTGTCCAATCTCCCAACCGCAAATCCATCATAGATTTGGAGCTTTGGATCTTCTCTCTTAATCTTCATAAGCGTCTTATGAGAGATTGACATTTGTGAGAAGAACCCGGAGAGATCTTCTCGCGTCTCCTGTCGGAAGACGTCCTCTTCTTCAGTCTGATTCTGATTCTGAAGACTCATCCTCGCTATAATCTTCTTCTTCGTATATGCTTTCGTCTGAAGGGATTCCTTCAAACTGATATACTTGAATCAGATCCTGAAAGTATACAGCCTCTTCCATTTCTGGAGTTGCTTCAAACTTTCTGATTCCTCGTCTTTGATTGTCTGGACAGTCTGTTGAGATGTGGCCTTTTGCACCACATGTCCAGCAATTGCAATCCTTGAAACTTTCATTAGCTCTTGTATGAGCCCTTCTGAAAGTTTTCCTTGTTGAAGATGATCTTCCACCGCTCATTTGATTTGAGCCTGAAGAAGATCCTCTGCTCTGGCTTGGTCCTGACCTCTGTCCCGTTTTGTAACTACGGGCCTTTTGTTTGGACCAAAACTTCCTAGGTCTCCATGGAGTCCTAGATTTCTGGTTACCATCTCCTCTGGCATAAGGATGATTTCTCTTTTTCATCTTCTTTTGCCTGAATGGTTGACCTCCTACAATAGTAGGGATATCATTTTCAACACAGCATAGAGGAACACTTTTGTTTATTCCTCTTAGCCTCTTGTAATTCTTGTGGAGCGCCGCTTGATAGCACCACTCAGCAAGCTTGATCTTGAGGAACGACATCCTTCTTGCCACTGTATCCAAGTTGTTCTCTAGAGGTGGCTGATATTCTTTGATCAGCATTTCTCTCCAGGGACTGGGAATCTTGGCAAAGAATAAAGGAATGGCGTCTCTTTCCTCAATCTTCGATTTCCATCTATACTCTGTAAAGAGTTTGATGAACTCATCTACGTGACAAATATCACGTAACTCCAGGCTATGCAGTGCTTGCCTGTAGCGTCTGGCTTTATCATCTTCGGCTCCTTCAAAGTAGCCTACTCCAACGAATCCTACTTTAAGCACTTGAGCCATCTTGTCGACGATCTCTGGTAAGGCTTCGCAAGCCCAGACATTTGCTACTATCTCAAGGTTAGTAGCTTCCCAGGCAATTCTCGCAGATCCTTCTAAACTTATCTTTAGAAGTGAGATAAAGTTTTCTTTATCCAGCTCTAGTGTGCCAGCTGCAATCTTCATTGCTCCTGCCCACTCGTCTATGAGTAATTCTCGGTTCTTGAAATCTAATGTATCCAAGTTGAGAACTACGCCGTATGGATGTATCGGCTCCAACTGGGATCTCCCATAAGGCGATTGCATTATGTTTGGTCTTGGAGATCTCCTTTTTATCTCTGCTCCTGGAAAGGAATAAGCACCAGCAGAGAAATTTCCCGTTGGTGGTATATTTCCGCCTGCTGGAGGGTCATGGGATCCTTCGCTTTCCGCCACATTCGTCGGATTCTGTGGTGTATTTCGGGGAACCTGTTGATTTCCCGTAGATACATTCTCCTGCATCTTTAGATCTACAAGACCCAATCCTGCAAAGGACTGTGCAAGGTCGTGTAAATCCTCTAGATTTATTCTATCCATTAGGATAGACTCTTCCGGTTTAGAAAAGCAATCATCTTCTCTGCATCCGTTGGTTCTCTCTTTACTTCGGTAGTTTTCCCTTTTTGATGTAATAAGGGTTCTGTGCCGAAGGATGGGGAACCTTCTCTTCTCCTGGCCATACTTGGTTTTGTTTCCAAGATGGTCAGTCTCCTTTGAATCTCCTTGAGTGTATCAAGGATCTCCTTCTGTTGGTCGAGGATGGTTTCTCCATAGCTTTGGACCGTCCTCTGGATTTCTCTAAGATCTGAAATCTTAGATTTTTCTCCGCTCACTTCTTCCCAATTTGGTCCCTTCATGATTTTTTCCAGAAATGTAAGTGAGGTTTCTGGATATCTGATGGGGACTGATTTGGCCTCCTTCTCCAGATTTCCTTGGTGGGAAATCTTCCATGGATGCTGGCGAAATGGATGAGCTCAGCTGCATTCCCTTCAACAGGAATTTCCTGTTTAAGGGTCTTTCGTCTGATTTCTTCTCTCGATTCATCAGCGCTTGGCGTCTTGAAAGGCTGTCGAAACTCGTGGTTGAGTTTCTTAATTCTTTCAATCCTCTGATCAACTCTTCGGAGAAATTCTCCGATGAATTCCTGTCTCTGTCTTTCCAAATTCTGGAAATATTCCTGATTACTTGAGTCCTCACTCAAGTATTCCTGTAGAGTATATTTTCTCGAACTTTCGTTCGGATTCATATTCCCTCGTATGTCTCCTCCGTTAGGATAGTACTTAATATAATAAATAATTTCATGACTTTCTTAAATAAACCTAGGGCTCTGATACCATTTTTACGTTCGGATCGGATCTTGCATGATAGTTTGATTTATAGGGTCAATTTATTAAATTGTGATAATTAATTAGGACTTAAAATTTGATTTCAAAATTTTGTTTGGACTTCACCAAAAATTTAAATTATAAAATCTGAATTGAAATGAATTCTTTTTTTTTTTTTTTTTTTTTTTTTTTTTTTTTTTTTTACTCAAGGGCAAAATGGGTAGTTTGCTTCATAAAAGGGTATTTTGTCAAGTATAAAGTGAAATAAGTAAAATAGGGGTATTTTCTTATGACATGGGTACTAAACCATATTTCCTCCAATCCAAAATGTAGTGAATTTATTTCCTAACACTGTCTCTGTCACCGTTGGCAGTTTGCTTTTTTTTCTTTTTCTATAATTATATTGATTTCACTATGGAAAGTACTCTCTCCGTCTCGAACAAAATTGCACTGTCAAGTAGGCACACATATTAAGAACGAATTTCTTTAAGAAAGTATGCAAATTGCTTGGGACGGACCGAAATAGATAGTGTGCAAGTTCAGAGGGAGTTTCATATTTGTTAAAGCGGGTCAGACCTGCTAGGCTCGTCCTTCCCACTCTCACACACACACACACACATCACTCTGTCACACACACTTGCACACACTACATACTCTCTCTATCTCGCACACTGCCCACTGGCTAGGATGCAGGCTGTAAGGAGCTTCCAAATGGGTTTTGGGCTGTTCTGGGTTGGGTAGGCCCACATTTTTTTTTATATTTAACTAATTATCTTTTCCAAGGAGTAGTCTACAAACTCTAAAGCTTTTGAGCTTGTACATTTAGACATTTGGGCCCTCATAGAGCACAATCCATTTCCGTGTCTTATATGCTCACCTTGGTCAAAACTCAATTCCAAACAAAAGTACAGAATTCACAAGTAGGCTTGTTCAATTGCAAACCAACTACCACTCCTCTGCCTTAAGGAGTTAAGTTCATTGGCACCTCTCCAGAACCCTTTGCTGATGTGGATAAGTACAGAAGGCTTGTACTTATCCAAATTTGACATCACCTTTCGTATCCCACAGCTCAGTCAGTTCATCAGTGCCCCTGCATTAGTACATTGGGAAACTGCTCTACATCTCTCGCGATATTTGAAAGGTTGTCCTTCCCTTGGTCTATTTTACTCGTCCAAGCCAAATTCTACCTTGGTTGGCTATTGTGATGCGGATTGGGGAGCATGTCCATATACCCGCAAATTTGTTACTGCGTACTGTGTTTTCTTTGGGAGCTGTTTGGTGTCTTAGAAAAGTAAGAAACAGACTTCGGTTGCACGTTCTACGGCTGAAGCTGAGTACACAGCTATAGCTACTATGGTTTGTGAGTTGCAGTGGATATATTACTTTGCTCTGGTTTTGGTCTTGCTATTCCTCTTCCTTTGCCAATGTAGTGTGACAATCAAGTAGCTTTACACAATCCAGTGTTTCACAAGCTCACGAAACACTTGGATATTGATGGCCAAAAATTGTGCGAAATAAGTACAGAAATGGTCCCTACCACAACATATTTGCTCTTCAGTTAGCTGACTTGATCACTTAGAATCTGGTTGGGGGGAGGGGGTGGAGCTGAAGATTGTCATGCAATACTGTGCACAGCTTGCACGTGCATAGCCTGAGATCAGTACATAGGCAGTTATCATATCAAATGTTAATATATCTGCAAAACTCATTGGGATCACTTCCAGTTCCACGTATCTGAGAACTAGATTTCACGACATGGAAAATGCTCCTTCTCTCCTCCCCAGATTTTCAACTTGCTCCTGGAAATAACTAAGAATTTCAGTCGACCAAAGTTTCCTTCAATTGGATTCCACTCATCGCCTTCCGTGGAATCTTTATACAGTTTGAGAACTTCAAGATTGGGAGGCGAACCAACAGCAATGGAAGGCAATGGATGTCGGCAATTTCTCAACATGCTTATTTTTTTACTTTGCTGAATTTGTGGGAGATTCATATATCCAAGATGTAGTAGTGACTCAATTTCCTAACACTGTGTGTACCACAACTAATAGTTGACTTCAAACAGTTTCTGCAGCTGCAGTTTTAAGTTCTCAACATTATGCATACTTGGCATAATCCTTATACACTACGAAAGAAATCATGGTGCTGGGAGGTGGCAATTTCAGATCATTGGGTCAGGTTCATATTTGAGTTTGGGTCAATTCAGGTTATATATTAAAAATTATTTGAAACCTCGGAGGGTTCGCCCAAATCCAAGAACCCCAACTACCAAAAAAGGGAGATTTTCGGGCATATGTGAAAGACTTTTGTTGGATGTATGAAAATGGAGAGCGACATGTATGCTAGATCGATACCCCAGCCTCACTTACGCTAGTAAGCTACGAATTGCCTTTATTAAGCATGGGCAACCTTGTTGATGTTGTGATTGGGAAGCATCGGTTAAGCGCAGGGCTTCGCTAAACCTTTTGATTGCTGATGGAGATAAAGGAGAGATAGGATTTCAAGTGTGATTCTCCACTCCTTATTATTAACGTAAGGAAAGGAATTCCTTTTCGGTCGAGGAAAGGAATTATGATCGCAAGTTCGATTCAACTGATAGTTGCGCCCTATATATACTAACCTCACTTCTCTTAAAAATCATTTGAAACATATAATTATTATATTTTAAGATAAACTATTAATTTTGGGTTGCTTTGATTCGGGTTATGGATTGCCACCCTTAGCTCTTCCAAGTTGTTTTTGACAAATTCGCATCAAGAGGGATCCTAGAATTTCTTAAGAGAAACAACCTCACTTGATGATTTACTGCTAGACAAATTCAAGATTAACTTAATTCACCAATGCTGCAGTGCTTGATGATGCAGAAAGAAGCAATTGAAATATGCTCAAATATGCTGTTTATGAAGCTGAAGGCATATTGTATGAGCTAGCCACTCAAACCTTACATTGTAAATTGGAATTTAAGTGGAAATCTCAGTTGTTCCAACTTCGTTACAACACGAAGTGGAATTTAAGCACACTTCAAATTACGTTTCATCTTGTATTTCACGACCTTCATCAAGTGCCAAGTCTATAATGTGACATCATAAGTATACTCGTAAACTGTGGTGGATATTATGAAATACAAGATAGAACATGATTTGAAAGGAGGATCATAATTCTTTCAGATCAATCCGTATACAATAAACAGTTGCAGTCACTTACTGCTTAAGATCAGATCTCTACATACTGAGTATAATTCTTCTATACTATACATTCTTAAAAAGAAGTCAATTTATTTTTGACAAATTAGCAGATATAGAGAGACAGAGAGATTCTTGGGATGCAAGAACAGGCAACTTACAGTGTAAAAATGGGCAAACTTTATTACATTTCAAATCCTCTGAAATCACTCGAAAAACAACTCAGAGTGAGAACGATGAAATACAAATGCATTGCTCAAATCTTGTAATTCAAACAACTGGAATGAAAATTCTATAAAGGATTTTAAAGCAACTCAACGTTAAGATATTGACAGATCGTGTAAGCTTGAGGTATGAGGGTCTAAGAAATTGTGAAAACAGATTTTACAGTAGTTTTACAAGCATGCCAGCTCAAGATTCAAGTGCAGTGTTCAAATGCTGCCTTGCTTTTTGACAATCTAATAATTAAAACTTGGGTATACAAAATGCCGAATGACCTCATGCAACTTTGACTGGAGTATACTCCTTGTCTCTTCTGGAAAGTCACTTTGATCCATTTTTCTCGTAGAGAGCATAGTTCAGACTGGTTGAGAAGGAAGGTTTTAAGGACTAGACTCACTTCGCGCTTTTAAGCCCACTTTCGTTTTCCTTGCTCCGCTTAGCCGCTGCTACGGGAACAGAAAGGAGGAGCGCTTCCTTTAAAGTAGAATTAGGGGCTCATATCCTAGTTGCTCTCGTTCTTCTGATATTTCCCTTGCTGATGTAATTACGGACTTCTTTACACGGTCTAACTTGATCGTCTCGAGTGTCAATATATCTGTAAAGCTCATTGGGATCTCCTCTAACTCCACACATCTGAGGACTAGATGCTCAAGACATGGAAAATGGTCTTTCTCTGCTCCCCAGAATTTCAACTTGCTCCGTGAAATCATTAAGAATTTCAGTCGACAAAAGTTTCCTTCAATTGGATTCCACTCGTCGCCTTCCGTTGCATCTTTATAGAGTTTGAGAGCTTCAAGGTTGGCCAGCGAACCAACAATAGTGGACAAATATGCCCAGGGAATCCAACAATTCTCCAAGTCCAACTTTTTGAGTGACACTGGAAAGGTGATAGATGTCGATAATTTCTCACCACCATCTATTCTAAGTGATTCAAGTTTCTTGAAACATGCAAGATTTTGTAGGCAGAACTTCCCAACTCCTTCATATGAATCATCATCTACCTCAAAAAAAATCTGCAACTTCTTTAGATTTGGGATTCTTTTCAAAACATGCTCTGAACATTCGAATGCATAGACATTTGCAAGTGTGTGGAGGTTTTCAAGAACCACTGTATTTTGATGATCATCTGGAGGGGCAGGGAGAGTAAGTACACTACTATAAAGATGCCTAAGTTGTGGCATCTGCCAGATTTCAACTGGGAGATCGTGCTCTTCTACTATTCCAGTAAAAACTAAGATTTCTAGATTCCAACATAGAGTCATTGAAGAAAAAGAACTTATCTTCCGAGCATCTATATATCGTAAGTTACAATGATTTGAAAACTCAATGCAAAATGCATCATCATTCACGTGCAAGACCTTCAATAACCTAAAGCCATTGATTATCTCCGATACCTGATTTACTTTCTCATCCAGAGAGGCTTCCTGCATCCTACTACTAGAGGAGCATTCTGCCCCATCCATATCCTTCTCATTAGTAGACGAGGATTCCGTCTCATCCGTATCCGTCTCACTAGTAGAGGAGGATTCCGTCTCATGTACGGAGCATTCCGTCTCGTGTACAGTGGGTTCCGTCTCACTAGTAAATGAATCACTCTCATCAGTCAAGGATCCCCAACGACCATTTTCCATCAATAAGTAGCTTAACCAAGATCGGTTTAGTGTAGCTGATCGCAAGGCCTCAATTGTTATCTCCAGCGGTTCTCTAGTGGTAAAAATACTAAGGCGGCGTGCAGTTTCTGTATTTGGTGAAATGATGGGATTATCAAGCTTTAAAATGCATACAAACTCTTGGATCTCAGCTTGTGTAGTGCACAAATCCCTTACTCGGTCGTGAAGCTTGCAATACTTCACCATTCCCCTACTCCCTCTCCCATCAACCAAAATGACATTTCTACTGATGAGATCTTCCACGTACTCAAGTGCAACCTCTTCTAAGCATTTATCTTGGGTCCGCTTGATGAGACCTTCGGAAGCCCATAACCTGACAAGCATGGATACTTGAATGCGATAATCTTCAGGAAATACTGCTAGATATAAGAAGCATGGTTTTAGATGTACTGGCAAATGAAAATAACTCAACGATAATATCTTCGTCAACTGCTCATCATTTCCAGAGTGCAGGCCAAACGTCATCTCTCTCGCAAAAAAACACTCCCACTGCTCTCTTATCCTTTCAGACTTTGCGAGAAGCCCACCAGTCAAAACAAGGGCTAATGGAAGTCCACTGCATCCTCTAGCAATTTCTTTTCCGATTTTTTCCAATTCAACGGGGCAATCTTCCTCTGAGAATATTGTTTTGCGGAGCAGATCCCAGCTGTGTCCTTCGTCTAGGAAATCCATTTGATAAGGGGCACATGAACCAAGATCATCAACCAAGTTTGATAGCCTTGAAGTTACCAAGACTCGGCTTCCGTTTTCATTAGGTGGTAGAAACCTCTTTAAGTCCTCCAATGCCTCGACGTCCCATACATCATCCATTACTATCAAATATCTTCTGCCAAATAATTTCTTGTATAGTCGTAATCCTAGATCATCACCACTGCTTCCTTGTTCATCTTGGTCAGCATTATTAATCTCATTTAAAAGCTCCTCCACTGTATATTCTTGAGATACAGTAACCCAAGCACGAACATCAAAGTATTCAACAATATAAGGATGCTTATAAACAACTGTTGCAAGGGTTGTCTTTCCGATGCCCCCCATTCCCACAACAGGGATGACTCGGCGACTGGGTTCATCACTAGCGAGTTCAGTCATAATCTTTTCCAAGTGGCGGTCGAATCCCACCATGGTAATCTTCTTGCCACGTGGAAGCGATCTCGATGAAGTTGTGACCGTTTTGAGTTGAAGACCTTCAACTCCTTGCGTCACCATCATCATCGGCAACTCTTCTTGAATGGGGATGAACTTTTCGAGTACCACCGTTTGAATGCTTTGAGACAAGAGGGTGGAGATTTTTTCTCCATCAGTTGCTTGAATCTGATCATTGGAATCGATGATCTTATTATTGGCTGCTTGAATCTGGTCGACCACATTGGCTTCGACGATATCTTCTGCTGCATGAGCTGCATCTGCAATCCGCCTCTCCACCCTTTCAGTTTCTTCGTTGAGTCGACTACAGGGATAATTTTCGAGAAAATTAATGAAGAAATTAACCTTGTCAAGGAGAAGGTGAATCTGCAGCTTATCAACAATGATCTTATTTAGAGGAGGTGGGTGCAGGACATGATGAAGAGTATGAGAAAGAGAGAGTAAAGCTCCATAAGCAGCCATGGCTTCAGAGCTTTCAACAATTTTGGTTTATGGAAAGAGTGTTTGTGCAGAAGACTTGGTCCTGTAGTAAATGCTGAGAAGATAGAATTTCAAAACCAAGTTTGTGGATATTATTACAAGCACGTCCTCAGACAGCTCAGTTGGAATCCTCTATTCCAAATCGTGTTCATCTTGTATTTCATAACTTCCATTAACTGCCACGTAGCTTGCCCCGATTTATTGAAAAATTTGGTCTTGTTGATAGCCATTTATTTCAGGCTGTCAGAATGGTGGATTTGATTTACTTAATTAAAATATTTAAGTTACTTTAATAGGTAATTAGGTATAATATCCATACAATTGGTTATACAAACACACGAACTAGTAAAAATAAAATATTCTAAACATAATAAAATCATAAAAAGTAATTATTCTTATGTTGATTAATAATCATGCTTACCATATTTTTAATAAAACATGTTAATAAGTAAAACATTTTTAAATCTTTTGAATAATATTTTTCAACGCAGTTTACAGTATAACTAGATGACATGTGCCTTGACTAATTGTAAATCTCTTATTATGGTTGCATTTTGGATTTCGACGAATTTGAGGGATGTCAAATATGTAAAAACAAATTCAGTTATAGTTTTTGGATTGGAGAAGAACTCAAAATTCAAGTCTCGAACTGAGAACATAAAACACAACCGGATTGCTATCCCTACCCATGATGAACAGTCAAAGCTGGAAAATCGAACGTTACGAAAAAAAATTACAACTTGTTGATTCGGCAACTAATTTAGTTCCGACATTCGATCACACAGTCAGTCTGGAAAAACAGAACATTCGTACATTTTAATAATCTTTTTTCTGTCCTGAATCTAAACTGCACACACCCTATTCTGTCTGCTTTCTCACAAAGAGCTTGCTTATGTCCTCTGTGACTATATTGCTCCTGCAAAACAGCATGCACATCAGCAAATATTGGTTTAACAATGTCCAAACTAGGGGTAGGCTTTCTAAATGCGGGTTTTACCCGATCGAGTCGGGTATTTCCTAGTCCAGTGAGTATCAGGTTTAGGTCAGGTCGGTGTTTTCGGGTACCCTATTTTACCAAAATCAACTATACTTCTACAGATCTTTTGACATTCGTAAAGAAGCAAAAAAAGATCCAATCCTAGTAAAGTAGCTTTGAGAAAACCCGACCTGACCCGTTGGGCGAGTACCCGTGAAATTGAGCGGAAGATTGGGTTTCTTTTAGGTACCTGATGTGACGGGTACCCAATACGACTACCCAAAACCCGCAATAACTGACCTGAGCCCACCCCTATTAGAACAATCAGAGAAAATACAGCCAACAATAAAATGATGTAAAATCTATCAGGAACATAGGCGACAAAAAGAGTCAAATTTATAGTGGAATGCTACTTGTTCATTCAGGGTGCAGTTTGCAAAAGAAGAAGTATCGGAATGACTAGTATAGAGGGGTAATTACAAGAAAGAAGCTTGTCTTGATTGCAAAAATTGAAGTAATAATATCACTGGATGATCAATAGCAATCTAAGAGTGGTATGGTGCAGGGCATTACTCTCTTGAGGGCAAGAGACCAACTTGGAATGAACTTACTAACAAAAAGGAGATAAAATACAGGGTTAATTGCAGATAAACCACCAAAAAAGAAGAGTAATGAATAGATACCGTCCAGACAGTTGAGGTGGAACTAAGCGGCCAGCTACAGTATCCGGGACATTCTTTGTGTGAGGCAATGTCCCTTTCGGTACTTTACTACGAGGATAGCTAGTAGATGATCCATTTAAATCTCTTTTTCTTGCTGCACTTTCTGCCATAGCAGCTGCAACTCGGGAAGAGTGGTCCGAAGCATTCAATTGATTAGACGGTCCCATAGGTGAACTCAAGAGTAATGAGGCATCAGGAAGCTTCAGCTCCGAAGATTGTCCAGAAACTATTTGCTTCTGTTTACTTGAAGGTGGCTCTAAATTCATAGACATCCTAGATAATAATGTCAAATCAAGAAGCAGTTATTACCATAAAATTCAGACGGGCCATAGCCGCAAGATCAGGAAGAATAGAAGGGGAAATGTCAGCTTAACACCCCTTCTTATTTAAACGATGATATCTACCGACTTCAATCTTAACAAACATCTGAAACAATTGTTTCCAGTATTTCACTGTAAGTCCCCCAATATGATTCGAAAAACAAAAAAATTGGCATTTGAAATCAACGATATGTCACCAGGCAGCTGTTAATCCTTTAAAACCTTGACCTTTAGCAATAGCTTAATCCAATTCAAAGAGCACTCATGATTAAATAGGATATCGAAAAACAGAAAAATCGGCATTTGAGACATCAGTCATTCTCAGCTTCTACTGTAAAACATCACCACCTAGATTGATCCAAAAGAGCTTAAAATAATGCCATTTATCAAAAGTGCAACTAAAACACTTCAAATGCTTCGTGTAAAGAACTCGACTCAAACATTTAGTCTCAAATATTATCAATACCAGACCGTAAGTCAAACATATTCCTTCTATTTTAACTTTTTCAGACATTTAGCCCATTGAATACTGCACAAACTATGGCCATAATCACCAAACATCAAATATTGTAAATTGTTATTTGAATCACACATTTTTTTCCTAAAAATCTCCCCTTCTACAGCCAAATAGGTTTGTGAGTTATCACTATCGATACATTTGTTGTAAAAGTCCCTGTCTAGCTCCGATTAGATCCTGACTGTCATCTACGTTTTCTACCCAACTATTCTTCGCTCAATCCTGCCTAGACCCTGCATAACTCGATTAGGCGCTAGACTCCAGTTTGCAGCCCGACCAACACCTAGCATATTTTAGAACATTGATTGAAACACCACATTTCACCCAAAATTAAAACGCACAGACACACACTAGACATCAATCTACAGAGACAAACTTCACTTCGCCATTAATACTTCGAACAATTTCAAACATTTCTTCTCCACAATACAATTCGCATAATTCTAACAAACATTGAAACAAAACCCCCATAAACTTATCTTACAAACAACAAACAAATCACTAAATTTCCAATCCAAACCAGATAAAAACGAGGGCTTTCCTAAATACCTGTTGTGGACATGAACTGTGTCTTTGCTTGAAGGCGCTGACGTTGGCGGGCCCGCCGCAGAACTCCCAAAACGGTGTCGTTCTTCTGGGTGTTCTTTTACTTGTTCATCAGTTTCTTCGCCAGCCGGAATTTGTGGCTCATCTTCTTCATCTGAAGAAGCTGCGTAATCCACCAGCGACATACCCCAATTAATGGTTTCTTTTTACCTCTGATTCGTGTTTTCTTCCTCGCACGAATTGATTTCTTCCCTTTCACTTGCACTGAATAAGTATTGTTGTGAGAGAGTATTTAATTTGATTCTCTCTTCCTCCCAAAAAATAATAAATAAAATAAAAAAGATACGGCTATTCATACCATATTTTTTGCTGAGTACACTCTAAACTCATTTTCCTATTTTTCTGGACAAAGATGTCAAACAACTTCCCAACTTAACTCGTCAACCCATAAACAACAAATTTCTCATACAATCTCCATCCACAAAATTTATTTTTTCTTATCCTCCGTACCGGTTTAACTAGGCAAGTTAAGCCGGGACGGAGGAAGTATATATTATATATATATTCTTTCATTATTTTGTTTGATCGATATAGTCAAGACATTTTTCAAATTGTTTTTCAAGTATGTCTTTTTTTTTATATACTCCCTCCGTTTCAAATATATATAAACACGTACACATCATGGACATCCCGCTTATGAGTTCCCACAATCGAATCATCTCATTTTCTATCTCGGGCAGGCCTTGCCTGGATTCAGACCGGACTCTTCTTTGTTTGAGCTGCTCCCGAGTGCGCACACTCTACTTCCGTATATGAGTTAAATCTCTTTAAGGAGGTTCGGTACGAGTGAGCCAGTTTCTGAATATCCTAAATATATAGTTCAATTTTAGCCTTTTTTTAGTTCGATATCGTGACAGAAGACATAAGCAAATATTTGCTGATGTGCATGCTATTTTGCAGGAGCAAGATCGTGACAGAAGACATAAGCAAGCTCTTTGTGAGAAAGTAGACAGAATAGGGTGTGTGCACATTAGATTCAGGACAGAAAAAGATCGCTAAAATGTACGTTAATGTTCTGTTTTTCGGGACTGATTCTGTGATCGTTTGGTGCTCTTCGTAGAAAAATTATCAGAAAATCGGTTGATGAATGTTGGGACTAAAATAGTTGCGGAATCAACAAGCTGTAATTTCGTAACGTTCGATTTTCCGGCTTTGACTGCAGGCTTAAGTTTTACGGATGGCAATCCGGTTATATTTTGTTCTCAATTCGAGACTTGAAATTTGAGTTTTCTCTAATCCAAATAAGGATAATCGCTCAATAACACTGAAATATAAACTCCAGAACAGACCTATCCAAAACACAGGATTCACATAACTAGTAATTTTTAAAGGTATGATATTTCATCTTACATCGTATTAGAATGACAAAAACATTAGAATGATCGAGTGCCTAGCAGAAATCAAGAACCTTGTAGTTCGATAGAGGCAGACTTAGCATCTCAGGATTCGGGCTGTAAACTACCAGAGTCGAGCTTGTATGTGTTTATGTTCATTTCGTTTATTTTTAATCGAATTTCAGTTAAGCGGTGTCTGAGAGTGTTTACTTTTGTTTATGAACATGTCGTGAACATTTGTGCATGTGAATAACTAATTACACTACTCACGAATATCAAATAAACACAATTTTTTCTAATTTCCGTACAAATAAATAAATTTAACCAAATTGTTGAAACCTCATGCATGCTTGATGTTGATAAGTTGGACACTACAACTGGACCAAAGGGGAAGTCAACTTATGCTGAAATACTGTGCAGAGGATTAGTCCCAAAGAAAGCAAGCAGCCGTTGCAACAGTCAGGAACAAGACAAGAATTCTGATCCAGCAAGTACAAGTGCATTAAATGACAATTAATGTTTCTGATGCTTTTGCCTTGTACAAAACAGACTTTAGACTAGCTTATTTTTCTGTCTCTTTGCTTTGACTAGGGCAACCTTTACATTGTATAAATAGGATACTATTATTCTGTAAACATTGTTATGAAAATGAAATGAACACAATGGCTTTCCAGCAAAACATCTTTCTTATGTTTAAGTCTGTTTTCTTACATGGTATCAGAGCAGGTATATCCTGGCTCTGAACCCCAAAACCACCTTTCATCCATCATTACCTAGTTTACAAATGGCTGAAGAAACAGCCACAAGTGGAGGAACATCCAACTCGGCCGTTACAAACATCCTAACACAAGTTTTACACCCTTCCAACCAACTAGTCTCTGTGAAATTGGATGAGTCCAATTTTTTAATATGGAAGCAGCAGATCTATACAGCAATAAGGGGCTATGGCTTGGCCCCTTACATCAAATCACGAGATAGCATTCCACCAAAAATGCTCTCAAATGAAGGAGGAGAGGAGAGCATAAATCCAGAATTTATTGTGTGGGAAAGACAAGATCAACTATTGGCATCTTGGATCTTGTCTTCCTTGAGTGACAGTGTTCTGTCACTGATGGTGGGACTGGAGTCTTCATATGAGATATGGAGTACTCTTGAACAAAGCTTTGCAAGCCAAACAAAGGCCAAGCTGATGCAATACAAAATCCAGCTTCAGAACACCAAGAAGGAAGGATGCACAATGAGAGAATACCTTGGAAAGATGAAGAATTGCTTTGATCTCCTAGCTTCTGCAGGACACAAAATTGGTGAGGATGACAAAGTAATGCACATTCTGTCCGGTTTGGGCTCTAGTTATGACTCTGTGATGGTCAATGTAACATCACGAGCTGGAGAAGTGACAGTAACAGAACTCCAATCCTTGTTACTTTCTTATGAGTCAAGGCTTGAGGTGAATCAAACTCAAAGCCAAAATGTAAACACTGATGGTTCACAACTGAGTGTTAACTCAGTGACAAGAGGAAATCAGGCCCAAAACTTCACCAAGAAGTTCCAGACAGAAGGTTTCAGAGGAGGTTGAGGTCAACAATCCCAAGGTAGAGGAGGAAGAGCTCCCAGAGGTGGTTTCAGAGGGGGTAGATCTGGAAGATCAAATGGGAACAAACCTACATGCACATACTGTGGGTACTATGGACATGCAACAAACAAATGTTGGTACAACCCTGAGAATAATTTTGTTCCACCACAACAAAATGTGCAGCAGCAGCAGCCTTTTAACAAGAATCCTACCTTGAACCTGGCTCAGTTCCCAGCATACAACTACAACCAAGAAGGTGGATCTGAACATAGTTGGTATCCGGATACTGGAGCTTCAAATCATGTTTCAAATGACATGAGCAACCTCAGCATGGCCAATGAGTATCAAGGTGCAAACAAGGTTCAAATGGGGAATGGTGCAGGTGAGTATATAACACACTTTGGTGATGCTTTTCTCAAATCTCCTTCACACACAAAATCCTTCATTCTGAAAAATCTGCTTCATGTACCTAACATAACTAAAAATCTCATTAGTGTCTCACAGTTTGCTCTTGACAATGTTGTCTTCTTTGAGTTTCATCCATCTGTTTGTTTTGTTAAGGACCAAGCAACGCAGGGTATTTTGCTCAAGGGAACTATTGAAGATGGTCTTTACAAGTTCACTCTACATCCAGATCCTTCCATCAATCATTCTGTTTTTTCGAATCAAGGAGATAACTCCAAGTCTGTTCAATTCAATCAAGGAAATTGTTCCAGTTCCAGTCCTAGTCTTGTTTCTCTTTCTAGTTCTGTATGTCAGCCTAGAATTTGCAGTGTTAACTCAAAGAAGAGCAATAGTTTAGATTTGTGGCACCAAAGACTTGGACACAATAGTCATGACATTGTAAAAATTGCTCTTCAAAGCTGTAATATCCCTTATGAAGTGAATCATGTTCCCTCAAATCTTTGCATTGCTTGTTCTGTAGCTAAGAGTCACAAACTTCCATACACTGATTCCTTTTCACAATACAATAGCCCATTGGACCTAATACACTCAGATCTGTGGGGACCTTCTCCCATCACTTCCAGAAATGGACATAAATACTATGTCAACTTTCTAGATCACCATACAAAGTTCACCTGGATTTATTTCCTGAAGCAAAAATCTGATGTTGTGTCTGCTTTTTCACACTTTAAAAATCTGGTTGAAAACCAATTCTGTTCCAAAATCAAATCCATTCAAACTGATGGAGGAACAGAATACAAGCCTTTAAAGCCCATCCTTGATTCCAGTGGCATTGTTCACAGATTGTCTTGTCCTTATACTCCACAACAAAATGGAGTTGCAGAGAGAAGACATAGACACATTGTAGAAACTGGCCTATCTCTTCTAGCACACTCTCAGGTCCCTTTGCAGTTTTGGGATGATGCTTTTGCAGCTGCAACTTATGTGATGAATAGAGTTCCTGTCAAAAGCCTATCCTACAAGTCCC
Organism: Ajuga chamaepitys; assembly: GCA_958295605.1. NCBI lineage: Eukaryota > Viridiplantae > Streptophyta > Magnoliopsida > Lamiales > Lamiaceae > Ajuga > Ajuga chamaepitys. The sequence continues at coordinate 69,961,131 of OY282497.1, read as the reverse complement.
CTTTCCAAGTCCTTTACAAACAGAAACCTGATTATAAAAGTCTTAAAGTCTTTGGTTGTTTGTGTTTTCCTCACCTAAGACCCTACAATGATCATAAACTTCAGTTCAGATCACAACAGGGAGTTTTTCTTGGTTACATCAACCAATTTAAGGGATATAAGGTTTTACTCCCTAATAGAAAAATCATTTTTAGTAGGGATGTAACCTTTGATGAATATGTGTTTCCTTTCAAAAATACAAATGATTCTCACTTCCAAGATTCCAGTAACTCTAGCTCCTTCATCATGACACCTCCCATAGTTCAGCACTTCCAAAACACTCAATCCCCAACTGTCCTGCCATCAACTTCTCATGAACCACACCAAAGTGACAAGTCTGCATCTCATAGCACATCTGGCACGCCTCAAAATCCTACCCAACATACCAATAATGCCAATCCTGAGAATATGCATACACCAAGTGATTTATATACTTCACCTAACACTAATGCTTCAGTTGAAGATGTTTGTCAAGCTGTTCATGCAGGTCATCCTATGATCACAAGATCAAAGGCAGGAATCTATAAGCCAAAGGTTTATACTCTCACCTACCTTGAAGAAGAACCACCATCTTTCATGGAGGCACTGAATCATGCCCACTGGAAAGAGGCAATGGTTAGTGAGATTGGAGCCTTGAAAACCAATGGGACATGGAGTTTGTCAAAGCTGCCTCAAGGAAGAAAGATAGTAGGATGCAAATGGGTATTTAAGGTAAAAAAGAATGCTGATGGGAGTGTATCAAGACACAAGGCAAGACTAGTTGCTCAAGGATATTCACAAACCGAGGGGTTGGATTACACAGAAACTTTTAGTCCTGTTGTGAAGCCTTGTACCATACGTGTGATGCTGACTTTGGCTGTGGAAAAAGGGTGGAATGTGAAGCATTTAGATGTGAATAATGCTTTTCTGCATGGGGAGCTGAATGAGGAGATCTTTATGAAACAACCACCAGGTTTTGAAGTAAGATCAAGTGATGGAGATCCACTTGTATGTAGGCTGAACAAAGCCCTCTATGGTCTCAAGCAGGCCTCAAGGGCTTGGTACTTAAAAGTGAAGGGTGTGCTAAGTAACATGGGTTTTCAGCATTCAAGAGCAGACAACTCCCTGTTCTTCAAAATTAAAAATGGTAATTTCATTTATCTACTCATTTATGTAGATGACATTCTTGTGACAGGTAACAACAGTGAAGAGATTGCCCTTGCAATAAAGTCTTTGTCATGTCATTTCTCCTTGAAGGACCTTGGGGAAGTTCATCACTTCCTAGGTATACAAGTCACAAGAACCCTTGAAGGAATGCATTTGTGTCAGGAGAAGTATGTTAAGGATTTGCTAAAAAGAGCAAATATGCTGGAGGCAAAAGGCACAGGAACACCAATGATCACTTCTCCACATTTGTCAAAGGATGATGGAACTCCTATCAACAATGCTACTTTCTACAGAAGCCTGGTGGGAGGTCTACAATATGCAACTATCACAAGGCCAGATATTGCTTATTCTGTGAACAAGGTGAGTCAATACATGGCTTCTCCAATGGATACTCACCTAAAGGCTGTTAAGAGAATCTTAAGATACCTGGCTGGCAGCTCAAGCATGGGTTTACATTTGAAGAGAACTGGCAATTTAAATATAACAGGATTCTGTGATTCAGATTGGGCAACGGACACTGATGATAGAAAGTCTATCACTGGCTTCTGTGTTTATCTGGGAGGAAGTCTTATCAGCTGGAAATCCAAGAAACAATCCAGTGTGTCAAGGTCAAGTACAGAAGCTGAATATAGAAGCTTGGCTCACATTACATCTGAAATTATATGGATATGCTCTTTGCTGGAGGAACTTAAGGTCAAAAGAGATAAAGTGCCAGTTGTCTGGGTTGACAATACTAGCACAATTGCCTTGGTATCAAATCCCATTCTGCATGCTAGGACTAAGCATGTGGAACTTGATATTCACTTTGTGAGAGACATCGTTGGAAAGGGATTGATTAAAGTTTTCCATATACCATCAAATGAGCAGATAGCTGACTTGATGACAAAGCCATTGAGTCTGCAATTCTTCGTGAAATTAAGGAACAAACTCAGCTTGGTTCCTCAATCTGCACTCGAATTGAGAGGGGGTGTTGAAACCTCATGCATGCTTGATGTTGATAAGTTGGACACTACAACTGGACCAAAGGGGAAGTCAACTTATGCTGAAATACTGTGCAGAGGATTAGTCCCAAAGAAAGCAAGCAGCCGTTGCAACAGTCAGGAACAAGACAAGAATTCTGATCCAGCAAGTACAAGTGCATTCAATGACAATTAATGTTTCTGATGCTTTTGCCTTGTACAAAACAGACTTTAGACTAGCTTATTTTTCTGTCTCTTTGCTTTGACTAGGGCAACCTTTACATTGTATAAATAGGATACTATTATTCTGTAAACATTGTTATGAAAATGAAATGAACACAATGGCTTTCCAGCAAAACATCTTTCTTATGTTTAAGTCTGTTTTCTTACACAAATTCTTACTAGCATAGATAATATACGAAATTTGGATTATATGTAGTATGAATATTATTATTTTTGTTGTTATTATTACTATTATTATTAAATGGATCTCGAACGAGCTTGTTCATGAGCTAATAATGAACGATTCAGTCAATGTTCAAGCTTTCTTCGTTTATAAAACATGCTAAAAAAATTGTTCGTTTATCTATATAAGCAAACTTGTTCACGAGTTGTTCAAAGAAAACTCAATTTATTTACATCCCTACTTAAGATAGAACCACACATCTTTTACTTTTCTTTTTGGCTTAGGTCGGATCACGAGTCGCTCAAATAATAATTTTTATTTCTCTCTTTCATTTTTTTCCAATTGAGCTAGAAAAAGTGATATGGATAGTGTGGTATTTCAATTTTCGTGTTCTATACTCTGATCTTGGATCCCAGGTCATGTTTATATTTTATTCTGTGTCTTATAGTTTGTGTGAAGCATATATACAGTTCCACCTCTATCAAAATCATTCTGATTTTGTTATATAATGCATGGTGTTTTATCAAAAGATAAGAAAAACTCACAATATAAGGTTTCTTGTGCAGATCCGTGCAATTCGAATTATAGATGAAAAAGTATTAGTGTTTATACTTAATTATATATTTGGGTATATATATGCACCGTGCAACTGGTGCGCATAAGACTTTGCGTTATTTCGTAAATATGAAACGAAAAATACGAAGAAAAAGTCGACAGAAGTTAACCTCAGGAATGAGGTCTGCTTGTTCGAGCGGTGTAAAAAACACTCAAATAATTGAGAGTAGGTAGTTCCTGGAATCATAAATACACAACTTTGTTTGGAAATTATATCTTAATCATAAACCAAGTCTTGTTGAAACAGTAGTATTTCCAGAAACCAGAATAATCTGTGTGAAGCCATGGCTGCTTATGGAGCTTTGCTCTCTCTTTCTAATACTCTTAATCACCTCCTGCCCCCACCTCCTCTAAGTAAAATCATTGTTGATACAGAGCATATTCAGCTTCTCTTTGACATGGTTAATTTCTTCATTATTTTTCTTGAAAATTATCCCCAAAGTCAACGCAACGAAGAAATTGAAAGGGTGGAGAGGCGGATAGCCGATGCAGCTCATGCAGCAGAAGATATCGTCGAATCCAATGTGGTCGACCAGATTCGTGCAGCCAACAATCTTGGAACTTATGGAGAAAGATTCTACACCCTCTTGTGTCGAGGCATTCAGACGGTACGCGAAAAGTTCATCTCAGGGTTGCCGATAACTGATAGAGAAAGATTCTCCACCCTCACGTGTCAAGTCATTCAGACGGTAGTCGAAAAGTTCATCTCCATCAAAGAAGAGTTGCCGATGATGATGGTCAGACAAGGCGTTGAAGGTCTTCAACTCAGAAGTGGTGCATCAACAGTCACAGATTCATCGAGATTGGTTCCCGGTGGCAAGAAGATTATCATGGTGGGATTCGACCATCACTTGGAGAAGATAATGACTGAACTCGCTAGTGATGAACCCAGTCGACGAGTCATCCCTATTGTAGGAATGGGGGGCATCGGCAAGACAACCCTGGCCACAGCTGTTTATAAGCATCCTTACATCGTTGAATACTTCGATATTCGTGTTTGGGTCACTGTATCTCAAGAATATACAGTTCAAGACCTTTTAAATGAAATCAATAAAGTTGTTCAAGATAAACAAGGAAGCAGTGGTAATGGTCTGGGATTACCACTGCACAAGAAATTGTTTAGCAGAAGATATTTGCTAATAATGGATGATGTGTGGGATATGAAGGCATGGGAGGAGCTAAAAAGGTTCCTTCCACCAAACGAAAATGGAAGCCGAGTCTTGGTAACTTCAAGGCTATCAAACTTGGCTAATGATCTTGGTTCATATGCCCCTCATCAAATTGATTTTCTTGACAAGGGAAGTAGCTGGGATCTGCTCCGCAAAACAATATTCAAGGAAGAAGATTGCCCCGTTGAATTGGAGAAAATTGGACGAAAAATTGCTGAAAAGTGCAGAGGACTTCCTTTAGCCCTTGTCTTGATCGGTGGGCTTCTAGGCAAGTCTGAAAGGATAAGGTGGCAGTGGGAGCGTTTTTTTGGGGACGAGATGACGTTTGCCTTGAATTTTGGAAATGATGAGCAGCTGACCAAGGTATTATCATTGAGTTACTTTCATTTGCCAATACATCTAAAGCCATGCTTCTTATATCTGGCGGCATTTCCTGAAGATTCTCGTATTCGTGTATCCACGCTCATACACTTATGGGTTAGCGAAGGAATTATCAAGCCGACTCGTGATAAATGCTTAGAAGAGGTTGCATATGAGTACTTGAAAGATCTCATTAGTAGAAATATCATTTTGGTTAGCCAGAGAGGGAGTGGAGGAAAAGTGAAGTATTGCCAGCTTCATGACCGAGTAAGGGATTTGTGCATTAAAGAAGCTGAGAAACAAGAATTTATGCACATTTTAAAGCTTCATAATTCCATCATTTCACCGAATATAGAAAATGCACGCCGCCTTAGTATTTCTACTATTGGAGAACCGCCGGAGGTAACAATTGAGACTTTGCGGTCCGCCAAGTTCAATCGATCTTGGTTAAGCCACCGCACTTTCAAAACAAAGTTGGATTTGTTGCCCTTCTACGATTTCTCGACGGAATCTTCTACGCTTGAGATGCAGGAAGCCCATCTACTTGGGAAAATAGATCAGGTATTCGATATAATCAGTGACTTTAAGCTACTGAAGGTTGTGCGAGTGTTTGATTATGCATTGTGCATTGGTTTTTGTAATTTGTGCAACTTACGATATTTGGATGCAAAAGCGGTAAGGTCTTTCTTGCCGATGACTTTATGTTGGAATCTACAAATCTTAGTTATTCATAAAGGGTGGAACTCCAAACTACCAGTTGGAATCTGGCAGATGACACAACTTAGGCATGTGGATATAACTCTTTTTGATCTTCCCGACCTTCCTGATGATCAAAGTATGGTTGTTCTTGAAAATCTCCACACACTTAAAACACTGAATGCATTTGAAGTTCCAGAGCAAGTTTTGAAAAGAATCCCAAATCTAAAAAAATTGAAAATTTATGCATCCCCAGAATTTCCCGACGTTGGGAGCTTTCTTCTATATGAAAATCTTGGGTGTTTCAAGAAACTAGAAACACTTTATATAGATTGTGCTATAAGATCATGGGCATCCGTCACCTTTCCAGTGTCCCTCAAAAAGTTAAATTTGGATGATGATTACATTTCTTGGGATTATCTGTCCACCATTGTTGGTTCGCTGCCCAACCTTGAAGTTCTCAAACTGCGTCGCATGAGAGGTGATGAGTGGAATCCAATTGAAGGGAAATTCAATCGACTGAAATTCTTAAAGATTTCATGGAGCGAGTTGAAAATCTGGGGAGTAGAGAATGAGCATTTTCCATGTCTTGAACATCTGGTTCTCAGAGGCATGGAGTTGGAGGAGATCCCAATAAATTTCGCAGAAATATCAACACTTGAAACGATCGGTTTAGGCGAGGTAAAGGAGTCTATGTGGTCATCGGCAAGGAAAATATCTGAAGAGCGAGAGCAACTAGGATACGGGCCCCTAATCCTACTTGAAAGGTATTCATTTCATTAATTAAAGCTGCATTTTATTGAGCAACCTTCAGCCCCACCCCCTCTTCTCCCCCCTCTCTGTACTAACTAGTATGTCAAAAATAACTTGCAGTGCTGGGCGGAGATAGAAACACCGCACTGCAGATGCGTATTATCTACCGGCGGACTTAAGGGGATGTTCGGTTATGTTTTCATTTTCAATTTTCAGTTTAAGTGTTTTCAGTGTTGTTTACCAGATTATTTGATATGATTTGATAAATGTGATTGATGTTTTAAATAGATGAGACTAATTATTGAATAATATATGGATAATATTATTTTATTAGAATAGTAGTAAATAGTAGGTAATATGACACAAAATAAGTATTTAATTTAAATGTATTGATTGATTTGAAAAAAATATATGGATGAATATGGTAAAACAAACACGATTTATATGTTTAGCATACTAAAAAGTGAAAACATAAACAAACATCCCCAAATCTCTCAATCTCTGTTTTTATCCCTACTATTCAGTCTATTCTACGTATGCGGAGCTAAAATCATTTTTTTGCTTATAACTTTTCGCCTGTATGTTTTTTGTCTAAAAAATAGTTAAGAATTCAATTTAATTCTATAATTTAAGAAATTGCTTGCAATTAATCATTTTTTACCCGCCGGCAACCAAATCTGCTGGAAAAACGCACGTACTGATCACGTTACAGCAAAATTTGGCCGATTTTAAATTACGTGGTACCAGCACACGTGCTTTTCTGGCCGACTTGGTACCAGCAAAATCTAATTTTACACTATGTATAGTGTAAAATTAGAAAAAAATTGAATTTCGCCTCCCCAAGAGATTCAGAAATCCCGCCTTCCATCTACATCGTCCCCCTTAACTAAAAATCATGGTTCCGTCCCTGATGGGAAGGATATTAAGAGTCAGTTTGTAACCGTTTCTTGTTGCTTCATTCTGTAAGCTAATCTAGATATTGGAGAGTGGAAACACATTATCTAGAGACCACAAAAGAAGAGGGTTTACAGATAGTTCAAGTGGCAACGATAGGGTATATACTTTGAAGAGTGTTTTTCTTGAGCATTGTAAACTGTAACACAAAGAGCAGTAATCAAAGATAGATTCTCCTCCGTGGGACGTAGGTTTTACAACCGAACCACGTAATCCTTGGTGTTCTTGATTGATAGTGTGTGTGTGTGTGTGCATTCTTGGTGTGAAACAATCATCTAGCTTGTAAAATTCCAACACCATCAAGCCTCAGTGGTATCTCCTGTACAGAGCTAAAAAAATATTATCAGAAAAGATCAGCAATTTGACAGCTCAATCGTAGAGCCCAAGTAATTCAAGCAAGTGGAAAGAAGTTGAAGTAGTGTTTGTTACAACTGAAAAACTGTAAACTAGTAACTACTGCTTGTCACGAAGGGCAAGTGACGCGAAGAAGGAGAGCTCGTGAACTCAAAAGACGTAAGAATTACACAGAAGAATAGAGGGAGAATCAGAGAATTTTATTCATTTACTAATTGAGGAATGAAATATGCATCAGTGGCTAAAAAGGTTCCTTCCACCTAATGAAAACTGAAGTCGAGTCTTGGTAACTTCAAGGCGATCATACTTGACTCGTGATCTTGCTTCCATTTATAAAATGGATTTTCTAGACGACGAACACAACTGGGATCTGCTCCGCAAAACAATATTCGAAGATGAAGATTGCCCTGTTGAATTGGAGAAAATCGGAAAAGAAATTGCTAAAGGATGCAGTGGACTACCGCTAGCCGTTGTTTTCTGAGCAGGTGATGAAAATATTATCTTTGAGTTATACTCACTTGCTGGTGCATCTGAAGTCGTGCTTTCTATATTTGGTTTTTTTTCCTGAAGATTATGAGATTCATGTGTCCTTGGATCGCTGAAGGACTTATCAAGCAGACTCAAAACAAATGCTTAGAAGAGGTTGCACACGAGTATGTGGAAGATCTCCTTAGTAGAAATGTCATGTTAGTTAATGAAAGAGGGAGTAGGGGAAATGTGAAGTCTGTTGCAAGCTTCACGACCGAGTAAGGGATTTGTGCATTATAGAAGCTGCAAAGCAAGAGTTTCTATACATTTTGAAGCTTGATAATCCAATCCTTTCTCCAAACATAGAAATTTCACGCCGCCTTAGTATTTCTACTACTGGAGAACCGCTGGAGATAAAAACTGAAGCCTCGCGATCAGCTACACTAAGCTGATCTTTGTTCAGCCCCTACCCATTGTTGATAAATGGTTATTGGGTATCCTCAACTGATGAGATGGAATCCTCTACTAGTGCAACAGAACCATCTGCACTCGAGATGGAATCATTTTCTATTATGATCGATTTTGGAGTGGAACACGGTTGGGCCAGGATAGTTGTGGGATAGACATCCTTTCCCCTATTTGAGAAGACAAAATCGACACGTGTCGGTAATTAATTGACCTATCTCTATTGTATTGTCCAATCAACTCCTTTCTTTCACTCAACTAATACTCTACATGTATTTGTTTTTTAATTTTCAAGACCTACCTTATGGAAACAAGATCTTTTAAAAAAAAAGTGATCCACTAAATTAACTGATCCAATAAAAAGAGACACAACCCGCCTCAACCCAGAAAAGCCCAAGACCAATTTGTCTGGCTGGTCTGACCCGTTTCACTACATTTTGAATTGGTTATATGAATTTCTCCAAAATTTACAACAGATAAATACAGAAAAATCAAATCCACCATTCTGACACTTGAAATAAATGGCCATCAACAAGACCAAATTTTTCAATAATTCGGGTCAAGCTGTCATAAGCACGTGCTTGTAGTAATATCCACAAACATGGTTTTGAAATTCTATCTTCTCAGCGTTTACTATAGCACCAAGTCTTCTGCACAAACACTATTTTCATAAACCATAATTTGCTGAGTGTGTGAAAGCTTTGAAGCCATGGCTGCTTATGGAGCTTTACTCTCTCTTTCTCATACTCTTCATCACGTCCTGCACCCACCTCCTCTAAATAACATCATTGTTGATAAACAGCAGATTCAGCTTCTCCTTGACAAGGTTAATTTCCTCATTAATTTTCTTGAAAGTTATCCTCAAAGTCGACGCAACGAAGAAATTGAAAGGATGGAGAAGCGGATCGCAGATGCAGCTCATGAAGCAGAAGATATCATCGAATCCAATGTGGTCGATCAGATTCATGCGGCCAAGGATATCATCGAATCCAATGTGGTCGACCAGATTCGTGTAACTGTTGGAGAAAAATTATCCACTCTCTTGTCTGAAAGCATTCAAACGGTACTCGAAAAATTCATCTCCATTGAGGATGAGTTGCCGATGATGATGGTCACGGAAGGCGTTGAAGGTCTTCAACTCAAAACCGTCACAACTTCATCGAGACCGCTTCCAGTTCCAAGTGGCAAGAAGATTACCATGGTGGGACTCGACCAGCAGCTGGAAAAGATACTGGGTGAACTCACTTGTGATGAACCCAGACGTCGACTGATCCCTATTGTGGGAATGGGGGGCATCGGCAAGACTACCCTGGCCACAGCTGTTTATAAGCATCCTTATATCATAGAGTGCTTTCATGTTTGTGCTTGGGTTACTGTTTCTCAAGAATATACAGTTGGGAAGCTTCTCCTTAGTCTTGTACAACAGATCAATGAAGCTGCAGTTCCAGATAAACAAGAAAGCAGTGAGGGTTACCTAGGATTACAACTGCACCAAAGCTTATTTGGCAGAAAATATCTGATAGTAATGGATGATGTGTGGAATATGGAGGCATGGGAGGTGTTACAAAGGTTCCTTCCACCTAACGAAAACGGAAGCAGAGTCATGGTAACGTCAAGGCTATCATATTTGGCTAATGATATTGGTTCATGTGCCCCTCATCAAATGGATTTCCTAGACGAGGGGTGCAGCTGGGATCTGCTCCGCAAAACAATATTCGGAGATGAAGATTGTCCTGTTGAGTTGGAAGAAATTGGAAAAGAAATTGCTGAAGGATGCAGCGGACTTCCTCTAGCCCTTGTTTTGATCGGTGGGCTTCTTGCAAAGTCCGCAAGGATAAGAGATCAGTGGGAGTACTTTTTTGCAAAAGAGATGGCGGCTGCCCTGCATTCTGGAAATGATGAGCAGATGATGAAGATATTATCATTGAGTTATTTTCATTTGCCAGTACATCTAAAACCTTGCTTCTTATATCTGGCGGCATTTCCTGAAGTTTATGAAATTCGTGTATCAGTGCTAGTCAGATTATGGGTTGCTGAAGGTCTCATCAAGCCAACCCAAGATCAATTGTTAGAAGAGGTTGCATACGAGTACGTGGAAGATCTCATTAGTAGAAACGTTATTTTGGTTGATGGGAGAGGGAGTAGGGGAAAGGTGAAGTTTTGCAAGCTTCATGACCGAGTAAATGAAATGTGCATTATACAGGCTGAGAAAGAAGAGTTTGTATACATTCTAAAGCTTGATAATCCTGCAACTTTACCAAACATAGAAACTGCACGACGACTTAGTATTTCTACTACTAGAGAACCGCTGGAGATAACAATGGAGGCCTTGCGATCAGCTACACTTAATCGATCTTGGTTATGCCCGTACAGAATGTTGGAAAAGGGTTGTTGGGAATCCTCAAGTGATGAAGTGGAATCCTCTACTAGTGAGACGGAACCCTCTGCACACGAGACGGAATCCTCTACACATGAGTCAGAATCCTGCTCTACTAGTGAACCGGATTCGGACGAGATGGAATCTTCTACGAGTGGGACGGATGCCTCTCTGGCTGATGACGAGAAAACAAATCAGGTAACCGATATAATCAATAGCTTTAGGTTACTGAAGGTCGTGCTTGTGTATGATGAAGAATTCCGCATTGAGTTATTAAAACTCTATAACCTACGATGTATGGTTTCTCGTTCAATAAGCTCTTTGTTGCCGATGACTCTATGTTGGAATTTACAAATGATACTTATTGGTGGAGAAGGAGAGCACGACCTACCAGTTGAAATCTGGCAGATGCCACAACTTCGGCATCTGGCCATTTCCCGTTTATTTACGCTCCCCGGCCCTGCAGATGATCAAAATGTGGTTGTTCTTGAAAATCTCCAAACACTTGACGGCGTCTATGAACTCAAATGTTCAGAGCAAGTTTTGGAAAGAATCCCAAATTTAAAGAAGTTGAAGATGTGTTTTTCGGACAAAGATTATTCATATGAAGAAGTTGGGAACTTTTGCCCACAAAATCTTGCATGTTTCGAGAAACTAGAATCACTTGGAATTGTTGATGATGTGAAATTATCGACATCCATTGCCTTCCCAGTGTCACTCAAAAAGTTGGACTTGAGCTATTGTTATATTCCGTGGGAATATTTGTCCATTGTTGTTGGTTCGCTACCTAACCTCGAAATTCTTAAACTGTATAAAGATGCCACAGAAGGCGATGAGTGGAACCCAATTGAAGGGAAATTTTGTCGACTGAAATTCTTAATGATTTCACGAAGCAAGTTGAGAATCTGGGGAGCAGAGAAAGACCATTTTCCATGTCTTGAGCATCTAGTCCTCAGATACGTGGAGTTGGAGGAGATCCCAATGAGCTTTGCAGAAATATTGACACTTGAAACGATCAAGTTAGACCATGTAAAGGAGTCCGTGCGGACATCAGCAAGGGAGATATCAGAAAAGCGAGAGCAACTAGGATATGAGCCTCTAATTCTACTTTAAAGGTATTCTAGTTAAAGTTGCATGAGGCCATTCAGCATTCTTATTTTATCATCTTTCAATTGCTGGATTGTCAAAAGGCAATGCAGCATTTGAACACTACACTTCAATCTTCAGTTGGCATGCTTATGAACTGTTAAATCTGTTTTTATAATTTTTTAGACCTTCATACCTCAGTCTTTCACGATCTGTCAATATCTTAATGTTGAATTTTTTTATTATGAGATTTGAGGTTGGATCTGACCATTGTCGTTGTTTGAATTACAATTTTGAGCAATGCATTAGAAATTCACCAGTCTCACTCTGAATTTGTTTTTGAGAGATTTCAGAGGATTTGAAATGTAATCAAGTTTGACTCTAATTAAACCATCCATTTGAAATCTTTGAATCTGATTGACTTGTCCATTTTTACACTGTAAGTTGCCTGTTCTTGCATCCCAAGAATCTTTCACATTTTCTAATCTAATCCGAAGTGATTCACAAGTTTTTAATCATCAAGCCTCAGTTGCATCTCCTTCACTGCATTTACAGAGAAACAGAGATTGTGGACAGAGACCTTGTTGGCGAGAAAACTGGCGCAAGATTCCTCCTATGCCGACGAATTAGAAGTTGTTGTTGCTGTTGTAAATGGCATATATACCAGAACCCTCATCTAAATGTTGTAATGTTGCAACTGGAAGAAATTTACTGAGTTGAGCTTCTCCTTGACACAGTCCATTTCTTAGGAAGCCCCACAGACGCAACGAAATAATTGAACACATTTCACACATTATGAGTCAGACTTTTATGACATCTCGGTGAAATCATGTAAGAGTATCCGTACCTCACAATCAGTATTTTATACAATTTCTGCAAGATTGGACATAGCTCAACGGGTGCAACGTGCTCATTAGAATGTGAAATATTTACACGAGACTGACGGAGCAGCTGGTAGAAAGCTTTTAAAGCGTACACACCCTGCAATCACACAGCTTATGTTAACAAGCTAATCTCTCTCTCTCACACGCACGACGCACACACAAAGAAGAATGCCGGAATAATTGAAAAGAACAACATTGTAGTGATGGTATACCAGAGAACTATAATCAGCTGACATGCTTGTAAACAACTCTTAAATGTTCTTCCCCCATTTTCGACCCCTCAGAGAATTATAAGCTTATCAAAAGTGGCAATATATTTTAGGCCTTATATTCAACATTATACAAACAAATCTGATTTCCCAAACAAACTTTTGCCACAATAACATGTAAAGCGTTCCGTTTACATTCTGATGAAGGAGAACGAAGGGGACTCCATAGCAGAGTATTCCATATATGCCACAAACTTAAATCCAAAAACGGTATGTTCTATTTGAGTTCGCGGAAGAGGGGACCTTCCCACTTTGTAGGAAGCCACCTAGAATCGATAAAGACTGAAAGAGTAAGTACTTCCTAGTCACCTTTAATCTTAGAGATGTAGGATGGCATTTTTCATTTTTCATTTTTCATTTTTCATGGAGGTATAGTCAATGATTTTTTTACCTTTTTCTGGCTCAGATCGGCCAGTTACGCGGATCACGAGTCACTAAAATATTAATATTAATATTAATATTAAACCGAAAGCAGACCCACCAAATGCGGATAAAAATGCGTCTCAAATCACAAATATTGTCAGAGATATAAAAAATAATACTAAAATACTCTCAATATCGTTATTCTATAAAAAAAAAAAAAAAAAAAAAAAAAAAGCCAACAGTTATTTGTCACCCATGAAGTCAAGTTTGAACTGGCGCTGAAAAAAAACTTCCAGAGTAAGCAGTGCCTGTAAAGAAGTCCCAGCACAAACAAAAGCATTTACATAAACCACAATAGATCTGGTGAGAGTGTGAAGCCATGGCTGCTTATGGAGCTTTAATCTCTCTTTCTCATACTCTGCACCAAGTCCTGCACCCACCTCCTCTAAATAAGATCATTGTTGATCAACAACAGATTCACCATCTCCTTGTCAAGGTTAATTTCCTCATTAATTTTCTTGAAAGTTATCCTCAAAGTCAACGCAACGAAGAAATTGAAAGGATGGAGAAGCGGATCGCAGATGCAGCTCATGAAGCAGAAGATATCATCGAATCCAATGTGGTCGATCAGATTCATGCGGCCAAGGATATTATCGAATCCAATGTGGTCGACCAGATTCGTGTAACTGTTGGAGAAAAATTCTCCACCCTCTTGTCTCAAAGCATTCAAACGGTACTCGAAAAATTCATCTCCATTGAGGATGAGTTGCCGATGATGACGGTCACGGAAGGCGTTGAAGGTCTTCAACTCAAAACCGTCACAGCTTCATCGAGATCGATTCCAGTTCCAAGTGGAAAAAAGATTACCATGGTGGGACTCGACCAGCAGCTGGAAAAGATACTGGGTGAACTCACTAGTGATGAACCCAGACGTCGACTGATCCCTATTGTGGGAATGGGGGGCATCGGTAAGACTACCCTGGCCACAGCTGTTTATAAGCATCCTTATATCGTAGAGTGCTTTCATGTTTGTGCTTGGGTTACTGTTTCTCAAGAATATACAGTTGGGAAGCTTCTCCTTAGTCTTGTACAACAGATCAATGAAGCTGCAGTTCCAGATAAACAAGAAAGCAGTGAGGGTTACCTAGGATTACAACTGCACCAAAGCTTATTTGGCAGAAAATATCTGATAGTAATGGATGATGTGTGGAATATGGAGGCATGGGAGGTATTACAAAGGTTCCTTCCACCTAACGAAAACGGAAGCAGAGTCATGGTAACGTCAAGGCTATCATATTTGGCTAATGATATTGGTTCATGTGCCCCTCATCAAATGGATTTCCTAGACGAGGGGTGCAGCTGGGATCTGCTCCGCACAACAATTTTCGGAGAAGAAGATTGCCCTGTTGAGTTGGAAGAAATTGGAAAAGAAATTGCTGAAGGATGCAGCGGACTTCCTCTAGCCCTTGTTTTGATCGGTGGGCTTCTTGCAAAGTCCGCAAGGATAAGAGATCAGTGGGAGTACTTTTTTGCAAAAGAGATGGCGTCTGCCCTGCATTCTGGAAATGATGAGCAGATGATGAAGATATTATCATTGAGTTATTTTCATTTGCCAGTACATCTAAAACCTTGCTTCTTATATCTGGCGGCATTTCCTGAAGACTATGAAATTCGTGTATCAGTGCTAGTCGGATTATGGGTTGCTGAAGGTCTCATCAAGCCAGCCCAAGATAAATTCTTAGAAGCGGTTGCATACGAGTATGTGGAAGATCTCATTAGTCGAAACGTTATTTTGGTTGATGGGAGAGGGAGTAGGGGAAAGGTGAAGTTTTGCAAGCTTCATGACCGAGTAAAGGAAATGTGCATTATACAGGCTGAGAAAGAAGAGTTTGTATACATTCTAAAGCTTGATAATCCTGCAACTTTACCAAACATAGAAACTGCACGACGACTTAGTATTTCTACTACTAGAGAACCACTGGAGATAACAATTGAGGCCTTGCGATCAGCTACACTTAATCGATCTTGGTTATGCCCCTACAAATTGTTGGAAAACGGTTGTTGGGAATCCTCAAGTGATGAAGTGGAATCTTCTACTATTGAGAAGGAATCCTCTGCACACGAGACGGAATCCTCCTCTACTAGTGAAACGGATACGGATGAGACAGAATCCTCTTCTACTAGTGAGAAGGATAAGGATGAGACGGAATCTTCTACGAGTGGCACTGAAGGTTCTCTGGCTGATGAGGAAAAAATAAATCAGGTAACCGATATAATCAATAGTTTTAGGTTACTGAAGGCCGTGCATGTGTATGATGATGAATTCCGCATTGAGTTATTAAATCTCTGTAACTTACGATGTATGGTTGCTAGTTCAATAAGCTCTTTTTTGCCGATGACTCTATGTTGGAATTTACAAATCGTCCTTTTTGAGGGAGAAGGAGAGCACGACCTGCCAGTTGAATTCTGGCAGATGCCACAACTTAGGCATCTGGACATTTCCCGTTTATTTACGCTCCCTGACCCTGCAGATGATGATCAAAATGTGGTTGTTCTTGAAAATCTCCACACAATTGATGGCGTCTATGAGTTCAAATTTTCAGAGCAAGTTTTGGAAAGAATCCCAAATTTAAAGAAGTTGAAGATTTATTTTTCGGACGAAGATTATTCATATGAAGAAGTTGGGAACTTTTGCCTACAAAATCTTGCATGTTTCGAGAAACTAGAATCACTTGGAATTGATGGTAATGAGAACTTATCGACATCCATTGCCTTCCCACTGTCACTCAAAAAGTTGGACTTAAAATTTTGTTATATTCCCTGGGAATATTTGTCTATTGTTGTTGGTTCGCTACCCAACCTAGAAATTCTTAAACTGTATAAAGATGCCATGGAAGGTGATGAGTGGAATCCAATTGAAGGAAAATTTTGTCGACTGAAATTCTTAATGATTTCACGGAGCGAATTGAGAATCTGGAGAGCAGAGAAAGACCATTTTCCATGTCTTGAGCATCTAGTCCTCAGATACGTGGAGTTGGAGGAGATCCCAATAAGCTTTTCAGAAATATTGACACTTGAAACGATCAAGTTAGACCATGTAAAGGAGTCCGTGCGGACATCAGCAAGGGAGATATCAGAAGAGCGAGAGCAACTAGGATATGAGCCTCTAATTCTACTTTAAAGGTATTCTAGTTAAAGTTGCACGAGGCCATTTGGCAATGCAGCATTTGAACACTACACTTCAATCTTCAGTTGGCATATTTGTAAACTAACTGTTAAATCTGTTTTTATAATTTTTTAGACCTTCATACCTCAGTCTTACACGATCTGTCAATATCTTAATGTTGAGTTTTTTATTATGAGATTTGGAGTTGGATCTGACCATTGTAGTTGTTTGAATTACAAATTTTGAGCAATGCATTAGAAATTCACCAGTCTCACTCTGAATTAGTTTTCGAGTGGTTTCAGAGGATTTGAAATAAAGTTCAACTGTATTTAAAATCCTTTTGAAATTTTGAATCTAATTATCTTGTCCATTTTTACACTGTAAGTTGCCTCTTCTTGCATCCCAAGAATCTTTCACATTTTCTAATCTAATCCGAAGTGATTCACAAGATTATAATCATCAAGCCTCAGATGCATCTCCTTCACTGCATTTCCAGAGCTACCAACAACAAGCTGAGAATATCTTAGGGTGGTTCGATAAGTTATCCCGAAATTTTCAACTTATACTATAGCAGAAATTGCTGTATATTAGAAATCTGGGACCTCATAGAAAATTTTGATATACCGACATCTTTAGGGGGGTTCGGTTCAGTGTTGTATGCCGAAATTTTCTCATACCACGGAAATTCAAGAAATGTTATACCATACAGAATTTGGACATACCAAATTTCTGTACCGAATACCTTGACAAACTGTCAAATATTACAACATTTTCAGCACATCAAATCAAAATAACAGAAGTAAATCCCTTGATAAATTTTTAAATATTCCACAAATTTCTCCGCATACTAAATCAAACTAAACAGAAGAAAAATATTTAATGAAGAAGAGAAATTATTTATAATTGGTTTGCTCAATTTGATTAATATTTGAACCAATCGAAAATCTACACTATGCATAACAAACTACAAAGCATTTGACATTCATCATTCTCAGTCTGAATTATGTTTCAAGTTATTCCAGAGGATCTGAATTGTAATAACGTTTGACAACCTTTGAATCTTCATTCAAAGACTTTTGCATTTTCTAATCTTTTCCAAAGCGATTCACAAGTTCTAAAATGCAGCATTATTGGGGTCTAAAAATCGGTGTGTGAGTGGTGGTGGGGTGGGGGGGGGGGGGAGAGCATTGAGGTGTACTCACATACTAGTTCAGTCGACAGAAATTCTATGATTTCCGGGAGCAGGTTTAAATCTGGGGAGCAGAGAAGGAGCATTTTCCATGTCTTGAGTGTCTAGTTCTCAGATTCATGGAGTTGTTGGAAGAGATCCCAATGAGTTTTGCAGAAATATTGACACTTGAAACGATTCAGTTAGATGAAGTAAAAGAGTCTGTGTGGATATCAGCAACGGAAATATCACAAGAGCGAGAGAAACTAGGATATGAGCCCCTAATTCAACTTCAAATTTATGACAGGTTGCATAATGTCATTCTGCATTCTTGTACAGCCAAGTTTCAACTGCTGCATTTATGCACTACACTTCATGCTTGTAAACTAAGCATAATATCTGTATGTTGAGTTTTGGATTATAAGATTTTGAGGATAAATTTGAAATCTATTATAGCAACTCCATTGGCAGTTGCTTCGATCGAAATGAGCAAGGCCTTTGAAATTCATCATTCTCAATTTTAATATTTTTCGGCGTGATTCCAGAGAATCTGAATTGTAACTTGAGCTGATTCTTTGAGAGATGAAACCATGTAACGTGTTGAGATTGCTCAAAGCTATGCCATGTACAGAGTTTCTCTACTTTGTGTTCACAACAACAAGTTTTAGGTAGGTTGTGGCTTATTAATAACTAACTGATTTAAGTGTTGAAAATCTGTACACTTTTTGAGTCAAAAATAACGAGCACGCTAGCTGGCGATGAACTCCACAACACCATAAATATAAGATGGGAAAATAAGGAGAAAGAGTCAATAGATCATAACACCTCAGGCATGAAAAAAAGTCAACTGAAAAACACTAAAAAATAATACAGAGTAGGTAATGCCTGTAATTATATACACAACTTTGTTTGGAAGTTGTATCCTAATCATAAACCAAGTCTTTTTGTTGAAACAGTAATCTTTCCATAAACCGGAATAATTTGGTGAGTGTGTGAAGCCATGGCTGCTTATGGAGCTTTACTCTCTCTTTCTCATACTCTTGATCACGTCCTACACCCACCTCCTCTAAATAACATCATTGTTTATAAACAGCAGATTCACCTTCTTCTTGTCAAGGTTAATGTCTTCATCAATTTTCTTGAAAATTATCCCCAAAGTCAACGCAACGAAGAAATTGAAAGGGTGGAGAGGCGGATCGCAGATGCATCTCACGCAGCAGAAGATATCATCGAATCCAATGTGGTCGACCAGATTCATGCTGCCAAAGATATACTTTATTCCAACGAGGATGGAGAAAAACTCTCCACCCTCTTGTCTCAAGGCATTCAAACGGTACTCGAGAAGTTCATCTCCATTGAAGAAGAGTTGCCGATGATGATGGTCACGCAAGGCGTTGCAGGTCTTCAACTCAAAACAGCCACAGCTTCATCAAGATCGCTTCCAGGTGGCAAGAAGATTACCATGGTGGGATTCGACCATCACTTGGAGATGATATTGAGCGAAGTCGCAAGTGATGAATGCAGTCGCCGAGTCATCCCTATTGTGGGAATGGGGGGTATCGGTAAGACTACCCTTGTCACAGCTGTTTATAAGCATCCTTATATTGTTGAATACTTTGATGTTCTAGCTTGGGTTACTGTATCTCAAGAATATACAGTTGAGGAGCTTTTAAATGAGATTAATAAAGCTATTCTAGATGAACAAGAAAGCAGTGGCGATGATCTGGGATTACAACTGCACAGAAAATTATTTGGAAGAAGATATTTGATAGTAATGGATGATGTGTGGGATGTCGAGGCAGTGGAGGACTTAAAAAGGTTCCTTCCACCAAATGAAAATGGAAGCCGAATCTTGGTAACTTCAAGGCTATCTTACATGACTCGTGATCTTGCTTCCATTTATGAAATGGATTTCCTAGATGAGGGACACAGCTGGGATCTGCTCCGCAAAACAATCTTCAGAGAAGAAGATTGCCCTGTTGAATTGGAAGAAATTGGAAAAGAAATTGCTAAGGTATGCCGTGGACTTCCTCTAGCCCTTGTTTTGATCGGTGGGCTTCTCACAAAGTCTGAAAGGATACGAGAGCATTGGGAGTGCTTTTTTGAGAGAGATATGGTGCATGCCCTGAATTCTGGAAATGATGAGCAGGTGATGAAGATCTTATCGTTGAGTTATACTCATTTGCCGGTGCATCTAAAGCCATGCTTCTTATATTTGGCTTTGTTTCCTGAAGATTTTGAGATTCGTGTGTCCATGCTGGTCGGATTATGGATTGCTGAAGGTCTCATCAAGCCGACCCAAGATAAATGCTTAGAAGAGGTTGCAGTCGAGTATGTGGATGATCTCATAAGTAGAAACGTCATTTTGGTTGATAGGAGAGGGAGCAGTGGAAATGTGAAGTATTGCAAGCTCCATGACAGAGTGAGGGATATGTGCATTACACAAGCTGAAAAGCAAGAGTTCGTATACATTTCAAAGCTTGATAATCCCATAATTTCTCCAAATATAGAAATTGCAAGCCGTCTTAGTATTTCTACTACTTGGAAACCGCTGGAGAAAACAAGTGAGGCCTTGCGATCAGCTACACTAAATCGATCTTGGTTCAGCCCCAATTCGTTGTGGGGATATGGTTATGCAGAACCCTCTACACATGAGACGAAATCCTCTACACATGAGATAATGGAATCTTCTGCACATGAGTCAGAATCCTCCTCTATTATTGAGAAGGATATGAATGAGACAGCATTCTCCTCTACTAGTGGGATGCATGAACCTCTGGATTGGAAAATAAAACAGGTAGCGAAGATAATAAATGGCTTTAGGTTATTGAAGGTCGTGCAAGTGGATGATTATGAATTGCGCATTGAGTTTTTTTATCTCTGTAACTTGCGATTTGTGTTTGCTCAGACAATAAGTTCTTTTTCGCTAATGACTCTATGTTGGAATCTACAAGTGATAGTTCTTAATGGACTAGAATGTCCCGATCTACCCGATGGAATCTGGAAGATGCCAAAACTTAGGCATGTGTACAGTATCTATCTTACTCTCCCCAACCTACCAGATGATGATCAAAATATGGTTGTTCTTGAAAACCTCCACACACTTAGAACCATCACTGAATTCAAATGTTCAGAGCAGGTTTTGAAAAGAATCCCAAATCTAAGGAAGTTGCAGCTTAGTTATTATACAGATGACGACGTTGAGAATTATTGCCTTCAAAATCTTGCATGTTGTAGAATTTTATGGAGTATATAGAAGATGCATATCAAGTATAATAAATGAAACAAGCAGAAATTATGGCAACAGCAACATGTAGTTTCATTGAATGAACCTTCATGAGTCAAGAAGTAAAGAGTGCGGCCATAACTATTACAAAAGTGAGCTGCAGATGTTTGTGTGTTTATATATCACACATATGGCAGCAAAACCTAGTTAATAAAATGCTAAAGACAAAATACATAAATGTGTGCTTATAAGAAGCAACACTAGGCTGATACTTTTCCTAAGCTAGAATGCTTTATTACCAAATATGGTAATAAGCATTAACATGTCTAGCAAGTCTAGTCTAGTCAAAAAGTTAATCAGAATTCATGCATTAATGACTTAATACATACAATAATCCGGTGTGTATTAAGATATCAATACATGCAACTTCTATAATCCAACACATGTTTCAAGAAATTAGAATCGCTTAAAATAACTGATGTCAATAAATTACCAACATCCATCGCCTTCCCAGTGTCGCTCAAAAAGTTGTATTTGATGCAATGTTGGATTCCTTGGGAATATATATCCATTGTTGTTGGTTCGTTGCCCAATCTTGAAGCTCTGAAACTATATATTGAGGCCACAAAAGGCGATGAGTGGAACCCAATTGAAGGAAAATTTAGTCAACTGAAATTCTTACTGATCTCACTGAACAAGTTGAAAATTTGGGGAGCTGAGAAGCAGCATTTTCCGTGTCTTGAGTGTCTGGTTCTCATAGATACGGAGTTGGAGGAAATCCCACTGAGCTTTGCAGAAATACTGACACTCGAGACAATCGTGTTACAAGGAAAAGAGTCTTTGATGAGATCAGCAAGAGAAATATCAGAAGAGCGAGAGCAACTAGGATATGAGCCCCTAATTCTACTTTAATTAAAGGTATTCATCCATTAATTAAAGAGGTTATAATGTCATTCTGCATTCTTATACACCCAAGTATCGGTTGCTTCATTCATGTATAACACTTCAATCTTGATGTTGAGTTTTGGATTATAAGATTTTGAGGATGGCTATTCATTATAGCATTTTCATTGGTAATGTTTCCATCGAAAGATTTGAGAAAGACATTTGACATTCGTCATTCGCAATTTGAATTATTTTTGGAGTGATTCTGAGGGATCTGAATTGTAGTAATCTTTGGCAGTTTTCTATCTTTTCCAAAGTGATTCAAACGTTCTAAAATGCAGCATTTTCAAGTAAGCAACCATATTAATTTACATGGTAATTTATTTTTAAAAAGTTAAAAATCAATTACATACCCAAAACCTAAATCGGAATGTACCCCAATACTATGGTTGAGGATGTTTAGAAGAGAAACTATGGTTCTACTTAACTGTCTGTACAAGCATTTCAAGGTTCCGAATGCTCGAATCCTTTTCTTGCAAGAGTACTTTGATAAGATCCTCAACTTGAATGTCTTCCATCCTCGTTTGCAAGAACGAATCCACCTTTTTGAATTCGTTTCTGTCGTGCAGTGGATGAGCTTTGTCACCAAGGACCAGCCACTCGACCTTGCGTCCTAATCATACAGGACAACATAGATACAAGCATTGAATTAGTGACTGATCTGCTTCCTTCAGCTTACAGACGGCAACTATTGCTTTCTGTATAGGGCAGATAGTAGTTCTAGAACGACGGAGTTATATTTAAAGCATTTCAAGTGTTGGTTCAAGAGATGAAAGAAACACTTAACACCACTTGAACATAAACTCAAACACTTGGAGTGCTTGTGTGCAATTGAATTGTGATCAAGACAATAAGAGGAAAAATAAGATAACACCTGGATTACATGGTTCGGCTAATGAGCCTACATCCACGGGGGGTTGTAACCTTCACTACTGCCAATGAACCCCAAGAATACAAAATACAACTCTCACAAGAAAACAAACAAGACGTAGATGAATCATACACCTCTTCTAACTCTCTTGTTCTCTCTCTAGGTGGTTCTGTGTATGTGTTTTTGTGATTCTAGCCCTCTGATCTAATCAAGTAATACAGAAACGAAAACTGGATGGAAAACTGAAACAGTCAACTTGCAAAGGTTGTTGGCTCTTCAACAACGGTTTTAACAGCTTTTAACTAACTTGAATTAACTGTTGCCTAGCTGCTCCTCTTAACAAAACTGTTTTACTTCCGAGCTCAAATTCCCTTGAAATCTGATACCCTGAGTTGCTAGCCATTAACTCTGAACTTAACATCAAGAATAATATACCTGGGAATTTTCAAGGACTGATCTGCATTACTAGCTCGCGTACGAGTGCCATTTTGTACTATGAAGAAATTATTGCTTTTTTCAAGATTTGTTTTTTGTAGCTGGCATTGTTATGAGAAGGCATATCAAATTGATATATGAAGATGCCATTTTCATGGCTGTACAGACCAACATGTGATACTGAGTTTTGAGAGGAGAGGGAGATAGAGAGAGGGGGGGAGATAGAGGGGAGAAGAGGGGGAGAGAGAGAGAGTTCTGTTGGCCCAAATATCAGCCGAACACGATGCAGGTTGTTTAGAGATTTCTATGGAAAGAGTGACTACCAAAGATAATGAACTGAAACAACAGTTTTGATCGTGTATGTATAGAGAACATTTCAAAATCATGACTCCTTATTAATAAAACTGAAATACTATATGAAATGAGGCTGGCAGACTAAAATTTCTCTTTCACTACTAGATTTGGAGTAAAATTTGAATATCATCTACACTTCAAGTTTCAAGCTTCTCCATCAGTAGCACGAGTATCATCGTCACGGTTTTGAGGGCCGTAAGCAATCAGCTCAGGAATTCGCAGCTGAATCTTGGGGTAGCCTTAATGCAAGGTTTTATAGTGTAACTTACAGCGTTCGTTATGAGAGAATGTGCCCCGAGTGTCGTAGAATGGGCGGGCAATGCGGTTTCGGTTCTTTTCTGCATCAACCTCTAGGCCCTGTCCTTTTGCTATGGCACTTCATCCGGAAAGTAATCCGAATGGTTCCAAAGGTGTTGAGGCTTACCATTGTGCATTTTCTTGGTAATGTTTCTATGTTTGTTTATTCAAAATGATTGTGTACTGCTGATTCTTAATGTGTGCTTTTAGGTGGTTGTACATTGCAAGAACATAAAAACTATGACTATTTAACTAGTGTTGATAATGGCATTGATGGTGAAGTAGAAATTTCAAAGAAACTGCTGCTATGTGCTCCGTTTCGTTTACGCGATGTTTTTTCATTCGGTTTTGTGTTTGTAATATTATTGGCATTGTCCTGTTATTGCATTTTTTCTATCAGTGCATGAGTGGCAAGTGTAAGGCATGAAATTTGCTGTTTGTATCCACAATACACAAGTTATAAGCAAAAAAAATTCAATCAGAAAACTCGGCTGAAACTTCGGCCGAAACTTCTTAACAGGCTTCGGCTGAAACTTCGGCCGAAGCTTCTTCACAGGCTTCGGCTGAAACTTCGGCCGAAACTTCTTAACAGGCTTCGGCTGAAACTTCGGCCGAAGCTTCTTCACAGGCTTCGGCTGAAACTTCGGCCGAAACTTCTTAACAGGCTTCGGCTGAAACTTCGGCCGAAGCTTCTTCACAGGCTTCGGCTGAAACTTCGGCCGAAGCTGCTTCACAGTCTTCGGCTGAATTTTCGGCCGAAGCTATTTCACAGTTTTCGGCTGAATCTTCGGCCGAACAGCACGACTCTTAAAAAATGATCGCAACGTGTAATCTAGAAACTGAAACTTGACGATTCTTGGTTCTTTGGAAACCTAAGACGTATATCTACAACTTTTGTGTTGACAACATTTCCAAATTCATACAAAATATTTACACAAATCGCCAAGGAAGTGAAACTAGTGCACATGTGGATCCGCCCCGACACACCTCTAGTATTTTGACCATATCTCGGGCTACACATATTAGATCATGGTGAAATTAGAAGCATAGGAAATCTGACGTTAAGGGCTACAACTTTTATGTTTACAAAATGTCCCAATTCATACAAAAATGTACAGAAATCGACAAGAAAATGAAAGTAGTGCACTTGTAGGTCCATCCTGACACACCTCTAATGTATCATAGCCAGCTGCCTTAGTGGTCTTTGTGCAAGTTCAATTTCGTTTTTTTAGCAAGAAATCTTATCTTTCCCATCGGAATATCTAAATGACAAACTGTGATGAGGGTGATAATGTGTAAAATCTTACTTTGTGCTAAGGCAACAAAAAGAGTAGATTCCACATTGTTGTTAACTATATGATCTGATCATCAAAACGGTTTTCAGGCACAGAATATATTTGGAAACAGATGGACAAAAATTGCAAAGGTAGTCTCTGGCAGGTAACTGTTTGAAATATATGGCATCTATATCTCAGTGCTTCTCTCGCCCCTTCTCTTTTCAAACGTAAAAAAGCTGTAGTTGTATAAGACAATATCATTTTTCTTCCAGAACTGATAATGCTGTGAAGAATCAGTTCACAACTCTGTGCAAGAAGAGAGCAAAGAATGAAGCTCTAGCAAAATAAAGTAGCACTACTTCTTACATTATTATTTCTTTTACGCAGGTTTTCCTGTCATCCTCATCCCAGTCTAATGTATTTGGCTGGAAGTAATTATTTTATCATTAAATTGGTTGGCTGGTCCCTAAATATCTGAAAAGACCTCTATTTAATCACTTTTAACGGTTTTTTTGGTGTTTCTCATATATGTATATCTGGCTATTTTATTGGGTGTCAGACGTTAAGTTGAAATCACTTTGTGAGACTTGAATTATGAGCCCTCACCCCACCAGGAAAACAAAAAGAAACCTCGAATTTTGTTACACCATGTAATTTAACAACGAATGCAAATTTGACTCTGTGCATGTTGTTGCTTATCATTGTACAAAATCCGCTTGATCTTGAATAACAATACACAATGTTTGCATGTTTGTGATATACAGAATCGGCTATATCCAGGTTTAGTAAATGATGCTCTGCTGATGATAAAAGAGCTTGAAAATTTAACTGTCCTCTGGGAGTTGTGGCTAGTTATATAGCAGGTTTTTCATGCAGGTGAACTTTATTTTTCATCTCACTGCTTTGACTTGACTCTTTGTAGAATGTCTGAGTTCTTCGAGCCGTCTACCGACTAGTTGATTGTTGAATCTTAAATGAGCTGAAGAAAGTTAGCATTTGTGTTTCACCATGTGCATACATGGAACATCATAAATTTTACACGATGCAGCATTCTGTAGCTCTGTGGCACTGCTTGCAGCACCCTTTATATACACACCAAAGAAGCGTAAGAACATTAGTTAATGAGGTAGAAGGTATAGTGGATCAGAATTACCAAAGTGGTATATAGTCAAACCTGCACCATTTGCCATTTGTATCCTCTCTCCTCCTTGACATTCTGAGGCCTGGTTCAAGTTGCTCAACTCATAGGTGACATGATTGGTAGCACCAACATCTGGGTACCAGCAGCTTTCTTGTGAAAATTCAGAAGTGCAGTTTGAGTTACGCAAACTGGGAAATCGGCACTAGGTCCATGATGCTGATAATTTCTCTGGAAGCCTCCACTATAGTTCCTCAGATTGGCGTTCTCACAAGGATTATAGCTCAAGAATTCTCTTTGAATGCATTTGTTAGCAAAGTGATTAACATCATGGCAACTGTTGAAATTAGATGTTCCTCTGCCTCGAAATGTTCCCTCTTGGGGAAAGAACTTGCCACCTCTATTGCCTAGATAGTTTTTTCTCCCTCTGCCAAATTGTCTATAGCCTCCTCTCCTTGGCTGTGGGTTTTGTCAAGCTAAGTTAATGGATGATTTTGATGTGGCAGTAGGTTCAGCAGCCTGTGTAGCAGTAGTAGTCATGATTCAGGGAAATCAGCATGGCACGGAGAAATATTGGAGAGAGGAGGTTCCCTTCATGAAGGCCCAAATGAGATAAATAGACTATAATATTAAGAAGCGAGAGTATTTCACAAAGAATCAGTTGGGAGAAGATCCTTTGAGGTCGGACTTACTGAGGATTAATTTTCAACAGCAGCCTTCTAGCCAAGCAGACAATCAAATTTGAATTCTTAAAGTGGAATAATAATCTTATGATGTCGAAAGATGTGGCCTGAGATCCAAAGTCAGTTCATCCACTGACAGAATATGCTGAGCAGGATTACCAGCAGTGCGGGCAACTTCACAAGATTATGTTTGGCCTACGCGGTTTTGTGTATATGCAAGATTTCACATGCTACGATCAGATGATTCAAATCATTTTCACTGTTGTATTTATTTTTTACGAAGTTAAATAAGGAAATCTTGAAAAAGCAGTTTGGACCGCAGTTACAATCATCTGTTAGATGGTTTTAGAAATGCTTGAACCTTGACCAGACATTTGCAGAACTGGAAAACAAATTGTTGACCAAATTTAATGCAGCCTCGTAGAAAAGGGACCTGATATCAATGGCAGAATGTGCAAAAATTTTGTCACAGGTAATTTGTTTAATCAATCCAGCAAAAAGTTGAGGTGCAACGGGTCTCTTTATTCGAGTCACAATCAAGATAGAGATGTGTCAGTCCGGATGGCTAAACTTACCACAGAGGAAATCGAAATCAAGCGTCCGCTGAATCTGGTGTTGCTTGTAGCTATAAAAAGGTGCTTGAGTGGTTTTTGAGAAGAGTTGTCCAGTTGCCATTGTGTGTCAGATTGAACCCTGCTCATGTACACAAATAAGAACCCCAGAAGAAAAATTCCCTATTATCGAACCATTTTACTGAAATCTTCTAGCTGATCCAAGAAAAACTAGTTCTAAGCTCTTTATGTACATCTCAGCTCATTGGGAAGAAAGGGGCAAGATGGTGTGAGCGAGATGATGTCACTAAAGGATTGGTTTTGCCTCCTGAATAGCTTTACTTAGGATTTTTAAAATCAACACGGTTCATTTTGTAAACCTCCTGTTCAATAAGCATCAACTGCTATACTTTGCCTCGACTGTGACTAGCTTTTATTGATCCGTTTTCCGTTTCTATGATTTCCTGTCCTATTAGTAAGTATTATTGCACGTTTACTATTATGCACTTCCAGGGCAATAATATAGTCGACATATTTTTGTGCCTCCGCCGAGAAGAAAGGCATGTTTCTCTATAGAAGCATGTAATTTTGTTTAAAAAAGAATTGGTGTCTGTCATTGCAGCTAAACGAGGAGTGGTTCCTTCCTGCTGTGGTTTCTCTCAAAAAGTTAGATGGCAATGCAAATTCCGCACAGAAAGTATCTGTACCAATGATGGAGCAAAGGAGTATTGTCAAGTCAACAGCTGGTGAATGTTTCAGCCTTATAAAGTGACAATATTATACCAATTCAATAACTTGAGTTTGGCAGTGATCTGCATTTATGCATGCATTTACCTCCTAGTAGACTCAGTGTGCTGTGTAACCTTTGCAAAAATCTGTTATTCTCATAATCTTGGCAGGAGGAAATTACTTGTGGGTAAGGAGGAGATAAGTGAAGTAAGTGAAAAAAAAAGGAACGTTCGGTGGATACTCGCCGAACATTTGATGAAAGTTCGTTGGGTACTCACCGAACATTTGATTAATGTTCGGTGGGTACTCGCCGAACATATTGAAATATGCATGTTCAAGTTTGGATGAGCATAATGTGTGATGTAGAAGTTGAAATAAGGTGATTCTTGGTTCTATGGAAAGCTAAGACGGATATCTACAACTATTCAGTTGACAACATTTCCTAGTTCATACAAAAAATTTACACAAATCGCTAACAAAGTGAAAGTAGTGAACTTGTGGGTCCTCCCTGACACCTCTCTAGTATTTTGATCATATCTCGACCTACGCATATCAGATCATGGTGGAATTAGAGGCATAGGGAAGCTGACCTAGTGGGCTACAACGTTTGTTTTGACAACATTTCCCGATTCATACAAAAAATGTTCACAAATCACCAAGAAACTGAAAGTGGTGCACTTGTGGGTCCATCCCGACACACCTCTAGTATTTCGATCATATCCTTGGATACACATATCAATTCATGGTGAAATCAGAGGCATAGGACAGCTAACCTGAGGCTACAACTTTTATGTTGACAACATTTCCCTATTCGTGCAAAAAACGTGCACAAATCGCCAAGGAAGTGAAAGTAGCGCACTTGTATATTGATTTGCTTCACTGGTTTGGTTCGCTTGCATGTTGAAAGATACAAGGTGATTTGGATGCACAGATGATGCCATAAGTCTAAGCTTCTGCAGATTAGTTACAAGAACCTCATGAACCTGGATTAGTTCCACTTCTAAGCGTTGAAACAATACATCCACTGCGAGAGAAAGGGGTTCGGCTATTTGTTCAGGAAAATTTATTTCCAGCAAACCAATGCCGAGGATTTTAGAACTGTACAACAGCACGACAGCAGCGAAAACAATCTTTTGAATTGTTGAGGAGTACAACAAATCTATGTCCCCAGAAAATTTTGACAGCTATTCACCCAGTGTTTCTGGAATTTTAAGAAACTATCCAGAATAACACGCCGACTGGCACCTCCTCTTTCTGAAATTCGTGCAGCTTCCTCTTTCTGCAATTCACACATTATTAGAAAAGGAAGCATGGATTTCATTTAGCAGATCCTATCAGAATAGACTTGAAGCAATTTGAGAAGAAAAATACAAATAATTATGTGTGTTGTATGTAAATATGCATTTGAATTAACAAATCATGGGGTGCCTATCTGTGTTATATTCCTCATACCACCAATAATGGCTCATCACCACGAATAGGCTGAAGACTTATCGCAGGAAGACTATAATAACTCCTCACTTGCTGAGTCTGTCCTTTGCTTCAAAAATATTGGCCAAGGAAAATACTTTGCTGAAGTTAAACTTCCATCATGATCTGGACGATAGCTTAGAGTCTGACGAAGAATCAAAATATGATGAATTACTTCCATTCAAATCATTGACTAAAGCTAAACTGGAAAAGCTTAGTAAACTACAAAGGAAATTAGAAAACCTTTTCATGAAGAAGCAGCTGAAGGAAGAGAGAAAGCGGCGGAAGACGACCAAGAAAGGCATGAAGCAGCTGAGAATCTTCCTACTGATTAATAAGATTATGGTGAAGAAGAGAGCAATGCTGCGGCATCTCTAGCAGTTCCTGTCCCAGTGTTGACCCTACCTGCTTCTTTTGATTCTGATAACCTTTCCTCTAACCCAATGGATGGGACCGCGACATCGGATATGATGGCATTAATGTTGAGTTTTTAAATCTATGATATGATATTTGTGTTGCGCTTGTCATTAAATTAACCACATCATGGATTTTCTTTTGCATGCATGGCTGTTAAGAGTTTTTTCTTCAAATCTGATGAGAGGAAGGGTTGGATACAATATATAGCTCCGTACATATGGAGACCCTTGATTTTCTTGTGCAACTTGCCAACAAAAGCATCCAAATTCCAGATGCGGTCTTATTATTCGTGTCATCATTCTTTAACTGCTTACTTCTGCAAACCATGTTTAGCAGTTCTGACTTGCACAAGGTGTAGGCATGCTGTAACGGAAAACTCCGCTTGAAACTTTACACTTGTCTTTTACACTTGGCTCAAATTCTTCACTGTTGACGTTCTTCACTTCACCTATAGTCGTTAGATGTTATACAGTCTGAATACATCAGTTTTGATTTTAAAAAAGTGTTATATTAGTGCGAAACAGATATGGACGAATGAAGCATATAAATATTTAATTTTTCATTCAGATGAACAGATCTCCTAGCTTGAATTTATCAACTGAAAGGAAAATTGTGTGGAACAGGAAGGTCTATTGGACTCTCAATCTGTAACAGAAGCAATACGATAAAAGAAAAACTTTGTTTCCTGTGGTTCAAGTGGTGGAGGCCTCTATTTTGCATTTAATGGCCCTTATATTAGGGTCAAATGGCATCTGATGCAAAATATCCGCTTGAGAAGGAAAATATGTACCAAAAAGAGCAGAATATGAAAAATGGCAAACAATATTTTAATCCGAAATTAGTTTAATTCTGTATATTTCTATAAAGTCATAATTGTTTTAAGATTGAACAGCAGACTGTATATTAAGAATGATCACTGTTTGAAAAATTAACAAAGCTGTGTTGATTATGTATGATTATATGTGCGTGTGTGAATATATAAAGACGCAATACTGAAAAACAAATTCTCTGTACATACTGGATCAGACAAGTGCTTCTCATACTCCTTATCAGTGTACTTGATCACATCAAATATATCAGCAAAGGAACAACCAAAGCATATATTTATAGAATGATCCTGTATATATACATGGAAGATTGATTTGGCTTACTTTGTTATACTTTGCAAATGAATAGTCACCGTTGGTGGAATGCCATTTACCACTCGAGCCTACAAACATAAGAGCTGTATATCTTTTATGCGCGCTCTACACCACGAGATTATTGACTCTCAAGAAACTTACCCAATGGTAAAGCTATCTTTTCGAGCAGAATTTTTAAGTGGAAACCATTGCCAAGTGTAAGAAAACAGACTTGAACATAAGAAAGATGTTTTGCTGGAAGGCCATTGTATTCATTTCATTTCGTGATCCTGTTACAGAATATTGGCATCCTATTTATACATGGTAAGTGTTGCCCTAGTCAAAGCAAAGAGACAGAAAAGTAAGCTAGTCTATTGTGTACAATACAAAGCATCAGAAGCATTAATTGTCATTTAATGCACTTGTACTTGCTGGATCAGAATCTTTGTCTTCTTCCTGACTTTTGTAACAGATGTTTGCTTTCTTTGGGACTAATCCTCTGCACAGCATTTCTGCATATGTTGACTTCCTCTTTGGTTCAGTTGTAATGTTTAACTTATCAACACTAAGCATGCATGAGGTTTCAACACCCCCTCTCAATTCGAGTGCAGATTGAGGAACCAAGTTGAGTTTGTTCCTCAATTTCATGAAGAATTGCAGACTCAATGGCTTTGTCATCAAGTCAGCTATCTGCTCATTTGATGGTACATGGAAGACTTTAATCAATCCTTTTCCAACAATGTCTCTCACAAAGTGAATATCAAGTTCCACATGCTTAGTCCTAGCATGCAGAATGGGATTTGATGCCAAGGCAATTGTGCTAGTATTATCAACCCAAACAACTGGCACTTTATCTCTTTTGACCTTAAAGACCCATTTGCATCCTACTATCTTTCTTCCTTGAGGCAGCTTTGACAAACTCCATGTCCCATTGGTTTTTAGAGCTCCAATCTCACTAACCATTGCCTCTTTCCAGTGAGCATGATTCAGTGCCTCCATGAAAGATGGTGGTTCTTCTTCAAGGTAGGTGAGAGTATAAACCTTTGGCTTATAGATTCCTGCCTTTGATCTTGTGATCATAGGATGACCTGCATGAACAGCTTGACAAACATCTTCAACTGAAGCATTAGTGTTAGGTGAAGTATATAAATCACTTGGTGTATGCATATTCTCAGGATTGGCATTATTGGTATGTTGGATAGGAGTTTGAGGCGTTCTATGAGATGGAGATTTGTCACTTTGAAGTGGTTCATGAGAGGTTGATGGCAGGACAGTTGAGGACTGGGTGTTTTGGAAGTGCTGAACTATGGGAGGTGTCATGATGAAGGAGCTAGAGTTACTGGAATCTTGGAAGTGAGGATCATCTGTATTTTTGAAAGGAAATACATGTTCATCAAAAGTTACATCCCTACTAAAAATGATTTTTCTATTAGGGAGTAAAACCTTATAGCCCTTAAATTGGTTGTTGTAACCAAGAAAAACTCCCTGTTGTGATCTGAACTGAAGTTTATGATCATTGTAGGGTCTTAGATGAGGAAAACACAAACAACCAAAGACTTTAAGACTTTTATAATCAGGTTTCTGTTTGTAAAGAACTTGGAAAGGAGACTTGTAGGATAGGCTTTTGACAGGAACTCTATTCATCACATAAGTTGCAGCTGCAAAAGCATCATCCCAAAATTGTAAGGGGACCTGAGAGTGTGCTAGAAGAGATAGGCCAGTTTCTACAATGTGTCTATGCCTTCTCTCTGCAACTCCATTTTGTTGTGGAGTGTAACGACAAGACAGTCTGTGAACAATGCCACTGGAATCAAGGATGGGTTTCAAAGGCTTGTATTCTGTTCCTCCATCAGTTTGAATGGACTTGATTTTGGAACAGAATTGGTTTTCAACCAGGTTTTTAAAGTGAGAAAAGGCAGACACAACATCAGATTTTTGCTTCAGGAAATAAATCCAGGTGAACTTTGTATGGTGATCTAGAAAGTTGACATAGTATTTATGTCCATTTCTGGAAGTGATGGGAGAAGGTCCCCACAGATCTGAGTGTATTAGGTCCAATGTGTTATTGTATTGTGACAAGGAATCAGTGTATGGAAGTTTGTGACTCTTAGCTACAGAACAAGCAATGCAAAGATTTGATGGAACATGATTCACTTCATAAGGGATGTTACAGCTTTGAAGAGCAATTTTTACAATGTCATGACTATTGTGTCCAAGTCTTTGGTGCCACAAATCTAAACTATTGCTCTTCTTTGAGTTAACACTGCAAATTCTAGGCTGACATACAGAACTAGAAAGAGAAACAAGACTAGGACTGGAACTGGAACAATTTCCTTGATTGAATTGAACAGACTTGGAGTTATCTCCTTGATTTGAAAAAACAGAATGATTGATGGAATGATCTGGATCTAGAGTGAACTTGTAAAGACCATCTTCAATAGTTCCCTTGAGCAAAATACCCTGTGTTGCTTGGTCCTTAACAAAACAAACAGATGGATGAAACTCAAAGAAGACAGCATTGTCAAGAGCAAACTGTGAGACACTAATGAGATTTTTAGTTATGTTAGGCACATGAAGTAGATTTTTCAGAATGAAGGATTTTGTGTGTGAGGGAGATTTGAGAAATGCATCACCAAAGTGTGTTATATATTCACCTGCACCATTCCCCATTTGAACCTTGTTTGCACCTTGATACTCATTGGCCATGCTGAGGTTGCTCATGTCATTTGAAACATGATTTGAAGCTCCAGTATCCGGATACCAACTATGTTCAGATCCACCTTCTTGGTTGTAGTTGTATGCTGGGAACTGAGCCAGGTTCAAGGTAGGATTCTTGTTAAAAGGTTGCTGCTGCTGCACATTTTGTTGTGGTGGAACAAAATTATTCTCAGGGTTGTACCAGCATTTGTTTGTTGCATGTCCATAGTAACCACAGTATGTGCATGTAGGTTTGTTCCCATTTGATCTTCCAGATCTACCCCCTCTGAAACCACCTCTGGGAGCTCTTCCTCCTCTTCCTTGGGGTTGTTGACCTCTGCCTCCTCTGAAACCTTCTGTCTGGAACTTCTTGGTGAAGTTTTGGGCCTGATTTCCTCTTGTCACTGAGTTAACACTTAGTTGTGAACCATCAGTGTTTACATTTTGGCTTTGAGTTTGATTCACCTCAAGCCTTGACTCATAAGACAGCAACAAAGATTGGAGTTCTGTTACTGTCACTTCTCCAGCTCGTGATGTCACATTGACCATCACAGAGTCATAACTAGAGCCCAAACCGGACAGAATGTGCATTACTTTGTCATCCTCACCAATTTTGTGTCCTGCAGAGGCTAGGAGATCAAAGCAATTCTTCATCTTTCCAAGATACTCTCTCATTGTGCATCCTTCCTTCTTGGTGTTCTGAAGCTGGATTTTGTACTGCATCAGCTTGGCCTTTGTTTGGCTTGCAAAGCTTTGTTCAAGAGTACTCCATATCTCATATGAAGACTCCAGTCCCACCATCAGTGACAGAACACTGTCACTCAAGGAAGACAAGATCCAAGATGCCAATAGTTGGTCTTGTCTTTCCCACACAACAAATTCTGGATTTATGCTCTCCTCTCCTCCTTCATTTGAGAGCATTTTTGGTGGAATGCTATCTCGTGATTTGATGTAAGGGGCCAAGCCATAGCCCCTTATTGCTGTATAGATTTGCTGCTTCCATATTAAAAAATTGGACTCATCCAACTTCACAGAGACCAACTGGTTGGAAGGATGTAAAACTTGTGTTAGGATGTTTGTAACGGCTGAGTTAGATGTTCCTCCACTTGTGGCTGTTTCTTCAGCCATTTGTAAACTAGGTAATGATGGATGAAAGGTGGTTTCGGGGTTCAGAGCCAGGATAAACCTGCTCTGATACCATGTAAGAAAACAGACTTGAACATAAGAAAGATGTTTTGCTGGAAGGCCATTGTATTCATTTCATTTCGTGATCCTGTTACAGAATATTGGCATCCTATTTATACATGGTAAGTGTTGCCCTAGTCAAAGCAAAGAGACAGAAAAGTAAGCTAGTCTATTGTGTACAATACAAAGCATCAGAAGCATTAATTGTCATTTAATGCACTTGTACTTGCTGGATCAGAATCTTTGTCTTCTTCCTGACTTTTGTAACAGATGTTTGCTTTCTTTGGGACTAATCCTCTGCACAGCATTTCTGCATATGTTGACTTCCTCTTTGGTTCAGTTGTAGTGTTTAACTTATCAACACTAAGCATGCATGAGGTTTCAACACCAAGTTATCTGGTTTGTTTCATTGTTGCGAAAGTTAGTAAGTTCTAATGAAAAAAAAATAAAAAATTCCATGATTTCATGTTATTTTATATTGAACCATAATTTCATGATGAAAATAGCAATTGTGGACAATATTGGTTTCCCTAATCACATCACATTACCCTCCTGCATGAAGGATGAATATGATGATCACTGAAGTAGGGATGATGAAGTAAACAAAGTAGAGTGTATGCCCAGATTTTCTCCGAACGGGCTGAAAGGCGTTCGGCCATAATTATCAGCTGAAGGTCATTCTTGGTTTGTCGGAATGCGAGACCAATTCTTTAGTAGAAGAGTTAAGTTTTATGTGTGCTTTTCTTTACAGGCTGAGGAGAAAATGAGAGCTGTGCACGAGCGCAAGTCCAAAAAATGAGGGGTGAAAGAGGTTCTGAGGCTCAGAAAGTGGATGCAACCAGAAATTTGGTCAAAAGTCTCCACAAGGAATTGTGGTCATAGCAAGCTGAAACTGCTTATCCTGGATCATGTTTCTCCAAACATGGACCTTAATTTTCCTCCTGTGCTGCTAGATTGAGATCTGTTCACGTTCAGATGATCGTCTCTCATCTAGTTTGCATCCTCTATTGGCCCTTTTTGTGAATGATTGGGCGTTTAAAGCATGTTTGACTTGGGAGAAACATAATTATTACTGTCGAAGGTAGTAGCGAGTTTCATTGACAGTATGAATTGGTGTATTGTACGAACTGATACAGAAGGAATTGGGCATCGGGGCATGAATTTAGGCGTTATATTATAGACTTCACAAATAACCTAATTTGGAGTCAAATATCAACCAGAAGCTTAGAGAAATTAAGGAGAATATCTTCCTACAGTGTGAAGCATTTCTTCTGTCATTTTAACTAGATTACGATATAGCCGCCCTTTTCTTTTCTATTCGCCTTTCGCCAACCATCACTCACTGTAACCTTACTTCATCATATTCCTCTTTCACTCCCTTGCATAGCTTTATTAAGAGGACAAGTGGCATCATTTGAACGAACATGGCCGGTTTTCAGCTTTCTTTGGTGGAATTCTTCACAGCAGGAGAGAACTCACTCGTCGACTTACCTTTTGCTTTTCCTTATCTGTTGTACATTTATTTTGTTCAGTGCTTGTTCTGCTCTCGTCCTACAGTGGTAAGACAACAACTATGTTCACACCGTTCGGCTGCTACATAATATAAATCCAATTTGTCGATACAGCTCTTGACCAGCTTATTCAGGTTGAGCTACAGAGAGCTTATTTTGTTGAACTTGACAATGAAAGCATTTCTAGCAACTCTAGTCGAACTCTAAGAAAGTCGAACAAATTTCGTGATAAAAACTTGATTTCAATCGACAGAGAAGGTTTACCTCCAAATGATGTGTTGGGCAGCCAACTTGATTTCATTAGTGGATGTTCGGCAAGATAAAATCATAAAAAGGAAGGTAAAAAGGAAATTTTTAAGTGAAGTAAGCAAAGAAAACAAAAAAAAAAAAAAAAAAAAAAAAAAAAAAGCCAAGGGATGTTCGCTCAGTACTGAGCGAACATTTGTGAAAACGTTCGATCAGTACTGAGCGAACATGTTTAACGATGTTCGCTCAAAACTGAGCGAACGTCTTCACAAGTGTTCGCACACGACTGAGCGAACATCTTCACAAGTGTTCGCTCAGTACTGAGCGAACATGTTTAAAATGTACACCTACAACTTGAATGATCATAACTTGTCATGTACATATTGAAATTAGGCGATTCTTGGTTCGTCGGAAAGCTTAGACAGATAGCTACAACTTTGATGTTGAAAATATTTCCCAATTTTTTCAAATTGTTTCCACAAAATGGCCAAGGAAGTGAAAGTAGTGCACTTGTGGGTGCATCCCGACACACCTCTAGTATTTTGATCATATCTCACCCTACACATATCAGATCATCGTGAAATTAGATCCGTATGAAAGAAAAATCGAAGAACTACAACTTTTCTGTTGACTACATTTCCCAATTCATAGAGAAAATTATCGCGAATCGTCAAGGAAGTGAAAGTAGTGCACTTGTTGGTCCACCCTGATACACCTCTAGTATTCTGATCATATCTGGGGCTAGACATATCAGATCATGCTGAAATAAGAGCATAGGAAAGCTCATCTGAAAGGCTATAAATGTTCTGTTGACAACATTTCCCAAATATGTGCATAAATTGCCAAGGAAGTGAAAGTAGTGCACTTGTATATTGATTTGCTTCACTGGTTTGGTTCCATTGCAGGTTTTCTGGATGTGCAGCAGCCATGAGTATTGTTTGCCCCTGCACACTAGAGAGATAGACAGTGAGCAATACTTTTGAAGTATTTTGTCAGCTGGAACCACGTGGGATTCAGTATCAACTCCATCGCTCAATGGTTTTGCCTGTTGGCGTTTCCATAAAGAAGAACTATGTTGTAAGAAAAATGGGTTGTCTCGCAATGAAGAGCAATGTGATTCTGATCTGGATTCTGATTTGGATGTAATCAAGTATGATGAACTCTCAAACATTTTGGGTGCTTAGTATATGCTGCTGATATCAAGCCATATAAATCGAAGTTTTATTCCAGAACACACAGATGCATTTTTACAACCTTGAAACCAAAAGCATTCTTATATCTTGAGATGTTAAACTCTTAAGCCGAAGCAGAATACATGGCCTTAAGTACCACGGTTAGTGAGTTGGAATGGATTTCCTATGTGTGCGGATTTCACTTGCAGATTCCTCTCCCTATTCCTTTGATGTGTGATGATCGGGTGACCATGCACATTTGTTGCTAACCCCATGTTTCACGAGCGCACTACACACCTTGAGATTGATTGCCACGTGGTTCATAACAAATACAAGAAAGGGTTTATCTCCTTACAGCACATATATTTAGTTAGATCATACAACAAGTACACCAGATAACTTCTGTTTCATACATAAATTTAGTTCATCATTGTATAATATGAGTTCGTCAACTCAAATGTGATGCTAGAGTTGATAGATTTTAGCCATATACTTTCAAGGAAAGGTTTGACAAATCCTGTCCAATTTCTGGGAACACATTCAGTGTCTTCTAGGTTTGATAGTTTCCCTCCATACTGACAGAATTACAAGGTTACCCACAATCAAGCATATTCGTCACTAATGTCGTTTTAGGAGAATAACAAGGGAGTTGCCTTTTTTCGTTTCTGTTCTCTTCAGGAATAAGGACGTAAGTCGTAACATGTTCTATTGTTTATTTAGGGGCTGGATGTATTGACTTGCAGATATAATTTTGTTGGAGTGACAAACATGTTTTTTTCTCCATGGTACCACTTACATCTTCTTTATCATGGGAAAGAACCGACTCAAGCATCGAGTTTTTCTGTGCTAATTCAGTAAGGGAACCCTGCAAACATAAATCACTAAAGTTAATAAGTTCTACCGAATAAAATAAATAAATTACCATGATTTCATGTTTTTTTAACCTTTGGTCTCAGCTGGAAAATTAGAACTTTATAATAACAGTCTTGACCAAAACTGGAAATTAGATCTAAGTGGCTCGACTAGAAATATAATAAACGGTACCTCTGATGATTTCAGCTATTGTTTGATTGAAAATCAGCAGTTGTTTGGGGATCTGTAGATACAACTCTTGATCAGCTTATTCAGGTTGAGCTAGAGAGAGCTTCCTTGGTTGAACTTTAGTCTAACTACAATAATTGGCCATTGAGGAAGCTGCTGTCATGGGTAGGGACCATTTATCTCAAGAATAAGCTTGCAAAGTGCAGCTGGACAAACTCCATAGATGGCCCTCGGTACCATGTTGAAAGTAGAGAAGGTGAACGGCAGTTAAGATAAGGATCGAGAGAGAGTGAGAGAGAACGGAGAAGAGAGTTAAGTTGTTTAATTGCTGTATTGAGTGTTACGAATCAATGTTGTGCAATGACTCAGCAGAGTCAACATAAATATTAAATCAAAAGACCCTTCACTCTAATAAAGATCCATAAACTTGACTTCTCAGAATCCTTCCAGCGAATCCTCTTACCATGTTGTTGCCAATTTTTTACATCAAACCGACACCACTGCAATAATTATAAGTTTTTTTACTCAAACATTGTCAGTATATACCTCTACATGTAACCATCTACCTGTGAAAATTCAGAAGTGCAGTTTGAGTTTTTTTCTCTTTTTTCTTTTTTTTTTTTCATCAAGATGATGGAGGGGTTAAGGCATGGAACTGAGTAGCAAACTGAGCAATATTGGCACTAGGTTCACGATGCTGATAATTTCTGTGGAAGCCTCCACTATGGTTCCTCTGATTGGCGTTCTCACAAGGATTATAGCTCAAGATTTCTCTTTGAATGCATTTGTTAGCAAAGTGATTAAAATCATGGCAACTGTTGAAATTAGATGTTTCTCTGCCTCGAAATGTCCCCCCTTGGGGAAAGAACTTGCCACCTCTATTGCCTAGATAGTTTTTTCTCGCTCTGCCAAATTGTCTATAGCCTCTTCTCCTTCGCTGTGAGTTTTGTGCAGCTAAGTTAATGGATGATTTTGATGTGGCAGTAGGTTCAGCAGCTTGTGTAGCAGTAGTAGTCATGATTCAGGGAAATCAGCACGGCACAGACAAATGCTGGAGAGAGGAGGTTCCCTTCATGAAGGCCAAAATGAGATAAATAGACTATAATATTAAGAAGCAAGAGTATTTCACAAAGCATAAGTTGGGAGAAGATCCTTTGAGGTCGGACTTACTGAGGACTAATTTTCAACAGCAGCCTTCGAGCCAAGCAAAGGGAACGTACATCAAGACAATCAAATTTGAATTTTAAAGTGGAATAAGAATCTTCTGATGTCGAAAGATATGGCCAGAGATCCAAAGGCAGTTCATCCACTGACAGAATATGCTGAGCAGGATTACCGGCAGCGGGGGAAACTTCACCATGGGAACCTCATAAGCTTATTTGATTTCGTTTATGTACATGTGGATCTAAAGCACCCGTTATCCGAAGGACCTAGCAATAACTAAAGCATATTTTGAAGTAACAAACTACATGCAGCACAAAACCAATTATTGTGTAATCCAGCTACTTTCAACACTTCGCGCTTCGAGACCAAGCTAGCTTACCATTAAGCAATTCCAGAAGTAACCCAAGCAATTGTGGAAGTAATGAACTGAAACAACAGTTTTGATTCTATGTATAGAGAACATTTCAAAATCATGACTCTTCATTAATAAAACTGAAATACTATATGAAATGAGGCTGGCAGACTAAAATTTCTCTTTTGCTACTAGATTTGGAGTAAAATTTGAATATCATCAACACTTCAAGTTTCAAGCTTCTGCATCAGTAGCACGAGTATTACTGTCACGGTTTTGAGGGCCGTAAGCAATCAGCTCAGGAATTCGCAGCTGAATATTGGGGAAGCCTTAATGCATCGTTTTAGAGTAACTTACACTGTTCCTTATGAGAGAATATGCTCCGAGTGTTGTAGAATGGGCGGGCAATGCGGTTTTGGTTCTTTGCTGCATCAACCTCTAGGCCCTGTCCTTTTGCTATGGCACTTCATCCGGAAAGTAATCCGCATGGTTCCAAAGGTGTTGAGGCTTACCAATTTGCATTTTCTAGGTAATGTTTCTATGTTTGTTAATTCAAAATGATTGCGTACTGCTGATTCTTAATGTGGGCTTTTAGGTGATTGTACATTGCAAAAACATAAAAACTATGACTAATTTAACTAGTGTATGGTGAAGTAGAAATATCCTGAGTAGCAGATCCGTAATTTCAGAGAAACTCTTCTGCAGGGAAGCTGAATTTGCATTTTCACCAACTATTGTAATGGTGGAGACATGCAAGTCCTATTTATACCATGTCTAGTAAAATATGGTCAGGAATTTTAGAAGTATTTACTGATGTAATGTATTTCTCATTGTAGGGGATAAAATGCTACAAACGGCTTCCGTAAACTTATTTCCTTAAAGAAAAATCGGTACATTTTGTTGTTTTAGACGGAGATAGGTGTCAAAAGTGATGGTGCGGTTAGTTGGAAAAGGTGTGAAGTTTTTTGAAGCTCGGTGCATTATGTTGGGTATGGGTAATTGATTGATCCGACTCCTACACCATACATATACTGCTGGTAATGGTTTTGTTTCGAATATAATGAGATGAAGTCATGTGCTCTTACTGGTATTTCGTTTCTTAATCACAAGCACCAAGCCACAGAATGTCTACAGCTCTATATATACTAGTATACATATTTTTAGCGGTTTCAATTTACTGATCAAGTGTTGTCTCGTCAGTTATAGCTATTTGTTAGTATCTGCAGTTCAACGAACTTTCTCAAACTGTGTGAAACGTGTCAAATACTAGTCCTGTTTGTTGTACTCATATTTGAATAATATTTTGTTATTAGTAGTTCTGGAAGTGGTATCAATTATCAAGCGCCTATTTTTGTTCGTGTATGCTCGTTGGGTTGATTCATCTGACTAAGTTTGCTTCTTGTGTTGTCATATCTATGCTTTCTAAAAGATTTCCAATTTGACATCATTGCGTCATAATCCCATAATGATCTCTGCTTAAAATTGGAATTTGCCCCTTTTTAGCAATGTAATCTGATTCATAATGTGTAAATGATTGATTCTCCAGGGAGGTGTCATCTACAAGCCTTAAGAGATGAACCATGAACAATCTCCGAGAAAAGTAACAGATTGATGACTTCTGAGAGATCTAATGAAATGTTCAATTAAACGTTTGGTTCATTTTACATTATTAATTACGATATCAACTATAAAAGCTTTCTATCAGACTACAGAGGCCGAGCCCCCAATCGACATTTCGCCCGGAATCATTGCGTTATGTTTCTGCAAGATTATCAAATATCTAGATATATCTTACCTGCTCATAACAGCTTACATTACAAGCTTGCAATTACAAATATCTTGTTCCAACTAAAATGTGCTCCGTTTCATTTACGCGATGTTTTTTCATCCGATTTTGTGTTTGTGATATTATTGGCATTGTCCTGTTATTGCATTTTTTCTATCACTGCATGAGTGGCAAGTGTAAGGCAAGAAATTTGCTGTTCGTATCCACAACACACAAGTTAGCAAAAAAAAATCAATCACAAACTTCGGCCGAAACTTCGGCCGAAACTACTTCAAAGGCTTCGGCTGAAACTTCAGCCGAAACTTCTTCACAGGCTTCGGCTGAAACTTCGGCCGAAGCTACTTCACAGGCTTCGGCTGAAACTTCGGCCGAAGCTATTTCACAGTTTTCGGCTGAATATTCGGCCGAACAGCACGACTCTTAAAAAATGCTCGCAACGTGTAATCTAG
Source organism: Ajuga chamaepitys (assembly GCA_958295605.1). Lineage (NCBI taxonomy): Eukaryota > Viridiplantae > Streptophyta > Magnoliopsida > Lamiales > Lamiaceae > Ajuga > Ajuga chamaepitys. The sequence goes on along the minus strand of OY282497.1, from coordinate 69,918,318 downwards.
AAATTGAAACTTGATGATTCTTGGTTCTTTGGAAAGCTAAGACGTATATCTACAACTTTTTTGTTGACAACATTTTCCAATTCATACAAAACATTTACACAAATCGCCAAGGATGTGAAACTAGTGCACTTTTGGATCCGCCCCGACACACCTCTAGTATTTTTATCATATCTCGGGCTACACTTATCCGATCATGGTGAAATTAGAAGCATAGGAAAGCTGACGTTAAGGGCTACAACTCTTCCGTTGACAACATTTTCCAATTCATACAAAAAATGTTCACAAATCGCCAAGGAAATGAAAGTAGTGCACTTGTGAGTCCATCCTAACACACCTCTAATGTATCTAACCAACTACTGCCTTGGTGGTCTTTGTGCACGTTCAATTTCATTTTTTTAGCAAGAAATCTTATCTTTCCCATCGGAATATCTAATGAAAAATTGTAATGAGGTTGAGAATGTGTAAAATCTTACTTTCTGTTAAGGCAACACAAAGAGTAGATTCCGCATTGTTGTTGACTATATGATCTGATCATCAAAATGGTTCCTACTCAATCTTGAAGTTCTCGAACTATATCATGTTGCAGCAGAAGGCTATGAGTAGAATCCAATTGACGGGAAATTCAGTCGACTGAAATTCTTATTGATTTCCGAGAGCAAGTTCAAAATCTGGCGAGCAAAGAAAGAACATTTTTCATGTCTTGAGCGTCTAGTTCTCATAGACGTGGAGTTGGAGGATATCTCAATGAACTTTGTCGAAAAACTGACACTTGAAACAATCAAGTTACATGGCGTAAAAGAGTCCGTGTGGACATCAGCAAGGGAAATATCACAAGAGCGAGAGCAGCTAGGTAAGAGCCCCCTATTCTACTTGAAATGTTTTCATACCATTAATTACAGGTTGCACGATGTCATTCTGCATTCTTGTACACCCAAGTTTCAGTTGCTTCATTATGCATTACACTTCAATCTTGATGTTAAGTTTTGGATTATAGGATTTTGAGAATTAATATTTGTATTCAAGTTGGTATCATGTTAATTTTTCAGATTTGAATACATTTTTCAGCATTTTTAGAGAAATACACATTATCTCCACTGATACCGACATTTCATCGATATTTCTGTAAAATTAAAATATTCATAACTCTGTAAATCGATATTGTCATCCTGAGATACAGATAAATATCCCCTACATAGATCAAAGTTTGACACCACAAATAATACACCAAATTTTCTTCCAAATCTATTAGACTAATCTATACAGACTAAAAATCCCCTATATGAATGTACAGCAGATAATACAATCAACTTAAACCATCACACTGAAGGTAAACCAAGCAGTTCTCCGAAAAGAGGTCTGAACTGCGAGTCGAGCCATTTCCAGAAAGAGTAATTAGATCCATGGAACTGCACCCTGACTGATCTTTTAGAACCTTTTCTGGAAAATTCTAAGTCCTTGGCGAATTCGACACATGCATTTTCAGGGTCATCAAGCAAAGGCAACACAACCGAACCCCCCGACTCCAGATTCTTGATCCAACCACGCAGGATAAAGTTCACAACCTCAGGAACCTCATCATGAGGGCAGTGCCCAGCTGGGCTTATCTCATAATATGGAGCATCTGGGACTCGATTTTTCGCCTGCAAACCGAAGATGGGCATCACCCATGGATCCTCCTTACCATATGTTAGGCAAATTGGTGTATTGTTCTTTCGACACCTGCAGTTATAAGCCAGACCAATACACGTAAGAGAGAGAGAGAGAGAGAGAAGCATTGTTATATGACGTAATGAGAGCGTCTATTATACGTACATAGATAAAGCTTCATTAAAGGATAATTGTGCCTGAGGGGCAAACATGATTGAGGCCAAGGATGCAGCAGCTGCTGGATGCTGTGTCGTCTTGATAATACGAGAAAACACGTCATCAACATTTGTAGAGTGATCTGCATACACTTGCTTTAGTATTTCCGCTATACTTCTTGGGTCACTGATTTTCTGCCACCTACAATGCAAAAAATGATCTGTTTCTAAGATAACATTACATTATCCTTTGAAAACTCAACTTCGGGTTTCCTCTATGTATATATAACGGAAGGATTTGGGTGTTAGTAGAACTAACAAAATCTCGACTAGCTTTCTAACGCGGGAAGGGAGAGGGAATGTTCCGGCCCATGGAAAGAGTCTCGATAATCTTGGAGATCTTTGAGGATTCGGGATAAATCCCCAAACCGGAGTGGCATTAAGCAAAGTCACGCCTTTCACCAACTGTGGGTTGCATGCCGCAAAATAGAGCGCCACAAATCCTCCGAGTGAATTCCCGACCAGATAAACTGGTTCTTTAATCACCTACAGGATCACAAAGTAAGTTTCTTTTTGCACTGAATTTGCACTAATCTTTCTATTTTTCTGTACCAACCATGATGCCAAAATCGACGTCAAATCATATAATGATCTAATGATTAAAAGTAGAAGGCAAACAAAGGTGTAACACAAGAAGATGAAACAAAGAATATACATACAATACAGTTAGTGGCTTGAATTTCAAACATGTGTCTAGCTTGCGTAAACCTATCTAGGCAACCCGGTAAAGTGGTCGAGGAAATAGACACCTTCACATAACAGACGACAAAAAACCCATTGATCCTCTGGCAAGCGAAAATACCAAGGAATGAGATGAAGAATTGCAAGTAGTGATTGAGAAATTTTGCCTCTGCACTTTTGAACTCAAATGAGGAAGCCTTTGTTTGATTGCACAGTACTATAGGGCACTTGTAATACAAACAGTTTCAAAATTTCATCTAATGTAAGAATGTACAAAAACTACAATGACTTCAAAAAGCGAGGTTTTTCTCAAAAGACGAAGTATGAATATAGGACCAACAGAACAGCTATCATATGCTACTACACCACCACTACAGAAAAACAACTTCCACTCTATCACATTTTATCATGTTATAACGGATGCAACAAAGATAATAAAAACAAGTAGGTACACTGTACACAGAAGTACGTAGCTTCGTCACGGGCAGACACTAGATCAAATAGGGAAGCCCCAAAACGGAAACTGAGTCCAAACTCCATATAAACCGTGTGGGTTCAAGGCATTCCAACATATCACATAATCCAAAAATAATGTGTCAGAAGTTAGAACTTAAAACAACAGAACAAAGTGCTTTAAGTTTCAGGATACCTCTTCGATAAAATGCTGCACTTGGTCCTTCCACAAATCAACAGAATAAACCAATTCTTCCGCCCACGTCTCACTTTCATCTCCAAAACCCCACATATCATTTTCTCCCGCCAACATGGACCGTAAAGTTGGATCTTCACGTGGCAACGACATTCCTTGACCCAAAAAATCCAGCGCCCACACTCTATAATCACGCCCAAGATCTTTCAGCTGTTTTTCATAATGAAACGAGCCTACACCGAATCCAGGAAGAAAAAGAACCGGCGGGGAGCCTACATTTTCAGACCCTGACGTCTCATAATGCACATTCAGTTTAGGCTTCCATTCCCAGAAACAGCTACTTATGCTAGCAACATTGTCCCCATTGTCTTCATCAGGTAAAGTAGGAATCGAGACCTTAGGTATCAACTCACGAGTACCAATCAGACTACCTAGGCCACCTTCACCATCAAGCACATAAGGATCATAGGTTTCGCTCAAGACACGTGCAGTAACATCGTCTCGATTAAGAGAGCAAACTGTTGTAGAACGTTTATGCTGGCTAAGTCCTTTTAACCGTAAACTATACAGATGAGCAGATGGGAAATTTTTATGTAGATCTAATTCTTTCACACCTCTGTTATTTAAGACATTACAGGACTGTACAGCATGGCAAGACATAATTTCCATCCTGTGAAATAACACTCTGAAAGGAGTCAAAATAACATAAATGAGCAAATATATAGAGTTAAGGACACAAGATCAAGATTTTCTAGTGTTGCAATGGATATATCTGATTTATTAAATTTTAAAAAAATTCTTCCTAATCTCTTGAAATTTATTGATAAAGAAATTAAGAAACTAAGGGGGTGTTTGCAAAAGTTTTTCCAAGTGCTCATCAGCTTATAACTTGAGAAAAACTATTTTGGAGTGTTTGGAAAAACAACTTCAACTTTAATAAAAATAGTTTTACGCCTAAAGCTGAAAGTAAATAAGAGTTGTTTATTCCAACTTTTCTGTATTTTGGTAAACAAATAGAAGTTTCCCTCTCGCTCATAAGCTAAAAGTTGTTTAAGTATCAAACACTCCACTTTCGTATTTGATCAAAACCAATTTTATTCTCAAAACTAACTACTTTTGACTTTAAACAATTTTACCACGATTTCTACTTTTAATCACTTGTTCAAAAGTTAAAGCAAATGAAAACACCCCTTATGATTATCCAGTTTACTCTTGCAGAGTAAAATAAAGCTGATTCTTATCTTCTTGTTTTTTTTCTTTTTGGGTAATATTGCAGAGGATTCTTGTAACTTTATAACATCAATTTTAGTTCTTCAACCAATTTAATTCAGGAAAACAAAATCACTTGCCTTCAGCAAATCATGATCAGAAAACAAAACATATCTAAAGATTCAAACTTTAAAAGCTCCAAAGCCATGACAAATTCCAGCAAATCTTGATCATAAAACAAACCACATCTAAAGATTCAAACTTTAATAGCTCCAAAGCCATGACGAATTCCAATGATTGCAAAACAATATCATCAAGAACTCATAAAGAAAAAGGAAACAAAACTGAAATCTTTACCTCAGAAAGCCCAGATGTCATCAACTGAAACTCCCAGCTTGGAGGAAACAGTAACTGGAGACTGATCACTGATGTACTAAATAGAATTAAAATTTATTCATCTTTTTATTTGGCTAGTATAGGTAGCTTATTTGGCTAAAAAGAAAAATGAGAAAAATGTTGAAATTGTCATTCAGCTGCCTTTCTTAGAAAGGGAAGAAAGAGAAAAACTGGCACGCGGAGTCAAATCAAGATACAAGAATTGTCATTGTCGTTATGGTTGTTATCTGGGGGAGTGACAATAGGTGTAGTGCACGCAAGGTGTTTGTGAATGTGTGAACGTGGTTAAGCCAAACAAGACTTAGAAGAAACTAGACAAATAACCAATTAACCGCCGGAGATTAATGAGTTAATTTGTATAAAGAACATATATATATATATATATATACATATTTTAATTTGAAAATATATATATTTCAAATATTTTCTTTTTATTTGAAAATTTTCTAATTATTTCATAAAATTAGATATTTTTTATTTTTTTCTATTTTAATCATAGTTGTCAAAATCTCGAGTCAACTCTTACGATTCTACGAGTTTACGAGTTATTTCTCCCTAAACGAGTTAACTCGTGATAAAATCGAAATCTGATGAAATCGGAGTAAACTCTCGAGTTTGCTCATGCGATTTTACGAGTTTTACGATTTTACGATTTTGTGTATGAGTTTAACAATTTTATAACATACTGTTTTTTACTCTATTTTACCAATTAAAAAACATATAATATGAATTGTAGAATTTATACCAATTTAAAATTGGGTTTTTAAAACTTTTCTAGATCAATTTATACTCAAAGGGAGCCAATTTGCTGATTTTTTTTTTCTAATTATCAAGTTCTAAATTAAAATCTAAGTTTCATAAAAATATATCTTATATCTTTTATGTAGTAGTTAATTTCACTAAAGTTATTTGTTAATTTTCTCTTAAAATTAAAGTATCCATAATTACAATTTAAAAATGATTTACTAAATATATATATGAATCATGATGCCTAAAACATTTCTCCATATTGTATTTCTTTTCTCTTTGATTAAATGTGTATATAATATATGTATATTTTATAAGTAATATCTATTCAAAACTTGTTGTAATTAAAATATATTTAGAATAATTTAAATATATGGTTATTTTGTATAGATAGTAGAATCTTACGATTTTACGATTCGATTTTACGATCCGATTTTACTGACACACCATCGATTCTACTTAAAATCGCGAGTTTGACAACCTTGATTTTAATTATTTTTTGTCTTTTCTGTAAACCATTTAAACGTTTTAAATAAAATTGAAATTTTTAAAAATAATTTCAACATTTTTAGATATTTTAAATGGTTTTTTAGAGTTGTAAAAATTATTTTCAGATTATTTAAATAATTTTATGATTTTTCGACTTTTTTTAAAAAAAAATTGCCAAATGCACAACCGAAAGTTGCAAAAGTGAAAAAATGTGAAGTACAACTTGCAAACGAAAAGAAATTAAATTGTAGAGTGACGAAACACGTATACGCATGCGGATTATGTAATTAACCCTATATTTTTTAACATTTTGGGATCTCATAAATTTCCTTGATTTTGTTAAATTACTTGTAAGTTCTTTGAATTCAGAATTACATATTGTTTCATATTCTCAATAGAAAAAAGAAATACCTTAATTAATATTACAAATGTTAAAATTATTTTTAGTTCCATAATTTTTTGCTCGTACCCTTGTGGTTTAAAAATAGTTAAGAGTTTAATTTAGTTTCTAAGAAAAACGCTCATGGTTGGTTTTTTTTCGTCGCCGGCCGAAAAGTGCACAGGTGCCAGCTAATTTAAAATCGGTCGGATTTTTTCACTCTCGCTATTTGGCAAGACGAAAATTATTATTATTAGTATTACTACTACTACTATTACTTGATTGAGAGATTTATAACATGTACGGAATCGAACTTATAACCATCACCAAATAATGAAATATATAATGAATGTATAAATATTGGCCAACATATATCAAAATTACATATATCGACAATAACTTAGCATGAAATATTGTTGATATCACAAGTCTACGATGCTTGTAAAATTACAAATATCGAAGCAACAACTATACTCAAACCCGAAAACCTCAATTTGGCGCCAAAAGAATTAGGAACCGAATTCCTAGATCGCGTATCAGGTGTACCGGTAACACACCCTAACGGATTAATACGTTGGCCGCATCTTCCGGGCAACGTTTGTGCCTCGGTAACATTGACACCCGCTTGTTCAGCTTGATTCGAACCTTGAATACTTATTAAGCTACACAAGCACTCGGGTTTCGACTTAATAACATTTTCCAGAGGCCGGCAGCAAGTGTCGGGTGGACGGATGTTCCCATTTAGGTAATTCATGCACGGTTGGAGCTCGCTCGTGCATTCTTGTCTCTGCACTTGTGCAACATTTTGGGATATTAAGAGAGAGAAGATGATTGCTATGGTGATTTTATGATGCATGGTTCTCGATTAAATGTGAAATATTGTGTGTGAAATATAATGGTGGATTTATGTGGTTAGTGTGTGTAATTGTGTATATATAGGAAGTGTTTGGAAATAGGTGGGGTTGGTCATCAAACAGGGGGATTTATTGGTGACTTAGAAATTATTGTTTAATATTTAGTTTGACTTTGGGGCAGAAGATACATAACAGGATAAAATAAGATTTAGAGAATTTAGAGACATGGTAATAAGTTTCTAGATAGTGTATAATCATGGACGAAAATATCTCGAAATTTTCTTTTTCGACGATCCCAAAATAAAATTAGAATGTATAGATTTTTGTTAGAATTTGAAAAAAATTCGAAAATATTGTCAGACATCGTTTACGTCGTATAATATCTATAGACTAGTTGAAAATATTTATAGACTAAACATAAATAAGTTATCAATGAACTATTACGAGACCCTCTAGCTGAGATGGTATTTCATCTGGTGTTTCATTGTTTCTAACAGAAGCTAAATGTTGATTAATGATGTCACTAAATATACGTACTATGTAAAATGACAACATAATAATTTCATAAACAAATATATAAGTAGTGATAGAATTGAAATAGAAGATGAAATATCATTTGCAATAGGTGATCTTATTAGTGGTACGTATTAGTTATTTCCCATCGCTAAGTCCAATACTTTGTAATTTACTCAAAAATACATAGTTCTACATTTTGTATTTTGCATTAAAATTTGAATGGTGATAATTTAAGAAGAGCATTAATACGTCTAAACATATAACTATAAACTTGTACCACGACCATGTCCATATCTACCAAAGAGTCCAAGAAAGCGTGCTATACTTTTTGCATTACGAAGACTTATTTTGCTAACACATCGATATGTTGGTTGAACTCGTGATTTTGTTCGCACGTTAGCCCTCCTCGTAAGCGACATCAAATGTCTGAAAAGCTTGGTGAAAATTGTAGATTGTTGTCTTGACTCTCAATACTAATTGATACAACGAGATCGTAGAAACTGTTGATTCACAATAAATACCGACGAATACTAGATATTTGGGAGGGATTTTTTTATATCAAAATCAACTAAGACTCCTATTTATACTAAGGACGGTTTTGGATCAATGACAGGATGTGGAATTGGGCCTAAGAAATAAATACATTAGCCCATAACAAAATAATAATATATTTGGCCCAAATAAATTTGTTTTGGACCAATAATTAATTGGACCCATTAACTAAATGGGCTCATTATTCTAAAATTGTGGCCCGGAAGAATTTGATGGAAGCCCAGATCCTCCCTAATAATTTAAATTCGCAATGATCCAATTTTTAAATGCAACATGATTTTAATAGTTATTGTTTTAGTCGTCAACGGTGATTTTCTTTCAATTTTAATATCGAACTTTTTTTTAACATATTGCGTTGTCACCACCTTCATTAGATGTATATTGACGAGATCGTTCGACATCTATGGTCTATTTTCTCATTCATTACGAAGATGGTAGTAAATTGAGAATTTAAGTAATGATATCACGTCCTACATTCTCGGTTAACGGAAAGTAACGTCGAATTGTAAAATTGATTGGGATTGAAACTTTCGTCAAGGCACATCGAATTTGACGATTTTTAATTTCTTATTATAATAAATTTTATAAATTTTAGTAGATTTTAAACCCAAATTTAGAATAATTTTATTTCAAATTAATGAAAATTATAACTTTATGAAATACAACAAAATGAATAGGGGGACAATTTCGTCCTTCCACTTGACGTCAAAATTCTGTCCTACGTGGACACGATTCCATTTAACCGGACAATTCACTTGGGGTAACTAAATTCCTAATCTACCCCTATCCTGGTAAGAAAGCCTTCAGTCCCGTCTCTCTAAATCGAACTGTAACAGAAAGAGAGAGCCAAATGAAAACCTAAAATTAACACAACGAAATTACCAAACCCCTAGAGAGAGAAAATTATCTCACACTTCCTCGATCTGCTTCCAATTCTCGCTTGAAAGTAGATCTACTCACGCGATTTTCCGGTTGATATATGTAATAGCTCCCTATTGAATCATTGATTGATAGTGTTTAGTTGTTTGTAATGGCGGGGTATATAAAGGGGGTTAACAGATCGGCCTCGACGGCGTTCGCACCGGATGGTGCGTACATCGCGGCGGGGACGATGGCAGGGGCGGTGGATCTGCAATTTAGCTCATCTGCCAATCTCGATATATTCGAGCTTGATTTTGTCTCTGACGATCGGCAGCTGATCCTGGCGGGTACTGTTCCGAGCTCTGAGCGGTTCAATCGGCTGTCCTGGGAGAAAGGCCCTGCGAATTCGGAGGAGTACTCGCTTGGCCTCATTGCTGGTGGCCTTGTCGATGGCAACATTGGGCTCTGGAATCCGAAGCATCTGATCTGGTGAATTTTAGTTACCTGGAATTACTGTTGTGTTTCTCTTATTGCTAACTGTATTGGATTATTGGATGATTGATGATATATGTTTTTGAATGTTGTTTATGGCTGAATTCTGATGAATTAATTGGTGTTGTGTCGGATCAGTTAGAACTTGGAGATGATTAGTGTCTCGAGTTTCTGACTGGTTAATTTGAGAAATCGGAACTGTTTATTTGCTGATTGATATGCACCTTGATTAGTTCTTTCAATCCTTAGTACTGATAAGGTCTGAAATTCGAGTCCGTTGTAGATAATTCCATCAATCTACGGAAAAATACGAGAGAAATATTGAAGTGGTCCATTCCACTTTGATTTCCAAATGGAGCAATATCGGATTTACTTTACATGCAGCTAAAAAACTAGTTCTTTCATTTCTTTGAAGTCATGAAATTTGTCATTGTAAGCTAATTAAGACTAGAATGATGCGCTTCTTGATGGCTGTGGAGGCAGATATTGACTCAAGTCTTACTTCGTAGAGGACCTTTAGTTGTCACCCACTTTTCCCGTGCATTATAAATTTAGTTATTTGTGATATGAAAATTGTTTATTATCTTTGCTATAAACTTAAAAAAAGTACTGTTTGTGACGTCATGCTCTTTATGTGTAGTATGATTTGTTATGAGCTTGTGTTGTGGGACACTTGGAAGAACTCTCAAACACACATAAAAGAAGATAACACTGAGCAAGAGCTTCCTATAGGGAAAGCACATGCCTTAATACCAAAAAGAATAAATGAATTATGAATAGGGATATTTTTTAATAAATGAGAAACTCACTTTAGCATAGTCCTTTGGGCCTACCCACCAATGCCAAACTCAGGGTTAACCAGGCTTGCCCAAACCCGTGGCCCCGGAAGGCATCAGGAGTAACTACAATTGATAGGATTTGAACCGGAACCTTGGTTTGCCATAGCAGCCCTCATTATTAACTCAGCTAGCCCATAAACAAATATTTATCTTCATTGATTTTGGCTTTTGCCTTTTGTCTCAGACAGATATACTGACTCGTTATTTAACAAGTCTCTTATAGTATGATAATGATGCTCGTGCTTGTTGAATAGTAGTTAGACATTATCTCTGGAAAATTGAGAATTTTAATTAAATTTTGATTTTTATACCTAACTTTGCATATCCTGTCGGTCTGGCCAATTGGATAATTTGAAGGACTTAAATGACAAAGGGGTGTTTGGTTGCATTGGAAAAACCTTTTGGATCTCAATATCTTATTAATCCAAGATTAAAACCTGTAGACAGCTTCATAAATATTGTAGAATTTTACTGATTTTTTTCTTAACGTTATCTTTAAAATAGCACGAGGATATTAATGAACTGGAAGAAATCTTAAATGTTTGCTTGGGATTATATTAAATTCAAGATGTTTTTTCTCAGTAAGACTAGAATAAATTTTTATCGGGTATTGGCAAATATTGACTCGTGAAAGTCTTGTAATATATTGAAGAACTGTTATAGGAGGAAAAAAAGTCTGAGCTCTTGGAACTTTCGTGTACTTGCCAAAGTTGGTCTGGTTTTTATGTAGAGCATTTTTTTAAATCTTGAATTGGTATTATATTATCGTCTCCTAATTAATCACTTCACTGAAACATTTTGAATTCCAGCAACATTCAATAATTGTAATTCGTTTAGTATGATTTAGTGGTCTGATTGTGTATATGCATTTCTTTCCAAGATGCCTTATATGTGTTATTTGATTGGCCACTATAGTGCATAACATGCTTTTGGTTTTCATTGCCATAATCGTGAATTGCTTGTGGTTCTCTTTTGTTTGCATGCTTATGTTGAGCTTTTTCCTGTCCAGTAACCTATGATTGATATTCTTCGGCTGCTCATTTTTTGTGATGCATTTGACTACTATTTATGAGATTGCTTTTTTGGTTCCAGTTCTGACATCAGCAAAAAGGGTTCTGAGGCAAGTGAGAACGCTTTTGTCTCAAATCTTTCAAGACATAGAGGACCGGTAAGCTTCTGATGTCTATGTTTAGTATTTCTTATGCACTTCCCTAAATTACAGATGAGATGGTTGTTTGAATTAATTTTTGGTTCAGGTTCGTGGTTTGGAGTTCAATTCTCTTTCTCCCAACCTTCTTGCTTCTGGCGCCGATGAAGGTGATATTTGTATATGGGATTTATCAAAACCATCTGAGCCAACTCATTTTCCTCCCCTCAAGGTACACATTTATTAATGGCTCTAGCACCGACATTAATTCTTTTAAACTTGTTATGTGGAAATCTGGAAACATTATGCAACTTGTTTCCACTTGTTTTTTCTAACGTAAAATGTTTGATAAGACTTTGTTTGAATTCTTGAGATGTTCATGCATGTATGTTTTGTGTCTGATGACGAGCTGTATGTGTCAAGTTGTGGCACATTGAAATTTTTGTGGTGAAACATATTTTCATCAAAGAATCAAAATAAAGAATTGGCCTTCTTTTCCAACAACTGGAAAAACTGTGGTATCCCTTGATATTCCAGAAATGTTTCATTTATAGGAATCATAGGATTACAATAGAAAGGCTTTCAATTTTCTACAGAAGTCAGTGGAAACCACAATCTTTAAAGCAGTATTAAGGTTATTCTGGGTATATAAAACCTCAATGTTGTAAAAGGTGCTAGGGCCGGGGCCTAGCATGTACATGGGCCTGTGCAGGGTCAAATGGGGTTAGGCAGTCCAATTTGGGCAAAAAGCAGACGCAGCCTGGCGCCTAGGCAGAGCTAGAATTTTACAACAATGTAAACTCCTTGGTAATGTACACGCAATTGCGGTAATATCACACACGTGGGTTGCCCATAACTTTACTATGAGCGGCTCCATTGATACCGTACCTTTCGTGGAGTATTACTGACCATCGTGGTATGAAATCCGAGACAAAATCATCATAGTACATGAATCACTTACTTAAAGTAGCATGTCAGCTTTGTATCTGCTTTGTTGGAGCAAAAGATATCTCAAACTTGTCTGCATTGGGGTAGTTGTTCTTTTGAGGAGATATCGTTACCAACATTCGCTGCAAGGAAACCGAACAGAAGATTGATAGTTGTAATAGGGAACAGTTGAATAAGTAATTAAATGATAAAGAGCAAAACAATTCTAGAAAGATCGCTTGGCAAATAGCAAAAGGCATCATTTCTGATGACAAGAACTTAGTGGATGCTATTACTTATAGCATGTTGAACATCTGTTCATAAGATTCTTCACTGCACAAACGCTACACAAATTCTGTCCACATTTCTTATTGGATCCATGAAGTGTTCCAACTCTATGTATGGATTCATAACATTTTTCTGCACTTACAAACTCTTTGGCATTTGCTGTTGGTAAATGGAAAAGCCGTATGCTCTTCAACTTTACTGCCTTATCAGTTACTTTTGGCACTGAAGATTCGCATGGGAACTTAACTTTTTCAATCGTTACACAGGGTAGTGGATCTGCAACACAAGGAGAAATTTCATTTTTGTCCTGGAACAGCAAGGTTCAGCACATATTGGCATCCACTTCGTACAATGGGACAACTGGTGAGAAAGATGTCTTTCTATGATATTTGATGCATAATGCATTTGATTCTTATATTATCAATTGCAATAATTTGCATTTTGTGTAATTTCAGTGGTGTGGGATCTGAAAAAGCAAAAGCCAGTTATAAGGTATACCGTCCATAATAAATGGATGTGAAGCTGGTTTCGTATGCTGAGACTCGATTACTGATTTTATTATGCACACCTTTGCAGTTTCTCAGATTCAGTCAGAAGGAGGTGTTCTGTTTTGCAGTGGAATCCGGATGTTGCTACTCAGCTCGTTGTTGCTTCAGATGAAGATAATTCACCTTCTCTAAGAGTAATGAATACATCTGTTCTTAGCCTAGCTTATTAGCGCTGATGCTATTTCTCAAAGACCTGCTGATGCCTTTGTGTTCTTTTCAGCTGTGGGATATGCGAAATATAATCACTCCAGTGAAAGAGTTTGTTGGACACACCAAGGGTATGCTGCAGGGCGGAATTTCACTTCTAAAATTTGCTAATCTTCTCTAATGTCATCTCTATATATCAATAAGATTAATTTATTATTGTTTGGATGTGGAAGTGACTGATTTTCTAAGATGTGGAGCTTCCTTATGCTTTTAATTAACTATTCCAGTAACCTTTCCTTAGGTGATGGCATGTTATGCTTCTGATCACTTGTCAAAATTTCAAATTCTTATTTTGCATGAAATTTCAAATTCATATTCATTTTCACCCAATACTCATCTGATGGAAACTAAATTCATTTACCTGTTAGCATCTGTAACATTTTTCTTTTATTGTTCTTTTATTTATTGTTAACTGATGTTTATTAGGGTTATCTTTTATCTATTAATACTTTCATGTATAGATGGAATTTTATTAATTTCTACGACATTGTCATTGTGATAGGGGTGATTGCTATGTCATGGTGCCCTAGTGACAGCTCTTATCTACTTACCTGTGCCAAAGATAATAGGACTATTTGCTGGGATACACTATCTGGCGAGGTGAAACTTTTATTCCTTATTTTTGCCCTGAAAGAAAGGTGTCACTATACCTGTTTTGGAGTTTTCATTTTTCTTTCCTGTTGTTTTTGGGTTCTCCATGAGTTGGCATGTTGATGCATGACTGTTTACCTGTGAACTGTTTTGCAGATTGTTGCTGAATTACCTGCTGGAACCAACTGGAATTTTGATGTTCACTGGTATTCTAAGATACCTGGCGTCATTTCAGCTTCTTCATTTGATGGGAAAGTTGGCATCTATAATGTTGAGGTTCTTTCCTGTTACATGGAACTCCTTTCGGTTATCTCATTACTGGATTTTTTTCACTCATCTGTATACTAAATGCTTTGTGAAATTGTTCCAACAGTAATTCAAAATTCCAGATCTTGTTTTGTTCTTCTCTTCTCTAGCATTGCTGATAATCGAACAGTTTTGGATTTGGTTCCTTGTATAGTAATTCATTCTCTTTTCAACTGCAGGGTTCTGGAAGATATGGTGTTGGGGAGTCTGATTTTGGAGCAGGTATCGTCATGATTTTTATATGGTAAAAGAATTGTTGTCTGAGATATCTGTGGGGGAGAACATGGAATTAATAATTGTTTCGGCAAAAAGCTCTAGTCATCCTTTTAATGCTTGGTTAGGTCATTGCGTCCTTTCATAAACGTATATATATATTTGTCTGCTTATCTTCAATCTATACTAGGTTGTCTACCAAGATATCTGGAGGTCTTTTATGATTGGCTTCACTTAATGTTCAAAGTTAATAGCCTTGTATTGTGTCTCCTTCTAAGTTTTCCTTCACTGCCTTGTTTTAACAAACTTTTGATGTTTATGTAAACTTTGTGTAGCACCCACTTCATGTTACTGTAGCTGTAGTATCCTTGAACCAAGTTGTCCCTCCCCACCTAGACAGCAATAATAAATTTTCTCTGCCTTCTTTTGGCTTCAGCATCTGTGAGGTTTAGATGTGTTAGAGGATATATGAACAATTAATACAGTTATTTTATTACAAGATTTTGCATTGGAGAATTAGAAAAGATGTCCAAGGATTCAAATACTTGTGATGTTTGCTTGATACTTTTCTACTCTCCAGAGATAGTTTGAAGAGGCAATTAAATGGTCTTGAGAGGGGGAAATAAGTTAAATGTCTGTCATCCCACTGTCCATATTGTTTTTGGTTTGTCTTACATGTCATTCTCTCTGTAGCACCCTTGAGGGCCCCAAAGTGGTACAAGCGAAAAGCTGGAGTTTCATTTGGTTTTGGTGGGAAGCTTGTCTCCTTTCACTCAGCTGAATCTCCTGCTGGATCTTCGGAGGTATACTTACAGTATTCTAGAGTTTTGGTTCTTTTGGCATATTTGACACTTGCTGACCATCTTCTCTATTTCAGGTTTACGTGCACAATTTAGTTACAGAACATGGTTTGATTAGCCGGTCTTCTGAATTTGAAGTTGCCATACAAAATGGAGATAGATCAGCTCTTAAAGTTTTGTGTGATAAGAAATCTCAAGAATCTGAGTATGTATTCTTGTTTCAGCTCTTAAATAGTTACTATGATGTACAGATTCTACAGAAATATCTCCAAACCTGTCTTTTTTTACCTATTATTATGTGCTCAGATCTGAGGAGGAGAGGGAGACATGGGGCTTCATGAAGGTTATGTTCAATGAGGATGGGACTGCAAGGTCAAAACTACTTTCGCATCTCGGTTTCAGCCTGCCTGCTGAAGAAAGTGAGCCTGTACAGAATGATGTATCGGAGCAGGTAGATGCTCTTGGTCTTGATGAGAGCGAAACTATCAAAACAGGAGTTTCTGGGTACAAAGAATCTGCTCTGTTGGCACTTGACAATGGGGAAGATTTCTTTAACAATCTTCCAAGTCCCAAAGCTGAGACGCCTACGGCGAACTCTAAGGCTGAAGTTGTTGTTGAAGATTCCGTAAAGGAATCCGATCTGGAAATTGATGGACATGAGGAGAGTGCAGATCCTTCATTTGATGATGCTGTCCAACGTGCTTTGGTCGTCGGCGACTACAAGGGGGCAGTTGCACAATGTATTTCTGCAAATAGATTAGCAGATGCTTTGGTTATTGCTCATGTTGGTGGTGCTAACTTGTGGGAGAGCACACGTGATCAGTACCTCAAGACAAGTAGATCCCCCTACCTGAAGGTGGTGAAAAATCGATTTTGTGAATGCCCAAAACCTCATTTATTTTGTGAAAATGGCCATCTATTGTTACTGATTTCCCATAGTAATTCTTTGGTTGCTTCAGGTTGTTGCTGCGATGGTGAATAATGATCTGATGAGCATAGCCAACACTAGACCTTTGAAATCATGGAAGGAAACACTTGCTCTATTTTGTACTGTAAGTCTGTTCTCTCTTAAAAACCAAATTGACGTTTGTAATGCTCCAAATGGTTGCAAAAGATATATAGATCGTCATCGTACTGTATTTTTAATTCTTTGAAGACTCGAATTCCCAATAATTTCTGCTTGCTGGATGCCTCTGCATGTTGTACTATTTCAAGGATTAGTATGCATTAATTAGATGAAGGCATCCTGCCATATATTTCCTAATTAATTTCATACATTTTATGTTTAGGAACTATAGTTTTCAGAGTGGATTTTGTAGATTTAATGTTGTGATGTTAAATTTGTGTCTTTTGTAGAGATAAGGTGGAATCTGTATTTAGAAAGATGGATTAATATTGTAGGTGTGAGTTAAGTGATAACACAAAAAATTTGATCCGACCTTAACATAGGAACTCCCAGTCAGTCGTCATGACCTGGATAAAAACAAGATAAGAGATGTTGGTCTAGCTTAAGTCCTTCAAAGCTTGTCTTGTGAATATTGGTTGTGAACCGAGTAAGATAGTAGCAGATGCTATCTGTTACCAAGGAGGGGTCATATATGTAGATAGATTATGCTTTGGGACATTACATCATTTGATGAACTCATAATGATCTAAATGATCATCTTGGAATACCTATTTGAATACTAAATACTGTTTGTTACAAATGAGAGGCCATCTGTGTGGATTATGCTTTGGGATTTAATTTCATTTGATGCTTAATGATTGAAGTAACAATTTTAAATCTCCATATGCTTTTCACATGTAGCAATTCCAAGGATTATATCAAATATTTATCTTTTCTAATTGTTTATGGTTACTCAGTGAAATTTCATATGCTTCTTTGTCTTCATGTATTCTATTACGCATGGTGCATCTTGCTCTATCTTTATTTCTAACCTCTGTTTCTTATTCAGTTTGCACAGACAGATGAGTGGACTCTATTATGTGACACTCTTGCTGCCAGACTCATGGCTGCTGGTGATACTACTGCTGCAACACTCTGTTATATATGTGCTGGAAATATTGATAAAACTGTAGAAATATGGTCAAAGAATCTGTCATCAGAACATGATGGAAAGCCCTATGTAGACCGTCTCCAGGTAAACATGCATCGACGCAACTTGACCCAATTAGGGTTTTTATGCTATATGGACGATGGGCTTATATGTATTCGTTCAATCTTTTTAGGATTTGATGGAAAAGACTATTGTCTTTGCTTTAGCTACTGGGCAGAAGCGATTTAGTGCTTCTTTGTGTAAATTGGTTGAGAAGTATGCTGAGATATTAGCAAGTCAAGGGCTATTAACTACAGCAATGGAGTACTTGAATCTTCTGGGGACTGAAGAATTGTCTACTGAACTTACTATCTTACGTGATCGTATTGCTCGTTCAACTGAGCAAGGTGCGTTCTCGTGCCATCTTGTTTGACATATGTTTTCCTTATGGGATTTGGTAATTAGAGTTTCTGTTCCACACATACACTGCATTAACCAGAAGAAAAGACAAATGCCAATGGATTGAGAATTTCCATTAAGTAGTTCCAAATTGCAAATTTTGGAAGCACAAAGGTTTTGAAAATATTTTATTGCTGTGAAACGCCGTGCTACTGCTTTGCTCATTATTGAATGTGTTGAAATAATACGTTCAGCATTATGAGTGGCATACCAATTTCTTGTAATTGAGTAAACTTAATCGTGAGTATGGAGCTAAGAATCTTATTAAGGCATTGTAAGGTATTACGGGAGGAATATCTCCTCATTCTTCTGGTATAATAATTTGAGCATATTTACAGTTGCATATGGCCAGCTTAAAAATTGGATGAGGAACTAAATAAGAGTGCTTCTAACTAGCTTGTTATTAAACCCTAATATATTGCTCTCTATTTTTGATTGGCACACTTACGAGTTATATCACTCTTCCATAATTCTACTTAAGTTGATCTCAATTGTGGAATGCCGTACTGTCCTCTAATCCTGTAGTTGCCCTTTTCCTTCTGGAAGTAACTCCTGCTTACCAGTTTATAACCTTGGTTCTTTAGTCATTTGGCATCGGTATTTGATGTGTAGAGATGATAGACTCTGTCTATGCTGTGCTGCAATACATCTCTTACAATGATTTACTTCATACATCTTAACCTTCTATGGGCTAAGCTTCATGTTCCCAAATTTGGTTGTGTTGTATATTTCCAGAGAAGGAGATTGAGAAGACAGTGACTTATGAGAGTAATCAATTACAAGCGGGACCTGTGTATGGTGATCAATCAAGTTATGGTGGTGTTGACTCCACTCAACATTATTATCCTCCGGTATATTTTGCCTACTTCTGGCTATTTCTAATGGTTGTGGTAGTCTTATGTTTGTCATTTTTGATAACGTTCTTATTTATCTTCCTCAGGATACTGCACAATCACATGTCCAACAAACCATTCCAGGTGGTCAATACAATGATAGTTATCAGCAGCCATCTTCTGCTTCATACAGAAGGGGTTACAATGCTCCTCCTGCATATCAACCAGCTCCACAGCCTAATATACCTCAGCCTGGCATATTCGTCCCTTCTCCTGCAGCTCCAGCTCCAATGGTGATGGTCTCTTGGTTTAGTTTGTCATTAATTTGATCTAAATGTTGGTCTGGGCCAGTGTGGCAAATAGTTTTGATTAGAGTATAACTGTTTCCGATATCCTTGCAGGGAAACTTTGCTCCGCCTCCTGTTAATACTACTCAGCCTACAGCGAAATTTGTTCCTTCAAACCCTCCATTATTAAGAAATGCAGAGCAATATCAGCAGCCATCAACTTTGGGTTCACAGTTATATCCAGTATGCAAAACCTCTGCGCGTGTGTGTGTGTGTGTGTGAAAGTTGACCACCTGTCTGAGTGCATATTTTCTGTTCTTCAGGGGGCTGCTAATCCTAGTTATCAAGCTGGTCCTCCGGGAGTTTCTGCATATGGTGCTAACACATCTCAAGTTGGTCCAACTCCAGGGCAGATGATGCCCCAAGTCATGGCTCCTACTCCACCATCTACAGGATTCATGCCGATTAATAGTTCAGGGGTTCAAAGACCCGGGATGAGTCCAGTGCAACCTCCGAGCCCCACCCACTCTGCTCCGGTGCAAACACCAGTTACTCCTGCTGCTCCCCCACCTACAGTGCAGACTGTTGATACTTCAAATGTACCTGGTAAACTTTCTTGTCCACTTAATTTAATCCTTTGGGGATTGTAGACGCAGTTTATCAGAGAGCTGCAGATACATGTGGATCGCATGATATAAAATTTTGATATTAGTAAGTAATATATTATACAATGTGAGACGATTAGTTAACAATACGTATGACTTGTATTGGTTTGCTTCGACTATGGTAGTTTCTTTGCTAGTATTTTCCTGTTGAGGTTCAGTGTGGATATGTGATTGCCATTCTTTGCAACATAACCTTTTCAAAAATTACCATTACATCATAATTGTTCATACCGCAAGCCAATTTCGTCCCGGTTATAGAGCCTAAAGAAGAAACTTATGGCTTAAATGCTTGTTTTTATGACACTAAGATAGACCTATTTATTTATTTGTTGAAATGGCTTTATTCCCTTCGTTCAGCTTTCTGATATTACCTTTTAAATCTGGTACAGCCCACCAGAAGCCTGTCATTGCAACTTTAACAAGACTTTTCAACGAGACAAGCGAAGCATTGGGAGGATCACGAGCAAATCCGGCTAAGAAGCGTGAAATAGAGGACAACTCAAAGAAGTTAGGTGCATTGTTTGCGAAACTCAATAGTGGAGACATCTCTAAAAACGCTGCAGAAAGGCTCGTGCAGCTCTGTCAGGCTCTGGACAACGGTGATTTTGGCACCGCCCTTCAAATCCAGGTATACGATTAATCTCCTAGAGCTCTCTCTCTCCCCCCACCCCCTCCACCCCCCCTTCTTTGGGGTGGGCTTTCTACATGCGGGTTCGGGCACCCAACCCAACCCGCGTAAGGTTTACCCGATCGGGTCGGGTATATTCTAGTCCAGCGGGTATCGAGCTTGGGTGTGTTTGCAAACAAATGTGCTTTAGAAATTTAATTTGATTTTTGTGGTAAAATAAAAAATTGGTAGTGTTTGGAAATAAAAGTAATTTTTAGAATCAACTTCTCAAAATCTGGGTTGTCTTTGCTTCTCAAAACTTTGAATCACTTTTGAAAAATGATTTTAATGATCAAGTATAACGTTGTAAACACCACCTTCAATTAGTAGGGCTACTCAATAGTGATTTAATGGCTTGTGTTTGAAAAAACCCTCTTAATTGTGTTTCCGTTTCTTTCAACAATCTTAAAGAAGCAGAAAAAGATCCAATAAAAGAAAAGTAGCTTTGGGGAAAACCTAACCCTTCGGGTACCTGCAAAACTGGGTGGACTTTTTTGTATCGGGATCGGGTACCCGAACCAACTGCCCAAAACCCACAAAAACCCTGACCCGAGTCCACCCTACTCTCTCCCTCCCCTCTGATAACAAAATGCTTCCACGTTATGATCTGCAACAGGTCCTCCTAACAACAAGCGATTGGGACGAATGCAACTTCTGGTTAGCAACGCTGAAAAGGATGATCAAGACCCGACAGAACTTCCGATAAATAATCGAGCTTGTGATTTAGCTTGGATGTTTAGTTGTTGAACCATGTGCACTTTTGTACACAAATTCATACCATGGGATAGCATGCAGGATCTTGTTTTACTCAGTTCTACTCTACAACTGGACATCTTTTTGTTTAATTTCATTGGATTCTTTGAGAACAGTCCAATAGGTTGCTTTTTTGTCAATTGTTCTCTACATAATATTTGTAGTGTTGAGATGTAAGTACACCTTAATTTAACTCTGCACTGTTGTAATTTTTCTTCTGTTTCAGGATTTTGAAATCATATTTTTTTATTTTGGATTGCACATTAATTGATTTTAGAATAATAAAAACAGTTTGGCCTTTCTTATGGTAGTCTTTTCGTTGGGGGTCGCTTTTAGGGTGTTTGCAATCGCTTTTCTTAAGAGCTTTTTAGCTTATAGTTTGGGAAAAGCTGTTTTTGGAGTGTTTGTAAGTGCTTTTACCAAGCTGTTTTAAGCAATACTTGTAATCACTTCTTCAAAAGTTGAGGGAAAGAAAAACACCCCCTTAATATGGTTGATTAGATGAAAATCACGAGTGCATTATACACAGTTATAGAAAAATAATTATTAAATTTTAAGTGTTGTTTATATGGTGTTGTTTTGCAACGTTGAGCTGTTCATTACAAGTTTTGAAATGATTTTTTGTTACAAGTTCCACTTTTATTTATTATTTATCTAATTTTACATCTCCACACTAAATATTAGACGTGGTAATTTGGGCGGTCCGGTCCTTCAGGCCAAACATAAGTTGGGCAGGGTTAGATCAGCTCAAATTTCCACCGGGCTAAATATCATTGAGCCTAGCCAGCTCATCCTCTTAAATACACTAAGATTTTAGTATCAGCACGTGATCCATCGAACTTTTGCCTACTGGATTTGCATGTTAGGTTCAATCGTACGTTCAGTTTAAGTTCTTATGGTCCAGACCTTCTAACTATCAGGTGGACTGGACTAGCCCTTGGGGCCGGATTGTTTTTGCCAGCTGTACTAGATGTCTTTGGAGTTGTGTGTATTGATGTGTATTTTTCTCATTTCCTTCCTTTATTCATATTTTTTAATATTATCTGAATCTACAATATGACAATTGATGTAAATGCATCCTGCAGACGAGAGTTATTTGGACGTGACATCAATTTCGTTTGCTACGTTTTCATAATCCATTTCTATTTGCCTAGCTGTTGCCTCAATCCTCCCATTCATGGGAGAATTTTTATTTATTTAAAAATTAACCCTATTAGTATTTATCATGTATGTTTTGCTAAAAACTAAAGATATTTTTAAACAAAAAAAGATCGCCAAAAATGACTCCACTATCATACCAAATTAAAATGCATCTTATCATATTCAAATTTTAAATTCATCAGATACAATATTGAACTATGTCAATGGCATTTGTCTTCTTTCAATGTACTTTACCACCATGCAATAATGCCATTATTTATTACTTTAAAGTGTACCTATAAGTCACTTTTACCCTAATTAAACTTTTCTAGCCTCTCAACAAAAATAATAATAATAGTAATAATAATCATAATAAATAAATTCTAGAAATTGCACTGTATCGTCTTTCCGATCAACATGGACCAAATGGTGCGTATAGTGGTTCCCAAACCCTATATACGTAAGCACAGACACGAACGGTCCTTACAGTTCTTCATCGAAACTCAAAAATGATGAACAATCCCGACCTTTATCATTTATTTTAAATTTTTTATGCATCATGCTAGTCAAAAGACCGAATTTCTTCACTTCGAAAGACATACAAATTAAAGTAGAAGCAAATTCCATTGTCTTTGGAACCACAACATCAAACTCCTGTTCTTGTAAAGTTAACAATGCCTAAACTCAAGAATTCAACCAAAACATCAGTCGATGAACCCTCTATCGTAACGACACAAAATTTAGAAAATAAAAATATAAACCACAGTGACACCGTATAAAAAAAAAAACATGAACTAAAAGAACGATAACAACAAAAAATCTCACACAAAAATAAATAAATAAATATGAGAGTAAAATACAACCGACAATAGCATTAGTGATTTCTCCATCATAATAACATGCCTATTAGAACTGCGGGAAATATGGCAAAAAGTGATTGAGAAAAGCAGATGAGCACTGCTTTTCTTGAGTTTTGTCAACTTTTAGGATCCCAATGGAAGTGTTTCTTAGTTGACTGCACTGTAATTTCAGGTAGTGTTTCTTCCCTTTTTCACTATTTTTTTCATTTTCTTGTTAGGTGTATAAAATCTCTCTCTCCCGGGAGTAGAGCCGGCAAAATCAGCCCGGTTCGATGGACTGGTCAGTCCCTCCGATATTTTAGATAGGATTAACTATAGAAATTTAGGTCCGCAGGATCATCAGGCCCAACAAGTCCGACTCGATGAACCAAAACCCTGACGAGCCATGAGTCGACCCAATTTTTTTATATTTTTAAGAAAAATGAACTGCGCTAGCCAGCTTATGTCAACACTTTATACATGCACACTAACTTGTGTCCATCGTGAGTAGGAACATTTTCGTATAAGTGGGTTCGATTAGTGTTAGTATCCGGTCATTCAAACCCAAACCTTACTCAAATTCTAATAGCATTTTATTTTTTTCCTCGATCCGATCCAAATTCAATAAGAGCCTGTTTATTTTGGGTGTTTCATTTTCCCAACAAATTTCAGTCCAAGGAATCAAGAATCCTAATCCAAATGACTAAATCAATCCTAGGGGGAGAGGTGGGTTCAATAATCAGCCCAATAGTCTCAAATTGTACACATAATCCCGGGTATATGAGATTGATCCGCTTTGAAAAATCAAGAAAGTAAAGATAGGTTTATGTGGAATAAATAGTCTCAATTACACCCAATTTACCAAAGTAAACATGTCCTAAAAGATTACCCAAATCCTCTATAATAAAATTAAAATAATTGAGTACCCATTAAAAACCGCCCGACTGCAAACCTTACCCACAGCATAGGATCCATTCCAAGAGTATGGTGAGATTGAGAATGAGGCCAATATGGGAGAAGCTGTTGTTTAGTGTTTTCACATTTATTGTACCTTCGTCTTATCAATTTTTTTCTGCCCATATGCACAATTTTTGTTTGTTACAAAACTAACAAAATGCTTTTATTAACATTTGGCCCTCATTTATTTGGTAATATTCTATAATCTATATTTGGCAAATAGTAGTATGATACATTGTGTGGTTTATTTTGTGAGTCATCTATATTTGGTCGAAATCAGCATACAAAGTGATATCTATTGTGGATAGTCGGGTCGTAATCATAAGGTGATGTGGCATGGTTACGTTGATAATTGTTGGGACTATCAATAGAGTAGTTAATATCGGAGGAAGATGGTGAATGCCCTTTAAGGGGAGGTTCGGTGGTCGGATTATTAGAATTGCTAACAAAGTTCCACATCGAATATACATGAAAAGATTATGAGGTTTATTATGGTTGACGTATCTCCATTGGTACGAGGCATTTCAGCTCCATTAGTATAATGTTGTTTGAGAGTTAGCTTAAAGATAAATTCGTACGAACTCGATCCAAAACAGACTATATTATACCAATGTAGAGATCAGGCTAGTCAAGGCTCAACAATAACCCAGTCTAAAGATGACACGTGCATGGCTAGCTCGCTGGGGGTGCTGCAGCTCGTCATAAAATGACACGTGCGAGGCTGATCGCTGGGGTGCTCAGCTTGTCACAGAGAGAGACATGCGCCTACCAGTGCCAATTTGGCAACCGCTTCAACGAGCGACTTGGACTATTAATGGCAAACATCTTGGACTATTAATGACAAACAAGATGTTCAGCAAGTGACCTGATGAACTGTTTGGTCACAAAGAGAGACACACATCCTATATGTACAAGTGACCTGGATTGTTTGATCACAAAGAGAGACATACGCTCTACACATGCCAATTTTGGCAAGATGTTCAGCGTGCGACTTGGACTGCTTCTGCGAGCGATCTGAACTGTTAATGGCAACAAGATGTTCAACGAACGACTTGGACTGTTAATGGCAAACAAGATGTAGTGCTTTTGACACAATAGTTGCATGAATGGTAAATATCCAACATGCATCCGAACACAATCTGTAATAAAACATTAATGTTCGCTCATCTATTAGAAATAAATTATGTACCTTGCTCAGTAATTGATATAAAAATTCCTCTACTAAATTATTTTTCACCTAATCTCATCATTGTAACGAGAGAAGAGCAAGAATCTTAGAATTATATTAAAATTAAAATTTATAAGACTAAAAAATGTCTCGTTTTACACAATGGAATGGGTGAATAATATGTGTTAGATGATGGGATTGGCACGTGCTAGCCATGCTTCCAAATTATTACCATTTTTATTTACGAGGAGGTATTGTTATGTATTTCCTCGTCCCGAGATAATTTGTACATTTTTTTTCGAGATAATTTGTACATCCTTAAAAATAAAATTTCTTTTACAATTTTCACCCACAATCTCTATCTTTAAAAAGATCAATTAAAAAAAAATACAAAACAACTCTTTTTTATTTCACATGTCGGAAGAAATGTGCAGAAACGGAGGGAGTACTACGTTCTATATTAAATCGAATATCTATATTACCGTGCGATATTTTGGCATCCCGTATTTTTCCCCCTCCCCAGCCATTAAGCGGCATTTTCTAAACAGCAGTTAAAGACAAAAATAGCATTTATTACAAGAGGTGTTTGATCATAACCACCAAATCTTGCTACCTGCATTTCCACTTCTTAGCTCCACCCAAATCATCTTCTTCAACAGGAAAAAGCAAACAATCTTTGCCATTTTTCCACCTTCAATTCCAAATCTCCATTAATCCACACATCAAATGCAGTAGATTGATACCCATACCATAAATATTCGTCTCCATTTGCTGTATTCATCATCATCCACATTCAAAATCTTCATGGGTTACCTCTCCTGCAAAACCGAATCCTCAATTTCAGCTTCAAATCCTTCCTCCTCCATCAAAATCGAGGAGTTCAGCTACAAAGACCTCGAATTAGCAACCAACAACTTCTCCCACACGAAGCTCTTAGGCCGCGGCAGCCATGGCCTCGTCTACAAAGCCGTCCTTCGCAGCGGCCGTCTGGTCGCCGTAAAAAAGCCATCCCTTTCTCAAAACCCTAACGAAGTCGACAACGAAATCGACATTTTGTCCAAGCTCCACAGCCCTGGATTAGTCAATCTCGTTGGATTCACCAAAAACAGCTCCGAAAATCGCCTCCTGGTGGTGGAATTCATGAGCAATGGAACTTTATACGATGTTCTTCACGGGCCGCGGCCCCCAAATTGGGGAAGGAGGATCAAGTTGGCGCTGCAAACTGCGAAAGCTATTGATACGCTGCATTCGGTAAATCCACCGGTAATTCATCGTGATATTAAGTCTGCTAATGTTTTGATTGACAGAAATTTCAATGCTAGGTTAGGCGATTTCGGATTGGCGTTACGGTGTGTGGATGATTTTAGGTTGAAATCGACTCCGCCTGCAGGTACTATGGGTTATTTGGATCCTTGTTATGTAACACCTGATAATCTGAGCACAAAAACTGATGTTTTTAGCTTTGGAATACTGCTTTTGGAGATCATTAGTGGTAGAAAAGCCATTGATATGGGGAATTCGCCGCCTTCGGTTATCGATTGGGCGATTCCGTTGATTAGGAGGGGGAAATTGTTGAGTGTTTATGACCCTAGGATTGTGCCTCCTAAGGATCCTATGGTGAGGAAAATGTTGGCAGTTGTGGCTGCAAAATGTGTGAGGAATTGTAGAGAGAGAAGGCCGTCGATGAAGGAGGTGGTGAGATGTTTGAGCGAGTTGACTCAGTTGGCTCCGCGTTCTTGGAATGGTTTGGGGAATCCTTGTATGGTAGTGGAGAATGTAGGAGCTCCGGTTAGTCAAGGGAGAGTGTACTCGGATTTGGGGTTGAGAAGGAACTTGATGGAGTTGATGGCTGGCCATGATTCGGAAACTAAGTCGAGTTTGAGATTTGAGTTAGCGGATAAGGAGAGTATTAGAGCAATGATTCTTGGTGATGTTAAAGATAGAGTGTCGAAACTGAAGATGAAGCAGTCAGTTGAGGAGAGTTCAGACATGGGGAAGATTACTGTATAACATATAAGGTTTCGAAACACCATCGTTGTAGATTGTTTGTGACATTTAATTGGATAGCTAATCCTTGTATGATCAAGTTGATGGCTGGCTCTGATTTGGAAACTAAGGTCGAATCAGTGAAATGGGTGTCGAGTTTGACATTTGAGTTAGCTGATAAGGATAGTATTCGGACAATGATTCTTGGTAATGTTAAAGATAGATTATCGAAACTGAAGACAAAGAAATCAGTTGAGGAAAGTTCATTTGTGAGATTTCAAAACACCATCGTTGTAGATTGTTTGTAACATTTAATTGATAGCTTGGATTATGTGTTGTTAATTGTTTGTGTAGTGATAAAAGTATCAGCTCAAGTGTATAGTATGGTGCACTGCTTGTGCATTACAGTATTAGTCATTGTTTTGAACCTGTGACGAATTGTGTTCGTTCTGATTGTAATCATATGATTCTTGTGTTAAATTTCCAGTTTTCGACTGAGACAACTTTGTGTTACATGATCGTATCATTCAGTCATTTTGATAAAACTGATGTTCCATTACAAGTGACGCTACTCTCCCTTAGCTCTGCGCGTCATAGGTGCAGGAAATACGAACACTAAGTTTGCAGAAACCGTCGTCTTCATTAACCGAAACTTGGTGTTCTTCGTTTTAGTGTTCGTGTTCTAATGTAAGAATATCACTCTGCTAAATTTGTGTACTTTTGCCAGTTTCGGACAGCTGAACATTATGAAAGTTCTCCATTTGGAAGTAGATGTCCAATTGTCATGGTTGGTGAACTACGTTTTCTTAATGTATCTCTGTTGGACTAAGATTCCATTATTGATCTTACTTTAATTAATACGTGTGTTGTCTTTCTCCTTGCTGGCATAAATCCTTCTGTAAGAAGCTTGTTTCAAGAATTATTGCCCTTCCTTCCTTGCTGTCGTGTCAGAGCTGGCAAAATCAGCCCGGCTGATGAATTACTCAGTCCGCTCCATATTTTAGATGTGTTGGGTTATAGAAATCTAGGTTCGAAGTATCGTCGAACCCAACAAACCCCATTCGATGGGCCACAAGCACACGGGCTACGTATATCTAAGGGGATGGTCTGAGTTGGGCTCAATAATATTTGACCCAATAAATTTTTTGACCCGACCCAACTTATGGTCTTGGCTTGATTGGCTGGGCCTGATCGAGCCGGGGGCCAAAATTTACTTTGGTTTTTTTTTTTTTTCTAAATAAATTATTATTCTAATTATATATTGACCAATTGTGAGCATTCTCTACCTATTAGATAATACACAATAGTAAGACAAACACAAAGACAGGTGATTTATTTGGGACCATTTAAGGTTTGCATGTTATAATTCAAATTCACTTTTGCACTGTCTTAAAATTTAGTGATTGGATGTAGTGAGACAACTCAATAAGGTCAATCCAAGCAATTGTCTTATTTGCCAACTCCTAGTGAAGTCCCTTTTCTTCAAATGGGAATAAGTTGGATTTTGTACCATATTTATAAATTCAAACACACAAAGTTTCCCTCCTGATTCTTGAAGCTAGGCTGGTAAAGTCAGCCCGATCTAATAGGCATGTTAGCCGTCTGACATGTTAGATGAACTGGACATTATGTAGATGGGCTGGCCCAATTGGCCCATACTTTAAATGGGCTGAACCATATAAATCTTGACTCAAGTACTATTTAACCCGACAGACACAACTTAATGGCCCAAACGCTTGATGGGTTGCGGGCTGAGCCGATATTCTTAGTATAATATATATAGGGATAGATTGGGTCGAACTGACTAATAATAGACTCAATCAAATTTTAGCTAGACACGATGTGAAATATGGTGTTGGCTCGACGGACTAGGCCCGACCGGGCAGGGTCACTCGAATTGTCACCGCTAGCCATATGAATGTAGGCTAGAAGCCTATCGGGCCAAATAAATCCTACCTAATGAGCCACATGCCGTCCTAAAAAAGATAGTATATTTAAGGGAATATATCGAGCTGGCTCGATTAGTGAGTTTGGAAAAATGTCTTTGTTTTCATATTAACAAGTCAAAAGGTGTAATTCTTTATAAGAAATTATGAATATGCCTTTGCTTTTCCCTCATTTCTTGCAAAAGTGAAAACATCCCATGTTGTTGTTTGACCTTTAAAAAACTGTTGCTGTGGAATTTTGCCATAACCGATAATGCTCCTACACTCCCAGCTGGGACGATTTTTTCTGATACGCTTTTAAAATTATCTTAAATAAATTATTTTTTGGGACGCTTTATATTTATTGTCTTAAATAAATTATTGTAAGATGTTTTCTTGAAAACCTTTTTAAATGATATACCATTTTTTAATTTTTTTTCAAGATGTTACAATATTTTGTGATATTAATGAACATTCACTACGTGTTATTTTCACTTTGCGATCTAAGTATTTTTTTTCGTATAAAATCAATTCTTATATTTAAATATATCTACTAATATATATATAAGTAACAGTGAGGTTATATTTGTAATTCATATTTTCACCAATTTTTGTATTAAATAAATTATTCACTTTTTGTAAAATATTAATTATATATTTTCATTATATACGTCCGATTTCAAATGGAAACAAAAATAATTCTTATTTTCCTTATTATGATTCTCATAATACATAATTTAATTAAATTTTCCTCAATTACTACTAGTCGACTTTAATAAAGAGTCTTTATTGAATTACTTTCCTAATTTTTCTTATATCTATCCAATTCCAAACGAATACAAAATTTATTTTATTTTCCTCATACATGATTTGATTAATTTTTGCATTACATGATTTAACTATGATATTGAATTTTCTAATTAATTCTTTTCCTTATTTTTAATAGATACATCTTGTTTCAAATGAAAATAAAATTAATTCTTATTTTTTCTAATCTAATTTTGTTAACACATGATTTGGTTAATATTCCTTAGTTACCGCAAAAGAGATAGCATATGTCTTGTAATGAACTACTTTTCTTCTTTCCCTTATAACAACCAATTCCCAATAATTCAATATTTTTAAATATTTCATTAAGTATGTCACACTCTTAAATAATAACCATAAAATATTTCTTTTAAATAAAATATTAATTTAACAAAACTTCCGTAAATCACACGGAAGTAACACTAGTTAATTTGAATAACATATTGCCCACAATAAAATAATTAAATTCACTTTAATTGAAGTATTACCAAGATTAATTTATAATTTGGTCAAAATAACACCGCAACAAAAGAGCTATTTTGTATAATAGTTTTTGAGACCACAATTGTTGTAACTAATAATAAGTTATTTGTAATCACTTGTTGTTACAAATCCTCGTACAAATTATTTGAGAATATTATAACACTACTTTTAGACACAACTAGTTGTTTCAAACGATCTTTGAGACGCATTTGAGACCACATTTATAGTCACAAGATATTATTTTCTTCGAAGTTATTACGACGATTAATTAATAACGATATACTCTCAAATAATAAGCTTGTAACAAACACTCATATATTATGACAAATTCTCATTATTTGATACCACTTTTGTTGTCTCGAATGACATTCTTCCGTGTGACATAGAAGTTTGAAAACTTTTTTTATGGTGGGTGCCATGGGGGAGACTATATATACAACATGCCTATTCTAAATTATTCATATAATATACACTCTAATTAATTATATAAAAACTCTGAAAAGTGAAATGGAGAAGAAGATTTTGGCTGTTCTATGCATTGTTCTACTCTGCTTTGCTACGAATTCTGCTGTTGCTATTCGAGGTCGTTATTAATTTATTATTGTTATTTTTTCCATTTATTTATTGTATTTTTTGTGATTTTTTTTTCTTCAAATAACATCTCGGATTTAATCATTGTTCTTGTCTGATCATCTAGGCAAGTTCAATTAAAAAACTACAACATAAAGAATTTTTTGTTTCTTTTGGTTAATTTTAGGAAATGGCATGTACAATGCATGATTTTTGCACTTTACAATCTATTTTTTTTTTCCTTGATCGGACTCCCTTTCCACCTTCCACTCAAACCCCTGCTCCGTGCTCCTCCTCCCACTTGGTGAATTGTTTTCATCGGCAGGGAAGAGGAGAGGGATAGTGGTGACGGGGTTAGGGGCCGAGGAGTAAAGTGGGGGTGGGGGATTTCGACGCGAGGGGAGGAGTGTTGGTAGTGGAAGCATTACAAAAATTGAAAGAAACTTGCTCGGGGGTGGGGCGGGATTGCGCGGAAGGTTGGTGTTGAAAACATTAAAAAAGGGGAGGATGCAATCTTATTTTCTGTATTTAATTATATTTTTTTATTGGTGACCACGTGTCGCTATCTTATTGGACCTTTTGGCATGTACGAAGCACATGATCATAATTCTTTTTTTAAACAATTATATAATTCTTATTTATTTTGGGTAAAGCCGGCAAAATCGACCTGGCCTAACCCGCCCAACATTATGTAAAGGGATGGCTTGAGCTCAATATCTATTGGCCCATATTACCATCACGTTTAATAGGCTCACTCGACTTATAATCTTGACCCAATAAAACGGGACGAATCGAATTGCGACCTCTAATTTTGATTATCTTGGTGCAGGTCCTCGGATATTGAGGGAGGAAATTTGTACTGAATTTATTCCAATGCCTAATTGCAATGAGGACAATTGCAAAGCCCAATGTGATGCTTCTCAACATCAAGGTTTAGATAAAGGATATTGTTCCACAAGTAATTTTAATTTGTGCCTTTGTGATTATCAATGTAATCTTCCACCAAATTTTTGATTTTGGTAATCCAAAATAATGGTTGTATTTTCTTCTTAGTTGTTTGAGACGAAATGATTGATCTCTATAATGCTCGTTTTTAAACCGATCTTTAAATTTAGTGACATAATTTTCATCTCTATGATATATGTTTCTAAACTAAAGTAATGATGGATTTGAGACGAAATGATTGGTCTCTATAATGCTCGACTCCAAATCGGTCTCTAAATTTAGTGACGGAATTTCCGTCTCTATGATATTGTCTCTGAACTAGTAGTGACGAATTTGAGACGAAATGATTGTCTTTATAATGCTCGTCTTTCAAATTTAGAGATCGTTTTATTTCGTCTCTAAATCTAATGACGGAATTTTCTTTGTTGTTATAAAAATAGAGATCAAATTACCTACATAATAGAGATGGATTAAGTCTCTCTCTCAAATTTGGTTGCTATTTCGTCATAGGATACTAATAATTCTTTGCCATTTTCTATCGTTTTTATTAGTGATCGATATTATCTTTTACTAATTTACATCTCTAATATGAAAGCTTTTGTAGTGTTGGACTTAAGATAGTGTTAAATCTATGCCTTTTTTTCTTATTGTTTTTTAAAATTGAAAAAATATATAGAGATTTATAATTCAGAGTGACGTGAAAAAGAAAATTTTAGTCGAAAACTTAAATTTTAAAAAATATCTTAATTAGGGAACTGAGTTTCGGAGGTTCTTAATTACGAGACAAAATAAGTAATTTCAAGTATAATTGAAAACAAGAATTTTAAATGTGTCTATTCGTAGGAAAAAAAAAAAGTCAACTTTAAAAAAACAGAAAAGTAGAATATTATAGTTATCTAACAGCTAACTACATGAATATAACTTTATCCAACAAATTAAGATTAAATAAATAGATTGCGAAAAGATACAATTTTCTTTCAGAAATCCGAATAGATACATTACTGTATCGACTTCGTTTTCTTATAGATGTCTTTTTAGATTATGAAAGAAATTTATGAATAAAGAAATCGACGAATAAGTCATCATCTAGATATTCTCTCTTACCTCTCCTTGTTTTCTTTATATTGTTAGGGTTAGTATTGAAAAAATATTGAGAAAAATCTAAAAAATTACTCCCTCTCGATTTAAAAAAAAAAAAAGAAAAATCACTTTAGAGAAGATAAAATAGTTTAGAAAAAGTGTCATTGAAGAAAAAAACACAATTATTCAACGTTACTCCTAACGGTATAAATGCATTATTTATGTCAAATAAAAAATCGTAAAAAAAAATATTAATTGATATATTTATCACAGAAAAAACGAAGAAAAAGTTTAGGAAAATAAAATTTGGCTACCAATTTACAAACACATTAGTTAACAATTACTTTTTTATATATGTTTAATTATATGGATTAACCTCATGCGGACACGAACGGTTTTCAACTATTCTGCTTTTATATTAACGATAACGAAAACCACAAGACTCGAAAATTGTCCGTGAACTATCCTGCTTTTATATTAACGGGTTACATATATTTTTATATAAATACGTAAATACAGAATTAGGGTATTCAAACTGTTTTTTCCTTCTTCTAAATATCTGGACACATCTCTCTGCTCTTATTAGAAACCGCCGACCTGTTTTTTCCCGCCAAAGCACAGACGATCACAGGTAGCAATGGTGATTTTTGAGGGAGAGGAAACGGAGAAGAAGATGGTTATTTTTGAGGGAGAGGAGACGAAGAAGAAGAAGAAGACGAAAGCGAGCGACAGCAATATCCTGATCAAGAAGGCGACGGAGCTTGCTACGCTCTGCGATGCTGAAATCGCTATTATTGTTTTTCGTGAAGACGGCAAATTGTTTGAATTTGCTACTTCTTCCAAGTAATCATCTTTCCTCTCTTTGGTTCTTTGTGAATTCAATTTGAATTTGTGCTGTATTGCTCTGATTGTATGAGAGAATTATGAAGTTTCTGATTTCCAGCTCTAATTTGGATTTTTTTTTCTTTTTCTTTCTCCTCCAGTTTTTCTGATTACAGAATCGGAATTGTACGTAAAATATACCGTTATTTACCGTTGATTTTGCATGCCAAAACTGAGCTGCCGTTAGATTTCTTTTTTTTTTTTTTTGGTCTCGAAAATTTTAAGTTTGAATACTGTTATCGTACCGAGTTTTAAATTATAATACGGTTATCGAACCGAAATTTCGGAATACGGAATTATATGTCCATGATATTATTTTGCATACCAAAACTGAGCTGCCATTAGATCAGTTTTTTTTTTTTTTGGTCTCGAAATTTGTGAATTTTAATACTGTTATCGTATTTCAAATTATAATGCTGTTACCGTATTGAAATTCAGTATTTTCCGTATTTTCTTTATAGCTACTATAGACAAGGTTGTAAAAGTGCTAGGCGCTAGTTAGGCGGTGGACTGGGACCTAGCGACTAATCGAGATTTGTCCTAACTAGGGCCTAGGGACTAATCGAGATTTGGGGGGGACAAATCGAGATTTGGACGGGACAAATCGGGACATAGACGTAGTTAGGCGGGGAGGAATCGGAAAGTAAACGTAGGTGGCCAATGGGAGCCTAGCTCCTAGCCGAGGATTAATCGGAGCTAGTCAGAGATTTTTACAAAAGAGACTATAGGTGTAGTGTATTCGTATTTCGATATTTTCCCCATCCCTAGTTACCTACTATTTTTATATTAGCTGATTTTGACAGAGGTTTCTTCCATTCCTGTGAAACAAAATTTGAGAATCTTTAGTAATCCATATGATTTATTCCTTTGTATGATTCTAAGTTCACTGTTTTATCTGCATGATCATGAGTAGAAAAAAACATTGGTTGTTCTATTGATCTTATTAGAAATTGACGAAGTTGGATAGCTCAAGTGGCAGATCTACTGCCTATTCGAGTCACTGTGGGAGGAAGGAGGGGGAGTTTTTTCTTTGTTCTTAGATAGGAGAAAAAAAAATTGATCTTATTAGAAATTCTTGGTTATGCGATGATGAGTTTAAACATGTGTGCTAATGCAGTGCGGGGACTATTTACAGAAGATTTAAAGACTCCTTAAAGTCTCTTCCTAATCGTCCTGCATCGAAAAAGCCAGAACATATGGAGGTTGATCCTCGTCCTGCATTGGGAATCATGCCAGAACATATGGAGGTACAAAATCAGGAACATATGGAGATTGATATTCTCAAACAGGACATGCAAGAGGCGAAATCAAAGACGTGGTACGATTTCCTTGTGTAATCTTGATATCGGTATGAAGTTTTTGAGATGTCTCTGTTACAGTTTTGTATTGCTTCCAATGTGCAGGGAATTGTTAGGTAAAGACCTCACGCAAATGAGCATAGACGAAGTAGATGCGCTTCAAGAGAAAATAACTGCGGGGATGTTTCATATAAAGGATATGAAGGTTTAACATTAACATTTCCAAATCTGTTTTTGTTGGAAAATCTGTTTTTCTTGTTTTTGTTTTCCTTGGGTCATTTTTGGGTGTATAAATTAATGATCTGGATCTGCAGATGCAAATACTCTTGAAGGAACAAGAACAGTCTAGAATACGGGTATGAATACATTATGATTGATTATCTTCATGTATGAAGAAATGTTTCAGAAGCTCAATATTATGTTTCAGAAGCTCAAAATTTTGTAATTATGAGGTGATGGTGAGGCAAAATCTTGCCTTTATTATAACACAAGTATTATAACACGAACAAACAACGATGTCTAATTGCAGGGAAACTTGGCACTGGAGACATACCGAGGCTTGATCGAAAAGCTTGATGAGCTTTCTCCATCAACCAACGATCCACTGAATGCCGATCCACTGAATGCCGGGTCTGCAGCGAGTGCGTTTTATCTATCTACCAGTTATTCACTGCCGCTTGTGATCAATGATGGGCCTATGTTTCGCCCATCTACCAGTTATCCACTGCCCCTTTTGATCAATGACGTGCCTGCTATGTTTCGTCCATCTACCAGTTATCCACCGCCCCTTTTGATCAATGACGTGCCTGCAAAGAGAACGTATCATCCATCTACCAGTCATGCACCGCCACTTGCAATCAACGACATGTCTGCAAATAAAAGGTGCCGTCCATGTACCAGTTATGCATCACCACTTGCTACCAATGACCGGGCTGCAGATAGAACGTTTCTTCTATCCACCAGTTGTGCAGCGCCACTTGCTACCAATAACAAGCCTGAGACCGAACGCGCAGTCGAGCCTGCCGTTGAAGAGGCGGACACTACACTTTCACTGGTTTGTTCTTTGAACACTCTCCTTTATTTTCTTACCACTTGTTAATAACTAGGGGTATAAACGAGTCGAGCCGAGTAAAGTATAATAGTGTTATTTGGTTTAACTTGTGTTTTGCAGGGTCGCACATGGAATTGATCTGAAAACTAAGGACCAGAAAGTGCAACATAACTAAATTAAAGTTGAGAACAGTTTGTTTAGGCTTTAACAATGGTTTTTGTTTACGATTGTTTGTTTGTTTGTTTTTTTTCTTTGGTTTTTCTGATATTGTTTTTTTTTCATTTGCCTCTCTGATGATAGGATTTTTTTAGGGAGTTTGATTGATTGTAGCGGAATCGGTCTCCAAATCGTGTACAGGTTGAACCACTATCTGATTCGTGATGCTTCGTACTTTCTCCTTGTTGGATGTTGGCGGAGAAAATGAATCAATGACTCTTGAAATTTCGTACTTTTAAGGAATGTTAGGAAGATTGTTTATTATATATATATTTTTGTTGTTGGCGACTATTCATAGCTGTAATTTTTAATGCCATTTATTACTTAATAAATTAGAATGCTAGTAAACCACTACATCGCTCTTAATAAGAAATATAACATAATTAATTAATCGTATAAATAACAATGAAAATCATTGAATACTGACAAAGTACGACAAATTCTAGTTTCGCCAATGTTTCATGACTTTCATCAATTGAGGATATAAATAATAATGCAAAATCACTCAATACCGATATGGTATGCTCCGTTTACTTTTTCATGGTTATTATATACGTTTTACCATGTTATATTCTCCCTCATTGCGAATTCTACATTAGCCATCAGTTCCTCTATCTTAATATGAAACCTACCAATTATTTATGTCCTTTTAAATTCATCTCATACTTTTTTTAAATCGAGTTTAGCCATCTTTCCATTGAACTTAAAGGCTCGGCGAATGCAGTAGCCAGAGCCGTCACTATTGGCGGAGTAGCGATGGCAGCGGCCACCACTGAGCATATTAGGATGGATGTGAAAGCAACAATGAATTTCACTTTGAATAGAGAAAAAATTCGAAATTAATCATATATATTAGGACCTGTACGAAACTTGTCATGCATGTTTCATAATTCAATTTTAGCCCTCTATAGTTATGACCGTGTCTAATTCAAAAACAAATGAGATCGACGGTCAAGTAAGTGGCCGGAATTACCCTCGTGCGTCTCACATGACAGAGATAATTTGGGGGCTTTTAGGGAAGATTACGTGGAGTTTGGCAACCCAACTGTATTTTCCGTGTCAACTAGTTCTAATAAAAAAAATACAAGGGATAAACATTTCTCACTAACTATGTTCGTAAATTTTTTAAAAATCTAACTTATAGTCCAATAGTAGTCCAAAAATCAATAAGATTATGATTATGTTCACAGTATTATCGGCTGAAAATTGACTGACTAAATCGAATTCCGATTAGCCCAAAAACCGCTAGGTTTAACCGTAGGACTGACTTCAAATCTTCTCTTAAAAATCAATTAACACACAAGGTATTACAATAATATATATATATATATATATATATATATATATATAATATTTCTTTTTCTAAAAAAATGACGTCGCCATAAAATCATTTTTTATATATGTCTGTTTGTGATGTAACCACGATTTTTTTTTTATATATATGTCACATAATATTGGAATAGAATAAGTGATGTTTTTATCAAATACTCCCTCCGTCCTTGCTAATTTTTCTTATATTTTATTTGGGTACGTTTCACTTAACTTTTCACACCCTTAAAAATGAAATTTCTCTTATAATCTCTACCCTTAAAATTTCCACTTTAAAAAAGTCAAAGAAAAAACAAAATCTACTTTTTCTTAATCTCTGTGTTCGGTCAACTGTGAAAAGTTAGTCTAATAAGTGATTTTCTCCCGGGAGAGAGCGAGAGAGTGGCATGCAGAGTTTGCATGTGGACGAATAGTTAGTTTTAATATTATAACTACCTCTCCGCGCCATTTTATGATTTTAAACAACTTCCATTTCTGAGCTCCATTACCAGAGAGAGAGAGATGAACAGAGAGAGAGAGGATTTTGAGAGCGAGAAGACTGCGCTCTTCACAAAAGCCGGCGAATTCGCTCATGAATTCGGCGTTGAAACCTATGCTCTGATCGTTTCTGGTGATGGCAACGTCGTCTACACCACTTCCGAGTACTGCATTCTGCCCTAATTTATCTCTCTTCAATTATTTCTTTTTTTTCTTTCATCTTCTTGCCAGTATTCGTGTTTGCATCAACTCGTAATTACATTTCTGGAGTTTGAGATTACCGATTTGCTGCATTTCTACAAGTTACATTTCTGGATGATTTCCTTTCTTTGTTACCCCCAATTGTTACGCCTTATGGTTGTCGTTGGTTTTATGAATTCTGCATTCAATAAATCGTTACTAGGAACCTCGCATCGCAGTAAAATTCCTTATTCGATTTCTTAGTTATGCACGCATAATTTGATACAGCGTCTTAACAATAATTGCAAAATCAAAGGGCTGTGAACCTTCCGCAACTCGTCGATTCACCTCAGAGGTATAGTTTTCAGAATTTATTGCTTAATTTTATGAGTCCTCTGTACATTTGTAGTTGGATGGCAAAGACATTATTATTTGATTAGAGCTTTATAGTAATGTAATTCTAATTCAAATTGGAATACATATATTTTAAGTGATAAGAAATCTGTTGATT
The DNA here is from genome assembly GCA_958295605.1 of Ajuga chamaepitys. Classification (NCBI taxonomy): domain Eukaryota; kingdom Viridiplantae; phylum Streptophyta; class Magnoliopsida; order Lamiales; family Lamiaceae; genus Ajuga; species Ajuga chamaepitys. The sequence continues at coordinate 69,879,221 of OY282497.1, read as the reverse complement.
TTATTTCTGAGCTCACCTCTGTTCTGTATAGCAGAGAGGCGTGGTGCAGAGGATTGATGCTCATGTAGAGGGGCAACGAATGTTCAAACAAGCGCTGAGGTATAGTTTGTTTTCCGGAAATTTTAGTATCGTTATGAATTATGTGAAATGATGTTGCATAGTTTATTTTAGTTGTGATTTTATGATGTCCAGTGAAGTGCTAGATAAAGACATAAGCGGCATGAATGTAAATGAAGTGTTTGTGCTTGAAAAGCAATTAACATAAAGGATGTGGTGCATAGAGAAGAGAGCTGTTTAACATTTTTTCCACTCAATTTTTCTAATTATTGATTGATTTTATGATGTTCAGTGAAGTGCTAGATAAAGACATAAGCGGCATGAATGTAAATGAAGTGCTTGAGCTTGAAAAGCAATTAACAGGAACGATGTGTAGCATACAAAAGAGAGCGGTGCTAATATTTTTCCACTCAATTTTAGTTATTGACTGTGTGGATGTTACGAAATAAAAGAATTAATGGCCTAATGTGCAGGTGAAAATAAGGAAGCACCAACTTGAACAGATTAATATGCTGGTAATCACAATATTGAAGCTAGCCTACTTTTTCAAGATCAAAATATGTTGGTCTAATTAATGTTCATTGCAGAGTGAACGGAGAAAAAAGGCAAATCAACAAACTACGTCCTATGTATGATGATAACTAATTCTTTTTCATGCTTATTGGTTCTAAACCTTAAAAAAAGAATCAATAATGTGAAACGCAGGTTGCAGAGACCGGACAAGCAATCAATTTTGTTCCAAGCAGTAGCCAAAGTGGCCGTACCATCCCTTCAGATACCGCGAATCTTTTGCTTGTATGCTCCTTGAAAGCCCTTCTTCTACTAGTGCTTAATGTGTTTATCTTAGATGGTGTAATTAACTTGTGTTTGCAGACTGCTTGGGTGCAAAATGAAGAGACACCGGAGGTCGAGACTGATCCTCATACTGAGTTGGTGCTGTGATCATGTCCAAATAATCACAATACTTTTTCAAGACTAAAATATGTTGGTCTAATGAAGTACAGATCTTGATGTTCATTGCAGATTCAACAGAAAAGTCAGGCAAATCAACAAATTACATCCAATGTATGATGATAAGTAATTCCTTTTCATGCTTATTGGCTCTAAACCTTAAAAAAATAATCAATACTGTGAAACGTAGGTTGCAGAGACCGGACAAGCAAGCAATTTTGTTCCAAGCAGTAGCCAAAGTGGTCCTACCATCCCTTCAGATAGTGCGAGCCTCACAGTTGTATGCTCCTTGAAAGCCCTTCTTCTACTACTTGTTAATGTGTTTATCTTACATGGTGTAGTTAACTTGTGTTTCCAGACTGCTTGGGTGCAAAATGCAGCGACACCGGAGGTCAAGAGTGATCCTCATACTGAGTTGGTGGTGTGATCATGTCCAAATAATCACAATACTTTTTCGAGATGAAAATAGCTAATAGAGTTGATGTCCACTGCAGATTCAAGAGGGAGGACAGGCAAATCAACAATCTATATCCTATGTATGATGATAACCAATTGCTTTTCTTGCTTATTGACTCCAAACCTTAAAAAAAGAACAATAATGTGAAATGTAGGTTGCAGAGTCCGGAACAGCAGGTACTAGTGACCCTGCAGACGATACGGGCCCTTCACTTGTATGCTCCTTGAAAGCCCTTCTACTACTTGTTAATGTGGTTTTCTTACATGGTGTAGTTAACATGTGTTTGCAGTCTGCTTGTGTAGCAAAACAGATTTGTAACTGCTCGGAATATCGATAGATTTAATCTAGACAAATTTTCTAACTATCCAATTAACAATATTGAAACTAGCCTACTTTTAAATATGTTGGTCTAATTAAGTAGAGTTTGATGTTCATTGCATCTACATGCTATGTGTAATGATAACTAAGTCCTTTTCATGCTTATTGTCTCCAAACCTAAAGAAAGAACCAATAATGTGAAATGCAGGTTGCAGAGACTGGAACAGCAGGTAGTGCCGCCCCTACAGACGATTCGAGCCCTTCACTTGTATGCTCCTTGAAAGCCGTTCTTCTACTACTTGTTAATGTGTTTATCTTACATGGTGTAGTTACTCTGCTTGTGTAATAAAACAGATTTGTAACTGCTCGGAATATCGATAGACTTAATCTAAACATTTTTTTTAACTATCCAATTAACAAAATTGAAACTAGCCTACTTTTAAATATGTTGGTCTAATTAAGTAGAGTTTGATGTTCATTGCATCTACATGCTATGTGTAATTATAACTAATTCCTTTTCATGCTTATTGTCTCCAAGCCTTAAAGAAAGAACCAATAATGTGAAATGCAGGTTGCAGAGACTGGAACAGGAGTAAGTGCCGCCCCTGCAGACGATTCGAGCCCTTCACTTGTATGCTCCTTGAAAGCCGTTCTTCTACTACTTGTTAATGTGTTTATCTTACATGGTGTAGTTACTCTGCTTGTGTAATAAAACAGATTTGTAACTGCTCGGAATATCGATAGACTTAATCTAAACATTTTTTTTAACTATCCAATTAACAAAATTGAAACTAGCCTACTTTTAAATATGTTGGTCTAATTAAGTAAAGAGTTTGATGTTCATTGCATCTACATGCTATGTGTGATGATAACTAGTTCCTTTTCGTGCTTATTGGCTCCAAACCTTAAAGAAAGAATCAATAATGTGAAATGCAGGTTGCAGAGCCTGGAACAGGAGGTAGTACCGCCCGTGCAGACGATTCGAGCCCTTCACTTGTATGCTCCTTGAAAGCCCTTCTTCTACTACTTGTTAATAAGTTCATCTTACATGGATCAGTTAACTTGTGTTTCAGAATGCTTGGGAGCAAGACGAAGAGGTACCGGAGGTCGACAGTAATCCTCCTACTGACTTGGCACTGTGATCACTTCGAAATGATACACATACTTAGTGTTTTGAATAGCAGTCTATACATACTCAGACCCAATACACAGTGAAACCATTTAGTTGTTTAGCCCTGTAGTGAGTCAAATGAAGAAGATATAGACAACAATTAGTTAGTTTTGCCTATTAATCATTCCCACATATTCTTTTGTTTCATCACCATTTTAATGTCAGAGGGATTCAAACATTATGCATTTATCAAAACCATGCATGAGTATACCGAGCAGGGGTGGACGAAGCGGAAGCAAGAATGTCGGCTTGAGTAACGCAAACACCCAACTTTTTTTTCAGAAAGAAAATAGTCGAGTGTTCTTGGCTTCAAGATTATATGTTTCTTTTCAGTTGATAATGTGGGTTGAAGATTTGATTGGTATAACGTGTGTGTACGTGTTTTTTATTGGATCTTAGATACGTGCAATTCGGATTGTAGGCGGATCCGTTGAGTTGTGAGCAATTTTTCATAAAAATGTAGTAGGTGTTTAAGCTGAAAATGTTATAGTTAGTATGTCGAAACGTATTATATATTTTAAAGAAACGTATCATGTTAGTCTCTTCAAAACAATAAAGAGTGATCCGTTTACATGAAAAACTCCACATACCGAGCAGATCTGCTCCCCCATTCAATTAGCACGAATTTAAAATCTGTACATTTGGTGTAAATGAGAATTTGCCAAACATTAGACTAGTAACCTTGCTACAAATAAAAGACTTGTTACCAATGCAAAAGATTATGGAATGAAAACTAATTAATATTGTATCTATCATTTCAATTTGTAATCGCGTTGATCCAAGTAAATAAATAACTTATCCTGTAGTTCGATGATATTATTCTTGATTTGTAACTAAAATCTCATGAGTTCTAAATTTATTCCTACTCTAATTAACTAATGTACTCTTTCTTAGAATCATATTACTGGACGAATTAATCTAAAATAATGAAAAAATAAATATGGGTTAATCCAACTACAAAAAGAAATTTCAAATAAATTTAAAAAGAAAATTTAGATAAAATAAAACTAAAATCTTCTAAGAAACATTATAAATTATAAGTTGGAATGAAGTGGTAATATAGTCGAGCTGCCTCTCACAATCGTCACCTCGTTATTTATATGTATATGGTTTGATACAAATTAATATCATAAATCACTCAAGAAACGACGGGGAAAAAGTATATCATTCTTCAAATAAATACCTCGATTTTGTCGGAAAAAAACTTGAATATTACATTTTTTAAGAAGAATATAAAGGATGAAAGATTGAATAACCTATTAAATACGGGAAAAATCTATATAAAACAATACATTAATTCATTAAATAGGGATAGAATAGATAATTTATTAAGTTAGGATAAAATAAATAGTTTAAAAAATGATAAATATATTAAAACTTAAATATTAAAATTAAAAATATATTTAAAAGGGATAAACTTTTAGCGGGAACAAAAACTATTCAGTTTTCATGATATAAGTTCATGGCATCGCAGTCTCGTGTTCGTAGTTCATCATTTGTGGATTCGGTTCGCTGAGTTCTCGTTAGCTTGCATTTCTGATTTCCATTTCAAGAGAGTTGGTGGATTTTGGGATAGAGAAGATGGATTTCGCGATTAAGACTGTTGAATTGTTCAGAAAGGCTGCCGAAATTGCTCATAAATTCGGCGCTGATGTCGCTGTTTTGATTGTTCCCGGTGACGGGAAGGACAACTATGTGTTTGCAAGTTCCAAGTACTACATTTCTGTTTCTGCAACTTTTTTCTTCGATTTGGTCTTTTGATTTCTTTTGATTTGTCAAGGATTTGATTCGTTATACTACCCGAGATAATTGCTCTCTGCGATTCACTCTTATATTTTTGCAATCTCAATCCCCTAATTTGTAGTAGTTTTTTTGAAACGTAATTTGTAGTAGTTTAATTAGCTATAATCTTCAGCGTTTTCTCCGTTCTTCTAAATCGAATCGTTGTTAGGAATCTTTGATGATTGACATGTTTCTGGATGCTGAAATTAGATCATTGTGTGAAAGTGTATTATGAACACAATGTGTGATAATATGCATACGTGAACAAACATGAATCATTTTATGAATCTTAGTAATGATCAGTTTTGAAACGTAATTTGTAGTTGTTTAATTAGCAATAATCTTCACTATTTTCTCCGTTTCTTTTAAATCAAATCGTTGTTAGGAATCTTTGATTGGCAGGTTTCTGTTCTGAGAGATGCTGAAATCAGATCATTGAGTGAAAGTATAATGTGTTTGATAATATGCCTATGTGAACGGACACAGATCATTTTATGAATCTTAGTAAAGAGTCCTTGTTGGAATTCATATTTATGCAAACATAGATCGTTTTATGCATTTTAGTGAAATTTCTTCGTTGAAATCCTGAGTTATGCAAATATATGTTGATACAGCTGGACAAGCATACTTAAAAAGTGCGTTGATCCTGAACATTGTCCTGTAATTCTTCTCTTCAGGCCAGAGGTATGTACTGCAATTTACCTAATTGTTAGTACAGCTATTTCATCATTTTTACCGCGCTTGTTTCTTTTCTTGCATATTTTTCAATATTGCTATTTATTATCTTTGATACAGATGCATCGATATTCATTTCTTGTAACTTAATTACATGTGTTGAGTTGTGGAAGTTCTGTATATAGAGTTATCAAAGGCCATTATTAGGGTGTCTTCCCTTGCTTCTTTTAAGTGACTATTGGATTTTAACTAAAGAAAAGCTGTTTGTAGTGTTTTTAAAGGATAACCTGTACTTCTAAAAAAACTAATTTGGCCCATAAGCTAAAGCAAGCCACTAACCTACATCCGACAGCTTCTTTCATTGCTTTTCTCTATTTTGGTCAAAAATCACTTTTCATATGAAACATTATCTACTTTTGATTATAAACAATTTTACCGCAATCTCTACTTATAATCACTTATGCACGAAGCAACCCCGGGCTCGTCCGATGATTTACAGCTGAAGAAAGCAGCCCCAATGCCTGTGCAACAATGACGCCGTCTAGTGTTGCAGATCGGTCTCTTTACCTTTTTCTACGGCTAATCTGTGCCAAATCGATGGCGATATGTTTTTCCTCTCTTTATTACTTTTAATCACTTCTTTAAAAGTTCAAGCTAGGAAAACCACCCCCTATATAAGTTCTACATACATGTATAGTTGATTTTACAGTTACATACATGTAGACATTTTCTCTTTTTCACAGTTACGTTTTTGAGAGAACAATCCATTATCCTTGACTATGTTGGCAAAGTATATTCTGTTTAGGATGTGTATTTCTAATTTCGTGGAGTATTTGCGATTATCACTCTCTTGAAAGGGCTGAATTATTTCTTGTTTACCGCTTCTTTTGGTTCAAAATCAGGGGGACATAATGCAGCTTCCTTGGGAGATTGATGTTCTCAAAGAGCAGACACAAATTCTTGAACAAGCATATATGTATAATTCTCTTTCAGAAATCTTGATACCGTTCTGAATGTTTTGAAACTCTCCGTTTTATTTTCCTTGTGGTTTTACGTCCAGGGAAGCGTTTGATATAGGCATAAGTCAATTGAACCTATATGAAGTGATCGAGCTTGAAAAGCAAATACGAGACAGGATTAGATGCACAGAGGAGAGAAAGGTTTTAACATTTTTCTCTCAGTTCTTATAATTATTATTATTATCATTATTTGTTGTATCAGTCCATGCAGAAATGTGTCTTTGTTCGTTAAAATAAAAGAATTGTCCAACGTGCAGGATCAATTATTCATTGAGGAATATGAACAGTCTAAAATGTTGGTAAGCATAACCGATATTGAAGCACATGAATGAGATCTTGAACAAAGATTAAGTTTATTTTGTCTAATACGAAATGTAGATTGAAGTACTTGAGGGAGAGCTTGCATCGACTACTACAGAACACACTGTCGGGCCTGGAACAGAAATTCTTCCAATTGCTACTGAAAATATCCAAATTTATCGAGACCCTCCAAATGAAAACACGGATACAAATCTTCGCTTGTAATTGCTTCACTTGTATGTTCCTTGATAACCCTTATGTTTTTTCTACATATACTCAATTATATCTACATCCTATTGATGTTTGTTTCTTACATGGTGTAACTTGTCTTGCCCAGTCTCAGTTTGGTACTCCTTGAGGCAATCTTTCGACTCACTTGGATTCGTCTAATCACGTCCCATCCCCAAATGCAGATACACAGATTAAAAGAACGGTTAGTTGTTTAGCTAACTATAGTGATCAAATGAAGATATATACAAACAATTACTAAATTTGAGCCTATACTGAGAAATGTATACATATTACATACACATTCTAGCACCTTTGGAAATGCAGAGGAGATACAATGCAGGTTTATGTACTCTTATTGGTTTTCTTGAGAACAGTATTGTTTCGTGCGTTGATTTTGCTTCATTGTATTAATCCATCATTCTTAGATTCGTGTCTGAAATACGCTATTTATAGTGTCGAAACCTTGCCTCCACTAATGTTTGTCTCGGATTTGGATCCGGTGTAGTTATTGTAACGGATACAGTGTATCCTCTCTCACATACACAACACATTGTATTCTCTCTCTCCCTCTTTCTCTCTCAGACAAACAGACCCTCTCTCTTTCTCTCTCACATACACACACTTTACTGCACCGGATCCAAATCCATATGTTTCACGGTACTGCAAGGTTGTCCATTGTTCAGAAAATAAACATACTATAACCTCAGATTCATATATGCATAAACTGATGAGAAGTTTGAAAAATTTCAAGGATTTTTCTTATGGACAGACATACCATACTTGTATTGATCCGTGTTAATATCAATATATATATAACTTTAGAAAATCAGAAGCCTATATTACTAGTAACTTGGATTCTTGGTAAGGCCAAAAGAGATAAATGTGTGCAATTTAGGAGGTCAAAATATTTCTTTTCTTTTTTTAGGAACATACCTTCTTTTTCATTGATTTGTTATTTAAAGGAAAGTTAAGTAAAAAGAGTTTTCGCGCTAGCTAGTCATGACAAATTCATATCAAACGTGCTCTATATGAAAGTTGGGATTGGCCAAGCTTTCCACTGCATCATTCATTTTTTCGAGGCTAACTCGAACTTGGAGGCATACTTCTCCAAATTCCTCCTATTGTTGTTCAAGTATTATTTAAACGCACATTTTCTATGTCATCAGAGTCCCTATCAAATCAAAAAGCTTGATCATCATCTTTTAACATTCTCAATAATTTAAAATCAAGCAACAGTACAACCCTCGTCACATTCCATATCAAACTACGAACATTAGCCGTACCAGAATGCAAGGCACCTGCATGATTGGTTTCATGAAAAACGTGGCGGCGCATGCCTTTTGGAGTATTGGCACCAGGTTTATCTTTTGACATAATGAATCTTGCATCGCTTTATGTTTTCTATTGACCCCATTTTACCAACTATGACGAGATTTCTATCAACAAGGTCCTTCGATCACACTTTTATAACCTCTTCGAAATTTTCAGTTAATTGGTCTTACAAATCCTTCCGCAACCAATAATTATTTTATAAGCTCGGAGATAAGAATTGAATGGTCTCCCGAGTAAACCTCCATATACTTACTCATAATTATGTTTTTGGATAAAAATTAACATCTTCCATTTACCTATCTACATTTTATTGGGAGGCTCTGCATGAGGACCACTAAAAATGGAGTCATCCAAATACTGATGACACATCCAATGTATATTGGTCGGTGTAACTTCACCGACGGGAAGATAAAATGTGTTAAAGTGGAAGGAAAAACAAAATCGTTTATGTTTCTTTACACTTAACTATTTTTCACGATTTCTCTTAAATGATGCATTAAGTGCTCAAAGAAAAAGAGAAAATAGCACAAGTAGGTCCATATAGTGTAAATTTCAAATCCAACAAATTGCTCCAAAAACAATTTGGAATAACAGTAATGACTTTCACATTCATTTACAATATCAACATATACAAAAAATTCACCAGTGAAATTATTTTGATGAATTTTAAATCTAAAATCATTCAATTTTTATACGGTGTCATTTATGTGATTTATTATATTGGGGAAGCACTCATGCTAGAGATAGTTCTTGACTTGTTAAGACTAAGTAAACCTATGTATTGTATATAATAACTCTATCGAAATTTAAAATCCTACTAATCAAATTATAAAAAATATTATAATAAATGTTCCATGTATGGTCTATCTCATCTACCAAATTAGAAAAAACTTTTAATAGCCTCCACATCAACACCTAATAGGCCGAATTATTTCAAAACCAAAAAAAGGAAAAATTACACATCGAATATTAATGTATATTCCACATATATTTGGTACATATATTATGATTATGGTGAACATTATGAACACTAGTGAATTCTCTTAAACGGGAATTTCTTCTCATAGATGAAAGTAACAAAAATATTAAATATTGGACTAGGCTATAAAAATTTAGGCCCGAAGTACTAACCGTCCAAACAAATCCGGTCAATAATCTAAAAGTCCAACAGACCACGGACCGACCCAGAAATATTTGTAAATATATAGGAATGGGCTGGGCTAGGAAGGACTTAAAATTCAGACTCTAAATTAAATATATCTAAAATTCAGGGTCCTAATTGAGATATTTGCCAAAATTCAAGGATTCAACTGCAATTCTTCCCTTTTAATCAGTTGAATTCAGAGTGTGAGTTTATAACAACCTTCCGCGCCACTCTATTGTTTTATAAACCGTCACTTTCTGATTTCCATTGCAAGAGAGAGAAAGAAAGCGATCGATTAAGAGAGAGAAAGAGAGATACAGAGAGATTGCGTTACTGTGTTTCCGATTGTTGGTGTGTTTTGGGAGACGGAAAATGGATTTCGAGGGTAAGAAGATGGAGCTATTCAGAAAGGCTGGCGAAATCGCTCATGGATTCGATGCTGAAGCTGCTGTTATGATCATCTCCGGTGATGGCAACAACATCTATACCTTCACTACTTCCGAGTAATGCATTCTACTCCTTACTGTTCGGCTTCATTTTTTGTTTCTGGAATTACTTTTCTGTTTCTAGGGATCTAATCTTGTCCTTGCCTGCTTTTCTTTGTTTTCTGTCGTCAGATTTCAGTGTTCAAGTTTCTTGCCAAGTTCATATGATTACTTTCTTGATCAGTTTGAGTTTTGCGTTTTCTTAATTCACACTTCATGATATTTTATCTGCTTTTATGTTGCTGCATTCAAGAATCTTCTAATTTGTTTAGCAATTAAAAAGAATCATGATTTTATAGGGATTTTTAGTAATATCTAAAGTTGTTTCTGGATAGAACACCATGTACTCGATCATATGCCTAAGAGAAACATAGATAGATTTGTGTTATGTATCTTACTAAAATTCTTAGTTACGCAAACTTGATTTAATACAGCTTCATGAAGAAATTTGTGAAGTGCACTGAGACTGAAAACCGTCCTGCTTTTCATCACTTCAAGCCACAGGTATATCTCTGTCATCATCTTTTTTCTCCCTTCCGTTTTTTTTCTTGCATCTCTTTCAATATTTATCGTTATCTTTGATACAGATGCAAACATTTATATTCAACTGGGTAGTTTAGAAGCTCTGTAGAGTGATGAGAGGCCATTAAGTTATTTACAGTATAGTTTCTGGTCGATTATACAGTATAGATTTCTTAAATATATATGAATATATGATTGACCATATGTAGTTGGTAACGTTTTATCTTCTTCATGCATTATACATCCTATGTTGACGAAGGATATATATAGTTTCTGGTGTCTCTTTCACTATTTTCCATTATCTTCGATACAGATGCAAAATTAAGTTATTTAACAATATAGTTTCTGGTTGATTATACAGTATAGATTTTTTAAATATATATGAATATATGATTGACCATATATAGTTGGTAACGTTTTATCTTCTTCATGTTACACATCCTTTTCTATGTTGACAAAGGATATATATAAGTGATTAATATATACGCATTCGGTTGGAATCGATAGCAGGGTGACAATGTCCGGGACCCTGTGGAGATTAACTTTCCTGGAGACATGGCACGATGGCTAAGTGAAACACAATTGTATAATTCTCTTCCATAAATCGTAATGTGGCTATGAATTTTTTGAAAATTTGTATTTGATTATCCTTGTGGTTTTATCTATAGGGGAATGCTAGATGTAAGCATAAACGCCATGAATTTAGATGAATTGTTTGGGGTCGAAGATCAGTTACGAGAAAGGCTGAGGAGCATAGAGAAACAAAAGGTTTTAACATAATTATTACTACGCAGAAATGTTTCTTTGTTCAGTAAAATAAACTAATGCTCGAATGTGCAGACGCAGATAATGATGAACCGTTTCGAACCTCAAATACAGGTAATCACAATTCACATACGATATTGAAGCCTACTTTTTCAACGAAACAGATTAAGTATTATTTTTTTATATTCATTGCAGGAAAATCCAGAGTTGAAGAGACAGGCAAATCAAACGATTCCTTGTTTAGCTCTTGTACATGAACGAACTTTAAAAACGTTAAAGTTTATTTTGTTTGATACGAAATGTAGGTTGAAGAGATCCAGAGCCTTCTTCCATTAACCAGTTCTGCAGTGCCGTATGTTGGACCTCGAGACACTACTGAATCGACCAGTAACTATGCTGCTGACCAAGGCTATGGAATAGCAAGCAGTGCTTCTTCTGTTGCTGGCGGAGGCTATGGAGACGGAAGCAATGTTGTGTTTCAAGTTGACCAATCTCAGCCGCCAACCAGTGCTTCTCCTGCTGCACCAAAGGTTGACAGTAGCCAGCATAATCGTGACCCTTCGGATGAAGACGTGGATACGAACCTTTAATGAGTAGGGTCCTTGAAAGCCCCCTTCTTCTTATTATGTTAAAATTATATCAAGTTCGTGTTTCTTACATGGTGTAACTTGTTTTCTTCAGCCTGCTCTACTGCCACATGAAGAGAGACCACAGAAAACGCGAATACGTAGACGAAATGTAAAGAATCATTACTTGTTTAGCTACTATAGTAAGTCAAATGAAGAGGTATATAGCATACAGATATATTCTTTGTTTCACTGCCATTTATATGGCAGATGAGAACAACATGGTTTACGACAACACTAATCTCACGTGCAATTCACAATTTCTGAATGTCTTTCGAACAACATGGTTTGAATTTTCTCCAATATCAAGACCATATTAAAAAATGAAATTGTTGCGAGATTTAATTGTGAATTCTTATTTTTATGGGACTAGTTATGTAATTTTGTCGAGAATGGACGATTGGGATGGGTTTTTTATGTTTTACTGGGTGGCCGAGATGTCAAATCTTGATTAATTATGCTTAAGGGATGTTTTTTATTGCTTTTAATTTTAAAAAGTGATAAAATTTAGAGATCGTTGAATATCACTTCTAAATAGAAGTAATGCATAGGAGCCGACTCGGCATCAGCGGCTTCGTGACGCACTGGAGTGATCCAATATTTGGTTCCACATGTTCCACCACTTCTCCGTTCATTTCCAATGCTAATCGTGAAATTGCATCTTCTTAGCCCGCGCAAGAGACTTCTATGCCAATCGGGAATAACGGTTCTATTATGAAGCGGCGGACAGATTGATCTCTGCTAACTACTACGTTTTATATAAAGGGGAAGTTAGAGAGAGATTAAGGATAGTGTTTGAGACACAAGTAATTTTAACCAAATTTATTAATTATTAGAAAAACGAGTTATATATTAGATTCGCCGCACGAAATATGATCCATGTGATAGTTATACACAAGTTTTTGTCTTAATTATTTTATAAAATTCAAAACTAACAACTACGTAAACTTGTTTGGCTCTTCGGGAGTGTTTGTGATTACTTCTACTTTAGAATAATTAATTAAATTTAGAGCTTGTGTACAAATTGCTTTTAAGAAAAAGGAGAGAGTGTAATAATAAGTGATTTACCAAGAAGTAGAAGCTATATTGTTTGAAAAAAAAATGATTTTAACTAGAAGTTGTATGTATAAGCAGAAAAAAGCATTCGATGATCTGCTCCCAGTTGAAATAAATTATTTTAAACTACTGTTAAAGCAGAAGTAGATGTTTAACGGGGTGTTACGTTTCAACTTATAGCTCGGCAAAACTAAATAAAATAATAAGTGCCGCAGACTTCAACAACGTATGTCGATCTGAGATCTGCTTCTACCCCAGCATTTTCTTTCTGCAACTTCAAAAAAGTTGAAAATGGCAGCTTATGCTGCACTACTTTCTCTGATGCATACTATAGATCAGATCCACCACCATCCTCATCCTCCTATATCAATTGTCATGGAACAATATGAATCTCTCACTGAAAAGATAACCTTCCTGCTAGTTTGGACAGACGCATAGCAGATGCAGCTTATGCAGCCGAAGACATAATAGAATCCCAAATTGTAGATCAAATTCTTGGTCAACGATCCACAGTTTATGAGAATATAATCGGTTGGTTTCAGTTTTTTCTTAACTCCGATGAGAACAGATCCATCAAACTATGTCAAGGTCTTGGGAAAGTAATAAAAGGCATGGAGTTTTTGAAGATAGAGACGATGAAGATCAAAGAGAAGATGGGAGTTCACCATCAGCAGCAGCTTGCCAGCTCATCAAGATCCCGTCCCACCGTCGGAAAGAAGAATATCATGGTGAGCTTTGATATTGCCTCGGTTTTTATTGTGGGTAAGCTTATCGAAGGACGACTTGATCACCAAGCGTTACGAACACGGATTCTCAGCACACAGAATATTGACTCAGACAATATGTCAAACACCTTACAAGCAATCGGAAACTATAACACATGCAAGCCAAAAACGATAAAGGAAACCAGATTTGGTTCAGCATAAATGCCTACATCCACGGAAAAAACCAGAGAAAATTCCACTAATTCAAACGTAAAGATTACAAGAAAACACTCAAGAAACGAAGTTCACATATTGGAACTTGTTTTTCCCTCTCAAGCTTCTTTTCTTCTCTCTCTAGATCACAAGTGTGTGTTACAAGTTGTTAATAACTACTAATAATATCTAGAGATAAACTGGAATGAAAATGATGGATAACCGCTGATGAAAATGACTGAAAACGATCTTCAAAATGAGCTGAAAATTGCAGAAATGACACGGGTATATTTGGCCGTTGTCTTTTACCCTTTCCTTCCATCAGCTAAAAACTGCTTGAATTCTCCTGCTTTTCTAAAGCACTTTTCTATCAGCTTATTCAATCAACCTTTCTCAGCTTATTACACCAGCTCTCAATCACATAATCATCAACATTTTGACACCAAGTAATCACAATTGTTGGCAAGACTACTCTTGCTCGAAATATGTATTTTAATCCTCTTATTAAGCAGTATTTCGATGTTTGTGCTTGGGCTACAAATTCTCAAGAGTATAGTATGGATGAATTAGGAGTAAAATTACACAAACATTTATGGGGTAGGAGGTATTTTATTGTAATGGACGATATATGGAGTATGGATGCTTGGGAAAAGATAAAATTCTTCTTTCCTGATTGTAACAATGGGAGTCGAATAGCGGGAACAACTAGGCTCTCAATTGTGGCTTCTCAGTTGACAAGCTCTAGCCATAGCCTTGAGATGAAACTCTTGGATGAAGTTGAAAGTTGGAATCTATTATGTGAAATTATGTTTGACGAAGAAGGTGGATGCCCTCGTGAGTTGGATAAAATTGGCAAAGAGATTGCAAAAAATTGCAGAGGTCTTCCATTGTCAATTGTAGTGATTGGAGGACTCTTATCCAAGTCCAATCACACACGAGAATATTGGGAATACACAGCAGAAAACTTGAATTCAATTTTGAATGCGGAGGATGACGATGCTTCAAAATATTATACATGAGCTACAACCAGTTGCCCATTCATCTGAAACCATGTTTTCTCTATATGGGGGTTTATAAGGAAGACCACACAATTCGTGTCTCCAAGATTACGAAACTATGGGTTGCGGAAGGTTTTGTAAGACCAAGCGGCAAGTGTTTGGAAGAGGTTGCAAAAGAGTGTTTGAAGGAACTTGTGGATAGAAGTCTCATTATAGTTGATAAGTTGGGGTCAACTGGAAACGTAAAGCAATGCAAGATTCATGATCTTTTGAGAGAAATCTGCTTGAGAGAAGCTCAGAAGGATGGGTTTTATTATGTTGCAAGGCAACTGGGTGTCAACGCTTCAAAAGGGATGCGCCATTTCTGAAACTATCCCAGAGGAGAATGTCCATGCAGGTGCCTTGCAATCTAATACAACCGTTTTTCGTACTTTGATATGGAGAGTTTTGGGTAGTTTACCATTGCTTGATTTAAATTGTTGAGAATATTAGAAGCGGATGATCGAGATATTAAGTTTTAGAAAATGTGCTTCAGTATGTTAACTTGCGGCACGTAAATGTTGCTGTTATGGCTCATAGGTACTCTGTCTTTCCTTGTTCAGTGTCTCTCCTTTGGAATCTACTGACATTATTTGTTTACACTCATGGAGCTAGTGTAACAGCACCTGTTGACATTTGGAAGATGCCTCAACTTCGTCATGTCAAGGTTGAATCGCTTTATCTCCCTGCAGATGACGAACAAGAAGACATGGTTGTCTTATGCAACCTACAAACGTTGGTGTCGTTAAGAAATTTCAAATCTAGTGAGGTGGTTAAGAGAATCCCCAATATCAAGAAACTGAAGACAGTTCATTACGGCTTTATCGATGAGAATTGTCTCAGTGGTTTTGATCATCTACAGAAGCTTGAACCCTTATATTGTTCTGATGAATTCATTAAACATAACCATTGATTGTCCAATTATGGACGGTTGAGATTTTCGGATTGGCTCTTGGCTTGTGTGGCTTTTAGCCGATCGGGTAATGTTGGAGGGCCGGACCAATTTTGTTAGTTCTATTTGCAAATGATAATTGACCAAAGTGTCATAAATTTTCACGTAATTAACCGAATAAGAAATAGCTAAATTCCGTTTGCGCCGACCGATATACCACAATATCAAACCAATACCTATCTCAAACACAGAATACAACTAATCACAATCAACTCATGCAAACAATGTTGTTCTCAAATTGTTCTCAAACAATGCAAAAAGTACCTAAAAATGTAATTGTATCTCATCTGCCATTTAAATGGTGGTCAAACAAAGAATATGTTCGTATGCTATATATCTCTTCCATTTGAGTTGCTATAGGTAGCTAAACAAGAATGGTACTATACATTTCGTCTGCATATTCACATTTTCACCAGTCTCTCTTCACGTGGCAACGAAGAAGGACGAGACACAGTCACAGCTACACAACAAAACAAGTTACACCATGTAAGAAACACGAACTTGATATAATTTTAACATAAGAAGGAGAAGGCGGCTTTCAAAGAACATACTTGTCAAAGCTTCTTATCCATGTCTTCATCTGAAGGGTGAGATTCGTCAACTTGAGATCCAACATCGCTTGCTGTTCCAGGGCTTCCGTCAGCAGCAGAAGTACTGGTCGATGCAATATTGCCTCGAGGTCCAACATATGGCACTGCAGAACTGATTAATTCAAGACGGCCCTGTAACTCTGAAACCTACATTTCATATTAAACAATAAACTAACATTTTTAAGGTTCAATCATGTGCAAGCGCTAAACATATAATTGTTCGATTTACCTGTCTGTTCAGCTCTTCATTTTGCTGCAACGAATATCAAAAGAAATACTTAATAACTTTGTTGAAAGAGTATGCTTCAATATCGTATGTGAATTGTGGTTACCAGTATTTTATCTTCTACTATGTTGATCATCATTTGCAGCTGCACATTCGAGCATTCTTTTAATTTATCCAACAAGAAACATTGCTGCATAGTAATAATTATGTTAAAACCTTTCTTTCCAATATGCTCGCCAGCCTGTCGCTTAACTGATTTTCGATCGCAATCAATTCATCTAAATCCATGACGCTTATGCTTACATCTAGCATTCCCCTACGCATAAAACCACAAGGAAAATCAAATACAGATTTTCAAAAAATTCATAGTGATATTCTGAAAGAGAATTATACATTTGTATTTTACTTAGCGATCGTGCCATGTCTCTGGTAAAATCAATCTCCACAGTCTCATCCTGTTATCGATTTCAAGAAAAGAGGTAAGCTCACTTATATATATCCTTCGTCAACATAGCAAAGGATGTATAATTCATGAAGAAGATAAAAAGTTACCAAATATATATATTTAAGAAATCTATAGTGTATAATCAACCAGAAACTATACAGTAAAATAACTTAATGGCCCAGTTAAATATCAATGAAAAATATTGGAAAAAGAGGGCAGAGAAAAATGATGAGAGAGAGAGATACCTCTGGCCTGATGTAATGTAAAGCGGGACGATTTTCAGTCTCCGTGCACCTCACAAATTTTTGCATGAAGCTGTATTAAAGCAAGTTTGCAGAACTCAGAATTTCATAAGGAATTTCCACTAAGAAAAGTAACAAAATTCTATCTATGTTTCTGCTAGGCATATGATCAAGCACATGGTGTTCCTATCATCTATCCAGCAACAAGTTCAGATATTACTAAACAAATGAGGCGATTCTTGCATGCAACAACATAAAAGCAGAAAAAATATCAAGAAATGCAAATTAAGCAATCGCAAAAACTCAAAGTGATCAAGAAAGTAATCTCATGGACTTGGCAAGAAACATGAATACTAAAATCCGACAACAGAAAACGAAGAAAAGCAGGCAAGGACAATATTAAATCCCAAAGAAACAGAAAAAAAGATAATTCCACAAACAAGAAATGAGGTGAAATAGTAATGGGCAGAATGCATTACTCGGAAGTCGTTAAGGTATAGATGTTCTTGCCATCGCCGGATATGATCATAACAGCAGCTTCAGCACCGATTTCATGAGCAAGGTCGCCAGCCTTTCTGAACAACTCCTCCTTATGACTCTCAGAATCCATTTTTCGTCTTCCCAAAACTCACCAACAACCGGAAACAGTAACGCAATCTCTCTCTCTGAATCGCTCTCTCTCTCTCTCTATCTTGCAATGGAAATCAGAAAGTGACGGTTTATAAAACAACAGAGTGGCGCGGAAGGTAGTTATAAGCTAACAATCTCTATTCAACTGATTAAAAGTAGAAAGCGACGGTTTATAAAACTAGGCGGGGTATCTATAACTATCGGAAGCTGCTCCCGCATGATTGACACGTGTTTGATAAGTGTCATAATCAGTGTCAAGTGGCATGTGACCTCTTTTGTGAGCTGGCGCACTCCTCTGTCCACGTGTGTCTTTCGGATTGTAATGATGATAACGGTTTACGGCCTGGGTCGGTGTCAGGTCCAATCTAATGTTCTTGTCAGCAATTCGGAGTAAAAGAGTGATCTCAGAGCGATCTTCAAATGAATGCAGTAGTGGTCTTTTAACCATATCGATCTTGTCTATGTCGGTCTATGGTTGGTGCGACTTGGGTGGGTGCTGCTTAAATCTCCTAATCATGCCTCGTAATTTCATTATGCGATCGACATCCACATTAGTGTTTGATAATAAAGTATTTTTTAAAATTAGGTGTTTGCAAATGCTTAAAATAAATGTTTTTGAGTTTTTTAATTAATGAGCTTTTTAGCTTAAAATAAGCTGAAACGAGTGTTTGCTAATCACAATTTCTGCTTAAATTTAAGCTAATTAGAGCTAATCACAATTTGTTACTTTTTAGAATCACTTATTTTAATCGATTTTCCAAAAGTAGAGAGTTGTTTGCAATTGTTTTTTAGCTTATAGTTTGGAAAAAATTGTTATGGAAAAAATGCAAAACCAACTTCAGCTTTAACAAAAGTACTTGCAGAACAAAAGAGCCAAGCGGTTTGAAACCATTTTTTTCTTCAAATGCTATCTACTTTCTCCACGAGTGAATTTTCTAAAATCTTCAATTTCAATCACTTCTTTAAAAGTAAAAGCAGTCGCACACCACCTCCCGATGGCTACGACTTTGCAAAATATGACATTTTTAATCCCTCGGAAAATGTAAATGCCCCCACTAGCAATGCCGCCTATAGGTTGAAATTCAATACTACGGTAGATATTATTTTGCAAAATGCAAATACAATGAACAAGAATAATAGTGAGACACACCCTTGGCATTTGCATGGGCATGACTTTTGGGTATTGGCTATGGTAGTGGCAAGTTTGATTTGGAAAATGACCCGAACGAGTATAAATTGGTGGACCCAATTATGAAGAACACGGTGGTCGTTCATCCGTTTGGATGGACAACGCTGATATTCTGCTCCGACAATCTAGGTGTTTGGGCTTTTCATTACCATATAGAGTCTCATTTTTACATGGGTATGCGAGTGGTTTTTGAAGAAGGCGTTCAAAGAGTGGAGGCCTTGCCCACATCTACCATGGATTGTGGTTGTGGATATCAAATCCCTCCTCGGGCCTTTAGGTTGGACCTAAGTTTGTAGGTTGGGCCCGACTCCAACCAAAAGGCCCGATTTCGCTTTGCTTCGGTTATTTTTTTGGTCACTCTCGAAAATTATTTAATTGTAAGCTGGACATATATGTATGTGAATGTTAGGAAATTTGGGTCCTATTTTCAACTAATAAACCTATTTCTTCCCTCACTAAAATAAATTCAATAAATTAGTGTTACTTTATAAAGTCATCTTTATGATAAAATAATTAAAAAGCCCAAGATCATTAACATACCAAAAAGTAAAAGTAAATTACATCTAATTTTTACAAAAATAAGTAAACAAATGGTCCGTTTGCTTAAGATTGGAGAGTGCTGGGTTAAATTTAACTGAGGAAATTAATGAGTATATTTTATTGGGATTCGATCCTCTAAATCTATTGAGTCCAACCTTAAGTAAACGGACCCAAAGTATTTTTACTCGAATAACCTCATTTTGTTTTTCAACATTAAAGTAATTTATATATTAGTAATTCCTTATTTTAAAAAACAAATAAATAGAATTATTTATTTAATTATTTAATTTCAACTTTTTATATGTAAATATATATATTGTAGATTCACATGGTAAATGCTTAAACCCTTCATCGGTCTCCCTTATAAAGAAGAAAAACCCTTTCTCTGAGCCCTAGTCTACCCTCCGCCGGAATTATTACGCATTCTCCACCCGCCGCCGACCCTTACTCGGCAGCGCTGCCGCCAGAACTCTTCTTCTGTTATATTATTCATTCGCTGGTAAGGTACCGGAAAGTTATGCTGCTAGTTTTTGGTTTTGGTTTCCATTTCTGCGGAATTTGTTTTTTGGTTTTTTTCCCCGTTTCTGTGGGGAAAGTAGAGACGGATTACAGAAACAGGATGTGGAATTAGTTGCAATTAAGCTCACTAATGGTTTTGGAACTCGTTGTTTTCTTCCATATGTAATAGTGTGAAAATTATTTGTGGTGAGCTTGAATTAGGGTTTATCTGTTATTTCAGCTCGCCTGCTTCTATCTGAGCATCCAAACTCCATTTCTTTGTCGCGGTAGGAAGTAGGAAGACTCTGTTGCCGTAATTTTGCGTTTCTAAAACTTTGCGTTGCTATATCGTAGCTACATTCGTGAGATTGTTCTTCTGTGTACATTCGTGAGATTCTTCTTCTGTGTTATATTAGTAAGATTGTTTTGGGTTATGCTTTCAGTTTAATGGCTGGTTCAAAACTCGGTAAGAAAAAGGGCAATAAGGCGTCCAATCCTCCTCCCAGGAAGAAGCAAAAAGCATTACCTATTCCAGAAAAAGAACCAGAGAAAGAGAACTTGCTGAGTGATTCGGATGGCTCAGATGAGCACGATGAAAGGCTTGAAGACTCTGATGAGGAAGAACAGGGGGTAGACTCTCATTCAGAATTGTCGTCAGATGGTGATGATCCTTTTGCCAATGACATCCTCCAAGGAAGTGATGATGAAGGTATTGCCTTCTTGGTTGCGTGTAAATGGGATCAATATATGTTCTCTTTAATTTGTGCTAATGTTTCTTATGTTCTAGCTTCAGAGAAGGGCTCTGATGAGGATTCCGATTCCGATTCTGATGTATCTGATATTGAGAAGAAAGCAAGAGCTATTGATGATGAAAAGGAACGAGAAGAAGAAGAAGCAGAAGCCGAGTTACAGCTTAATATCAAAGAAGAAGCTGATGAGTTCAGATTACCAACTGCTGAGGTTTAGTCTGGGAACTATTTTTGTTTTGTCGTAAGGTTTAGAAATGGTAAATATAATCGCTCCATGTAGAGCCGTGCTCACATAAAACTCCCTTTCAATACATAGGAACTCGAAGAAGAAACACTCAGGCCCCCAGATCTTTCTAATCTTCAGAGGAGGATAAAAGAGAGTACGTTGTGCTGTATATTTTTGTATTCTCTTAAAAGTTTAGATGCTCTTCTAGTTTGTTGAAGCTTTGGGTTATAATTTCAGTTGTGCGGGTGCTTTCGAATTTTAAGACTTTGAGGCAAGAGGGGGCTACACGCAAGGACTACGTTGAACAACTTAAGAAAGATCTTAGTTCTTACTACGGATACAATGATTTCTTAATTGAATCATTGGTTGAGGTAAATATATTGTCTAGATAACTCATATTGACAGCATTATCTGTACTTGTGTTTTCTTGTGGGTGTGTCATACTGTCATTTGCAATCTTGTTCAGATGTTTCCAGTTGTTGAGCTTATGGAACTTATTGAAGCTTTTGAGAAACCTAGGCCTATGTGTCTCCGTACAAACACTTTGAAGGTATTATGTGCTTTCTTAATCCTTAGTCTTGGTTGCCCTTTGCTTTTCTTTTTTCCCATGCCGCCACACGTGCTGCTTGATGTTGATATACCTCTGCTGGATCTCAGACTCGACGGAGGGACTTGGCTGGTGTTCTCTTAAACAGAGGAGTGAACCTCGACCCATTAAGCAAATGGTCTAAAGTAAGAATGTCCATTTATATGTTGCAATTTGTTGCTAGTAATGGAATTTGGGATGTCATATGTCCCTTTTCCATAATATTAGAAGATTGCTTATCAGATCGTCATGCCTGTGTTTTGCAGGTAGGTTTGGTCGTATATGATTCACAAGTTCCGATTGGGGCCACTCCGGAATACATGGCCGGTCATTATATGGTATTTCCAGATCTAGGTGATCTACATTTACTTTATTATTTGCAATGAAGCTAATTGTTTATTGGCTAACAGCTTCAAGGTGCAAGCTCCTTTTTGCCTGTGATGGCCCTTGCTCCTCAGGAGAAAGAAAAAATTGTTGACATGGCGTGAGTATTTTTATTTATACCGTTATGATGAAATAACTTGGCTTTATTATTTCTTCTTAGTGTTTTATGCTCATTCCACCCAAAATGATTCCTGCAATGCACTTTCTTACACTTTTTATTAAAAAATATTCAATCCCCTTTTAATGTGATCTATGCATCACTTTCTTAGACACGCTTCAACTATTAAATGTTCCACTTTAAAATGAAATTTCCATAAAGCAGCCACCGACTAAAACACATTGCAAAAATATTTATCTAGGAATATGATTATGGAGCCATCATTTGTTGCTTGGTGTTGTATGCTCTTCCCTAATGATTACTCCATTTGTAGGGCTGCGCCTGGTGGTAAAACGACATATATAGCTGCTCTCATGAAGAACACTGGTGAGGAACTAACCAATTGCTTTATGTTATATCTGCTAAAATGTTCATTACCTTATTCTTGTATTCATAATGTGGATCATCGGGCTGTCTAAACTCAAGAGCAACTTATATTTGAACCTATTTTGGTCTATCCTCTTACGTATGTTAACCATTCTTAAAATAAAAAAAACAACTGCCTACAATTTTAACTTTAGAAATAAAAATACATCCATGTTATTGCTATTATCATACTATCATTCCTGTTCGTATTCGCCTATTATTCTCTAGGATCAAAGAACATGCCACATAATAATGTTTTCTGTATTGCTATATCTGCCCAAAATGAAATCACTTTAATGTACTGACATAATACTCATTCAACATGTAACTAATTCACAATTCTTCTGTAAGGTATCATTTATGCAAATGAGATGAAGGAGTCAAGACTCAAATCCCTCACTGCAAATATTTATCGGATGGGAGTAACAAACACCATTGTTAGCAACTATGATGGGAGGGAGGTGACAATCTTCCCTCACTATTCCCAATTCGTTTAGAGGATAATATTTGCTGCTTTTTTTTTTTCTACAATTTCCCCGTGTAGTGAAAATAATATTGTCCTTTTTTGCATCATCTTCAGCTGCCCAAAGTTCTGGGGAACAACTCGGTTGATAGGGTTTTATTGGATGCTCCTTGCAGTGGCACTGGGGTATACAATCAAGCTTAATATTGAATTGCATAAAAACCTCCATATTGATTCGATAACATGAGAACCGATGTGATTTGCGCTCGTTGCAGGTGATATCTAAGGACGAGTCTGTGAAAACCTCAAAAAGTGCTTTAGATATACAAAATTGTGCCCATCTACAGAAGGTATGTGTCATTCTTTCTTGGGTTATGAAAATTTATACTTCTTGATTCACATTGGATTGAAACCTTTCTAATGTCAGTCCAATATTTAATCATCAGCCTTGAGTTTTAGCAAAAAACGATGTCCTTGTTCAGAAAGGTCATTTGGAGCCAATTCAGCAAAATAAATTGTTTCCACAAGGTTATTTATATTTTTATTATTTCCTTTGGCAGCAATTAATCCTTGCTGCCATAGACGCCGTGGATGCCAACTCAAAGTCCGGAGGTTACATTGTTTACTCCACGTGTTCCATAATGGTTGCCGAGGTTTGTAGCTTTTCATCTATCTACTAAATCTCCTAATTTGTTCTGTCATTTTTCTCAACCTTGAACTTTTCAGAATGAAGCAGTTATTGATTATGCTCTCAAGAAGAGGGACGTTAAACTCGTTCCCTGTGGCCTTGATTTTGGACGTCCAGGGTATTAACTGCAATTTTATTCGTATAGCAATTAGTAAAGCTTAACGTTTTAAATCTGACAAACTTCTGTTTGTTCCAGGTTCATTCGCTTCAGAGATCACCGTTTTCACACTTCCTTAGACAAAACACGGCGTTTTTTTCCCCATGTTCACAACATGGATGGATTCTTTGTAGCTAAGGTGGGTCCAACACCCCCTTCGTCGATTCTGCTTGAATCAATTTACTCTGGAGCTTAGCATTCTGCACTATCATTTTTAGAGGGTGTTTGCAATTGCTTCTACTTTTGGAGAAGTGATTAAAATAAGTGATTCTAAAAAGTAATAATTTTTAGCAGTGTTTTTAAAAGCTTAGAATAAGCACTTTTTCACTTTTGGCTTAAAAATAGTAGATTTGAGTGTTTTTAAATACATGCTTCTGCTTTAAGCAGGCCATCACAAGCTTTTTTCTGCACATACGTACAACTTTTATTTAAAATCACTTTTTCTCCAAACAATACAACTTCTACTTTTTGCATAAATCACTTATTATTACAAACACCCCCTACTTTATCCTATAAGCAATTTTTCCATAATCTCTAAATTTGATCAATTACTCTAAAGTAGAAGCAAACGCAAATACTCCCTTAACTTACAGCTTTTAGCCCAAATTAGCTTAAGTAGAAGCTGTTATTTGCAACCACTATTTTGAGCTTCTCTTAAACTACAAGCTCAAAAGTACTTATTTAAGCATTTGCATACACTCCCTTAGCCTTCCAAGTGTAATGCTTATTACTTTTGCTTGCACAAGTATAGTCGATTTGAACTGGAGCTTATCATGTC
Source organism: Ajuga chamaepitys (assembly GCA_958295605.1). Lineage (NCBI taxonomy): Eukaryota > Viridiplantae > Streptophyta > Magnoliopsida > Lamiales > Lamiaceae > Ajuga > Ajuga chamaepitys. Next base: position 69,854,510 of record OY282497.1, on the reverse strand, counting down.
TCTCCATTCCTTCTGCTAACTATATATTTTTTGCCATTTTTCGAGTGTACGACTAAAATTTAACTTGCAGCTGAAGAAAATGAGTAACTTGAAGCCGAATTCACAAGCGTCGGAAACTTTGGGCGAAGTGGAGGAAGCGCCTGAGTTGATCGGAAGCAATGGCCAGACAAATGTTGAAGAAGACGGTCCCAAACATCCGAAGAAAAAAGTAGTTGTCAAGGAGAATAAACAAGTGAACAACGGCAACACTGGAGAAAAAAAAGTATTTGAGAAGAGGGAGAAGAGGAAATTACCTTCTAGAGAGGAAATTGCAAAGAAGAGGTAAAATAATGACTTTGTTATTAATTCTCTCTTCTTTCGTGGAGAGCTGAGAAATCTGAATGTTCATTTACGTTGAGAATTCACGCGTTGCATTTGTGTTCTTTTGTTGATTTGCAGAGAAGAGAAACGACAGGCTTTAATTGAAGCAAAGAGAAAAGGTAAGGTTGAAACCAGAGCTACCGACAGGAAAAGCCAAGGCAAGCGCCGGAGAGGGGACTGATTAACATGTCGCGTACGCAATCGGTATTTGTAATAGTGATGCACAGAATGACAGCTGGATTGTTCCTTTATTACAATTTTTACGTCAAAATTTTGTATACGGGGGCCGGCGGGTTGTAGCGCGATGGATATGTGCTGTTCTGTCATTTTTCTCGCTTTGGTGTAATCCAATTTTGTTTCAATTTGTATCTTGAACATTACCAGTCCCAAGCTTTATTGTTGATCTCACTTTGGAGGGCTTATCTTGTGACCGTTCAGGTCGGGCCGATGCTATTTTGATTCTATGATCGTATTAGATAGTCCATTAAATATTCTAATAATTTTTTGCCGACCCGTTGGGCTTTTAGCCCTTGGGCTGGGCTTGTTAGGCCCTATGATACTTTGGGTTTAGATTTTTATAGCCCAGTCTATAAAATCAAGCGACTTGGGTTGGTCGATTGGATTGAGTTGATTTTGCCATCTTCACGTTGAAAGACAAAATAGTTACATACAAGTCACATTTTACTTGTATTTGATATTTTGGTTACTTTTCTTGAAGGAGCAGTTTTTGTTTTTTTTAAATTCATTTGTAAGGTTGTTTAAGTAGTGAAAAATGTTAATGCAGATTAGGAGTGAAGACAGGAATTAGGACTCTAACATTAGTACTCGATTAAAGGCTAAAAACGCAACGATTTCATAGTCATTCAGAATGATAGTTACATTGGATGGCGGGAATCAACCCGACCGACTAGCGTCTAGCGTTTTTTAAAAACGCTGACAGCAATAATCCCAAATTTTGGATTTCCATATCAAAATCAAATTTCTTTAATAAAGACGGTGTTATTATTAGATTAATAAATTGGAGTAGGTTACGTAGATCCAATGTAGAAATATTGTATTTAACCAAATAATGTTTAATAAGGCATCACTATCGTTTGAAATAATAAATTGTTGTAGCTTCAATATACACTAAAAATGTCATTTGGGACAACAGAAAATGGAAAATAATGAATATTTGTCATAATCTATGAGTATTTGTCAAAATTTTATTATTAGAGACAACATGTTGTCATTAATTAGTCGTCTTAATAACTCATACGCTAATAATATATTTGTGACGAAAAAAGTGGTCACAAATTCGTCTTAAATAGTTTTCTACAACAACTAATTATCTCCAAAAGCAATTTTAAAACTATCTCAAATAAGTTGTAGAGGGAGATTTGTGACAACAGTGTTATAACACTACAAAATTACATCTAATGAAGGCATCACTGTTGTTGGATACTCCTTCTGTCCTATAAAGATAATCCATTTTTCTTGTCACGGGTGCATTGGTTGTGCTTGTATTTGATTGGTCTACTCGTGTGAGGGAGTAAGATCGTTCTCAAATTTTAGAATGATGATTGTTGATGACGACAATAAATCTTCTTTTTTTGTTAAAGTATTTGTGTATTTCTCAATGAAATATATAATTTTAAAGATTATAGTATACTAAATGAATTGAGGTGCTAATTGAATAACTATTTGTGTATTCGTCTATTAAATTTATAATTTTGAAGATTATAGTATGCTAAATGAATTGAGGTGCTAATTGAATACCTATTTGTGTATTCGTCTATTAAATTTATAATTTTGAAGATCGTAGTATGCTAAATGAATTGAGGTGCTAATTGAATACCTATTTGTGTATTCGTCTATTAAATTTATAATTTTAAAGATTATAGTATGCTAAATGAATTGAGGTGCTAATTGAATACCTATTTGTGTATTCGTAATTTTGAAGATTATAGTATGCTAAATGAATTGAGGTGCTAATTGAATACCTATTTGTGTATTCGTCTATTAAATTTATAATTTTGAAAATCGTAGTATCCTAAATGAATTGATGTGCTAATTGAATACCTATTTGTGTATTCGTCTATTAAATTTATAATTTTGAAGATCATAGTATCCTAAATGAATTGATGTGCTAATTGAATACCTATTTGTGTATTCGTCTATTAAATTTATAATTTTGAAGATTATAGTATGCTAAATGAATTGATGTGCTAATTGAATACCTATTTGTGTATTCGTAATTTTGAAGATTATAGTATGCTAAATGAATTGAGGTGCTAATTGAATTCTTATTTGTGTATTCGTCTATTAAATTTATAATTTTGAAGATTATAGTATACAAATGAATTGAGGTGCTAATTGAATACCTATTTGTGTATTCCTCTATTAAATTTATAATTTTGAAGGGTATAGAAATTACTAACAATGCGTGGAACTGAAGAAGACACGTAATTACCACACCCACGAAGAACAATATCGGTAGTGACCTAAGCTATTTCGCGAGCACTGTCTTGGACGAGACAAGTTTCCGTAATACTAAGTTACATCAGAAGGCGGAAATCAACAGCCGCGTAATTAGAATTGGTCGGGTAGATATATTACAAACAATGTGTGGAAGTGTAGTAGCGCACAGTTATCACACACACGAAGAAGAACAATGTAGCGGCCAAAATGAAGCGATTTCACCAGCATTGTTTTGGATGAACAAGTTTTTGTAAAGTTAAGTTACATCAGAAGCGGAAACCAACTGCTGGGTAATTAGAATTTTAAGTCATGGCTTCTGTGGTTCAGAAAGATTACAGGATTGTACCTCACTGAGTTGTCACACTTTTCGCAAGATTACGAGGTTGATCCACATTGTAGCCGCGTAGAACCGTCAGATGATATGCCAAAAGCTGCAGTCACAAGAAACTAAGAGAGAGAGACAGGCACGGGGAGAGAGAGAGAGAGAGAGAGAGAGAGAGACAGAGAGAGGACATTACCTGCAGAGGGACTATGTTAACTACAGGCTGTAGGCAGTCCTCGAGCTGAGGAACTTCAATAACACGGCAAGATCCACCGACGCACACAGATGCAGCGTCCCCTTTAGTGCACACCACTATGAGTCGGCCTTTTCGAGCATGAAGTTGCTGAATGACCGATTGTTGTTTGCTGCCAACAACAAGAAATTAAACAAACTAGAATCAGAAAATTGTGTCATAGAAACAGCACTAGTTTACTAGGATTGGTCTTCACCTGAAACACGAATCACGGGTGGCAATGACAACGATTGGCAGAGTTTCATCAACTAAAGCCAAGGGACCGTGCTTCATTTCACCAGCAAGTATTCCTTCACTGTGCATCAGGGCTACTTCTTTTACCTTCAAAGCACCTTCCAAGGCAGTTGCATAATTAAATCCTCTTCCGAAAACAAGAAGTGATTGTTCTGCTATTAGTAATTTCGCGAGTTCTTTCATATCTTTATCGAGTTTCAGAACCTCTTTCACTTTACCTGTAAATTACCAAACCAGGACATTTGTCAGAACACACACACACACACACTCACACAAATCTTCCAAATGAGTTTACGGGTGAGGAAACATAACAGACATACTTGGCAAATCAAATAGGCCATCAATGATCGCTTCTCGTCTTGCTTGAGTAGAAATTGTGTCATCTCCAATTGCCAGAGCCAACATAGCCATGACTGCAATTTGGCTTGTGTATGCCTGTTAACCAAAGTACATAAACGACTGAGAATGAGCAACTAAGAGTAGATGGAAAACACTAAGGTTCTGTTTAGATTAAGGTATTTGAAATGAATAGATTTGAAAACCATACGAATTCGAGTGGATTTGAAGTCCACCCAAATCACTCCAGAAAAATTTTAAATGAGTCGGATAGATTCAAATCCATTGCTCAAATCCTTCACTCCCAAGGCAATCTATGAGAAGATATGCAGTTTTTCAACCTTGGTACTTGCTACACCTATCTCACAACCAGCATTGATGTGCACTCCGCAGTGCGTCTTCCTAGCAATCGCACTTCCAACAGTATTCGTGATGCCAACACACAAGGCACCATTCTCTAATGCATATTCTAATGCCTGCAAAGTATCAGCTGTTTCTCCTGATTGACTAACAAAGACGGTTGTATCTTCTCTGTATATGGGCCCCTGCCTATCCACCAAATCACTTGCAATCTCCATCGTTACAGGGATACCTGTTAGTGTGTGTGCGCATGAGAGAGAGAGAGTTAGTGCTAGAAACAGCAAAGCATCATGGTTCAAGACAAGTCTCATGAAATAGGCTTACCAGAAAGCTCTTCCAAAATGGGCCTTGCAGCCAAAGCTGCATTATAGCTTGTGCCGCAGCCAATAAAAACTATTCTTCTGCTTCTCCTTATAGTTTTGAGGTGATCCTTCAGCCCTCCCAAAAGGACAGTCTTGGCTTTACATGACCCTCCGCGTATAAGCCTCCCTCTCATTGTTGTCGTGAGAGATTCTGGTTGTTCATGAATTTCTTTCTGCATGTAGTGCTCGTATTTCCCTTTATTTATTTGCTCAACCTCCATTTCCAGAACTGAGAGCGCACGCTGGACAGAAGCTGGCCTTTTTAGCATTCCACCACCTTTTTCTTTGGCATGGTCAAACTTAAAGATAGATGCACCTCCATCCTACAGCAACCGAAACCAATAAAAGTGAAGCCATGGGGAGACTTCAATATAGCTCTTTCCATGTATAAATTGCTCGGAAAAAAAGTAACTAATTTCACATTTCATCATCCACATGTTATGAAACAGCTTCTCCAGAAAAGTGGAATAGAAAGTGGAGTTTCATACCTACTATTATAATGTAAGAACCGTGGACATTCGGACAAGAAAAGTATCCATAAATTCCTATTAAGAGTTATTCAAGTGAAACTCGAGCCATGTAATACTAAAGTGTGTAGTTTCCACTTTCTAGCTGAAACGCTGAATCAGAGTAACTTATAATTTGCTTAAGAGAGACCGGAAAACTTTTTTCAAGTTTAACCATGAATATCAGAGGGAATTCCAGGTTTGCAGGTCGTTAATCAGATATTGAAATTTCGAAAAATCTGAAGAATATTGAATAGAAAAGAAAAAGAGAAATACTATTTCCTAGTGTGGAAATAAGTGTACGTATATATGAAGATAACATACATCATCAGAGGTTGGAATTGGAGAGTTTGCGATAATTGAGACCTTCGAGTATTTAAAGACAGTGCATAACCTGTGGCTGTGAATATTTGAATACATAAATTTAATAGAAGCATTCCGAGTATATAATCTAGGCTTTGCCTACAATAAATTTAAAAACCTATACCAATCAGTCACGTTATAGAAATAAGATTTCTGCGAAGGTAACAACTTTCATAATTTTGAATCATCAGTGTCGTGGGCTTGAAGGCTCTAACAGACTATAGTAACCAGATTCAATATCATATCTTCTATCTTGAAATGGTGGAATTTGTTCTCTGAATGAAAAGAGATATAACTGAATAAGATCAGGAACGAGAATGTGTTTCTCCAGATCTTCAAAATATTTAATGCAAGAACTGCCACATGATATTCTCTTACAATCTTAAGGTCAGTTGACAACAGACAACTAAAAGTAACAAAATGAGATATCATAATCAAGTAACATAAAGAGTACCTTGAGATGAACAATTTCACCATCCTCAATCACCAAGACCTTTTTTGTGTGCTCTACCAAAGCGCTGGCATCACTTGATAAGAAGAGTTCCTTTGGTTGCCCGTTGCTCGAAAGAAATTTGGTATCGTTAAATGCTACGTTGGTCTCTTCTGTTATCTCCTGCAGTAAGAGCAATCTCATTTAACGAAACCAACTGCATTTGAGATTATAGTTCTCACATTTGTCATTATATAAAAAAAGAAAGAAAAGTAGATCTTTGACAATTTGGCATAATCGATGTGGACAGGGGTTAAACCCTGGACCTCCTCTCTATTATAGCAAGCCAGGAACCAACTCACCTTATAATGGTTGATTAATCCTCACATTTGTTATGTTTCTGAACTCTGACACAGTTAGATTTGCCTCCAAACAAGCATGCATTACAGGACGTAAAGACAAATGCTAGGAAAAGGTGCTTAGTTACTGGAATGCAGTTCATGGATCTGAGTGAATTCAATAGTCTGCTGAGGATTGTGTAATAAATCTAAGCAAGGAGTCAAATATGTCACTACTTGGATATTCATGCAACTTGTGTATTCTGCTATGAGGAGAATCACTACAACTCTTATTTTTTGAATGATTTCAGAAAGACAACCTGGAAACAGGTCAGGCAATGGAAATGCATCTATCGAAAATGACAACAATTCTCAATGCTCTCAAATAGCTCAAATAATAGGCTTCGGGATCCTCTTGGCAGATGAAAGTAAAGTACAGTGATTAGCGAGCACGGTTTTATGAACCATGAGGTGATTGCAAGAAAGAGATTTTTGAGAACCAGGCCTCATACTTTCTTCATCGTTGATGAGCATATTTCTCATTTTTTCTTTGCGTTGATGAAATCTGTAAACTCTGAGTTGGCCAGTAGTCTTTCTTTTCTGTTCTTGGGTGGTGGGTTGGGAGGCTGGTCTCTTTTTTAATATTTTTTCCCTTTTGCAAACACAGGATAGAATCTTTTGTCTTGGGTCACAGTGGTGTTTTGGATTAGCTGCACCTTTTGTACACTCATTTTGGGTATAGCCAGCATTTCTGTACATATTTTATTAACAATGAAAATTTACAGAGAGAGAGAGAGAGAGAGAGCTTAACAAGATGAATGTATAAAACTTACAAGGTAACTGCAAAATGAGAACTACACAACCTACCTTTACCCCAAGGAGCATTGGACTGCCACGCTTGCATGCAATCAATTCATTGGGGTAGTGAGTGCTCTTGAAAATAAGAGCATACGCCCCTTCCAGATGCCTTATTACATCGAGCACAACTTGACTAAATGTGACGCTCTTACCACCTACACCAAACAGTTGAAAATTTGAAAAAATGTTTCAATGTAACAAAAGATCCTCTCATGTAATATAGATAAACTAAAAGAAATAGATATTAAATCCAATTAACGGTCTAAATATCATAAAGATCAGCTAATTCAGAAAAACCAAATCAAAGTAATATGAAGGTCTAATACTATTCACACCATGAACATAAAAAAGGATGGAAAATCAGGATGCAGAATACTTCATATTGAAGATCATGACTTGCTGTCATGAACATTAAGTATTTCAGTGAGATAAATTAGGCAGTCATTGAGATTAGCCGTAACTGTGTAAAATGAAGATACCTGGAAATCAACAGAAAAAATCTAACATTGAGTTGTTAAACACAATTCAGGGAGATCATAAAATTATGGGACAACAAAATGTTGGCCCGTTGACGTATTCCTGCTCTTTATAAACTAACAAGTAAGCAGTGAAGGAAGACAGAAAGAAAATGAAAAGATATTGTATTACAGAAATACATTTAATAGTTGCATGAGTATACCTTCTTCAATTGCATTATCAAAGATAAACTTTGCAAGCTTTGGAATGACTTCTGTATCAGTGTCGGATTCAAAAGTGAAACCATGACGAACAAGTGTCTGTTTTAGCACCTATAATCATATAACAACAGTGCATCAGTAGCATAAAGAAAACCTAATGAGCAGAAGAAATGAAAATCATAATAATCTACAAAACCACAGGCCAGACACTGGTCAGTTTCCAATTTTAACTAAAAGATACACATATTAATAATAGGAACACACCGTTGATTCGGCATATAGGGCATTAGATGATTTTCCTAATTTGAGCTGTTGTTCATGTCTAGCTAATAATATTAATGGCAACTTATTAGAAAGAAACAAGTTTTCTAAATTCTGCAGCTGCAATAAATTATAGACATCCGACTATTGTCTTCTCCCCTCCCCGCCTCATCCTACCTATAACATATGGATTTTATTGAATATTGCTCAGTATTGCTGAATGAGAAATCATGAGCATTCACATCTAAATATAATTAGTGTGTATAGAATATCAAAGACTGCAGCAGCTATTACATCCATGCCACCAAGCAGTCAAAAGAACAGTGTTCACTGGCATGATCAGATCATGCATTTGTGGAAGAAGAAGAAGAAGAAAAAGAGGCAGCAAATAGAAAGGGCCAAAGAACCTCGTAATTGGTTATAATTCCATTATGAACAACCAAGAATTCATTTCTTGGATCAGATCCCTGAGGATGAGTATTCCTTGGAGATGGTTCTCCATGTGTAGCCCAGCGAGTGTGTGCTATTCCAGCATGAACTGAGAATGACTCCTCCAAATTTAAATTTATAGCAGCAACCTCTAAAATATGAAATAAAAAATCATCACTACCATGGAAGGTAAGCGGAAACACAACATCGACTCAGATACAAACAAATCTTGTGTAGAAAAACGACTTTAGAGAAAAAGCCACAAGGTCATGTCAATAGATATCTGACATCAATAATCCAAGCAATTTCTTATCAAATGCGGTTTGACTCAAACTGAATACACTATCTATCAAACTGAATACACTATAAATCTTACTGAAAAATGTGAATCGACTCAAACGGCCACGATTCATATCAAATAATGAAATTCAACCACACCAGCCAATCAAATCCTCCGAGGCTCAGTCAAATGAAGTTCAACAAATATCCAGCTCTAAATTAAGAAATAATCACACTCTACCATTATCAAGTGATGAAGAAACGCTAAGCAAACATAAACCGACATTTTCTCTTCCTCCAAATTACTCCAAACAGAAGTCAACTCAGAACCTCGCCATAATAACCACATGCATACGGCGAAGTATGAAATTACCTTGGTTGACGGATTGGACGAGAGCTTCTATATTGCCTTCCTTCCGGAACACAAGAGGTGGCGGAACAACATCAGCATCAGCATCGTAGGGTTTGGAAGAAGAATCAATGGAAATTCCGGCGGAATCGTAGCCTCTGTACTCCAAACGGCGGAGACCATTGAAGAGGACTTCCAAAATGTAGCGTCTATCTCTGCTGACGTTGAAATTTAAATACGCGAAAATGCCGCACATAATTCTCTCTGAAGATCAGTGAGCTACGAGAATGGCAGATTATGGAGGGAGAAAATGGAATGAATTGTGCCAATTTTTCAACTGATTTTGTTTTGGATTTAGTGACAGGTTTGTTTGATGAGGTGGTGCTGTTGGGACCAATAGTAAGCTTACACGTGTCCTGCATCTCCGCTGACTTGGAATTGTCAATTACCATCAAATAGGGGAATTTTATGCTACCGTTAATGCAGCACTTGCATTTATAGGATCGGGTCGAAAATCAAACCAAATTATTAGATACTCGATTCGAGATTGTTTGTCAAAAGTTTGTCTAAATTATGTTTAATTAAATATATCATATAAATTTGAACATATTTTTACGTTTGATAAAATCTAAAGCTCGATAAGCTAAAGAAATTAAAACAAGTGTAGAAATGTCAAGCTACTCGAGATCGACTCATGTTCGGCTCGATTAAAACTCGTTCAAGCTCAATTCGATTAATAATCGAACAAGCTCAAACATTATATTAAAAACTCGATAATATTTCAAATAAGCTTGAACAACATTACATTCGACTCGACTCGACTCATTTTAGATGGTATAGACCATAAAAATTTAGGTTCAAAATATTATCGCGCCGAACAGGTCTGACCCAATGTACTAAAAATCCCTCTAAAATATGACACTAGTGATTTGTTGCTTTATCTATTTTAAATACCTGTGATGCATTGGTAGGTGGCGTAGCATCCAGAAGTAACTATTCGGGCAGTTCACCTCGATTCAACTTATCCAGCCAACACTGAATGTTAAGATTATTGAACCAGTCTAAATTATTGAGTTTAGCCTAACTCATTCTCTTATATATACTAAAATTTTCGATCGGGCTCGTATTCACTAAATCGAACTTGTTAGGCCCAATAAAACGTCGAACCTAAATTCCTTCATCCTCGTTCGTATAACATATCTAACAAGTTGAATCGGTCGATTAAACCGAATTGATTTTACCAGCTCTCCATCGCACGAGATAATTAAGCCTTCTGATCTGAAATGTGATAAATGCGGGATCCACTATTTTATATTTGGTCGTGTTTTTTATTAGTTACTAATTAAAAATTGACTGACAATTCTTTATATTAAATTCTGTTATTATCGAACAAGTTGACCGACAAATACAGTTAAACACTGGACCCAACACCCATATATTAATTGTTTATTTTCCACATCGCATTCCACGTAATTACCTTTTTGTCCTTGTTTACCAAACATTTTCGAATCTTGTGACTTTTTTTATTTTATTTCCTATTATCTTTATTTAATGATGTAGTAGATCAATTTTGAAATATGGTCACACATGGATAGGCATGTCAAAATTGATCCGCCCCGCCCCGATCTGCTCCGATCCGAGGCCTTTGGGGCAGGGCAAGACCTGCCCCGATGAAGAATGGGGCACGCCCCGCCCCGCCCCGTCCACGGGACGGGTCAGGGATCCGCCCAGCCTTGCCCCGCCCCGCCCCGTCCCTATATATTATAATTTTTTTAAAATATATATTATGTATTATTATATAGATATGTATATATATACAAAGAAATATAAAATATAGATATGCATTTATAATATAAAATTTTATATATAATATGTTATGTATATGTCTAGCTAATATATTAGATTATGACTAGATGTAGTAAATTTAAATAATTAAATTCTATTTTTTAATAATTAAATTTTAAAAAAAATTAAAAATATTGAAACAAAGTTAATGTAAACCTAAAAATTAAAATCCTATTGACTTCAAGAAAAAAATCAAGTTTTTTAAAAAAAATAACTAATTTTTTTTATAAAAAATAAAATAAAATAATCGGGGCGGGGCGGGGCAGACCCGCCCCGTGCGGGGCAGATCACGGGGAGAGTTTTTTTGCCCCGTGGGGGGTCACGGGGCGGGGCGGGGCAGGTCGGGGCGGGCGGGTCAAAAAATCCAGAAACCCAACCTGACTCGCCCCGTTGACATGCCTACATATGGAGAATATTATATTACATGAAGTACATATAAAAAATTATTATCACATGCATTATACTTGTCCAATATAATAGTTCATTTATAAAAATTAGAGTAAGGAATATGTAGCATCATGGTTGTTATAAATGTAGACCTAGTCCGGATTAATGGATCGGACCATATGTCGTTTAAGTGAGCTGACTCAGTTTAAATGGAGAGGTTATAGATAACTCCCACGTCACTTATCTCGCCTAGTCCTTTCTCTCAATATATAGATACATGATATAGACAAAATAATATTAGAAAATATACAGAACAATTTTTCTATAATATACGGAGGAAAGGACCCTAACGGGACAATTTGTATGTGTCAACTGTCAAACCAAGCACAAAATCCATACTAATGGCACTTCAAAGTTGAGATGGGATCACTCTATATTTTACGTAAATTTTAGGCACATACTCATAGCTAAATTGTGCATTATTGATCTTAACTCACATTTTCATATATTTGACAGATTTCACTTATTTATCAGCTTTGTAATGTTTTCAGTACAAAATATCACGTTTTTCGAGTTAATAGTGAAATCATAAGTTCAAATGGATAAAAGAAGATTTGGAAAGAAGAAATTGGAGAATTGAGTCAAACAGCTTATGAGTAGATCCAAGATGGTGTAGAGAGGCTAAAAAAACGAAGCAAAAAAGAGAAGAAGAAAACACAAGATTTGTTACTAAATCTTTATTTTACTCTGAAATTGTAAGAAAAATATATCTGTTAGTTATGATAGAATATATAATTGGACGTCAAATACTTGGATCAGAAATTTTCTCATATTGTTATTTTCCTCTAATTTCATCTTTTCCTCTTGTAAACCCCAACCCCCCCCCCCCCAACCCACACCCTCTTTCAATTTATTTTTACATCAGAATAATTAGTCTATGTTCAATCATACTCACGATTTTACTTGTATAGGCAAAAAAAAAGCGGTGTTTGAAAGGTCTTTGGCCACCTTTCTATTTTCCCCGATCGACTCCGCTTTATCTAACTTCGTTTAGATCCAATTAGTTCTATCTAAATTAAGTAGATGCTAGATCATAGTTTGTTGTTCGACTAGTGCCTAGCTAGCGTCTTTTAGAAGTTGATTTGATATACCACAAACAACTTTTTGTAAATGTTATGGTCACATGCTTGCCTTAGATTTTTTTACCAAAATGGAGTCGATCTTATCATAATTTTGTATTCGTGTTTATATGAGCTAAACAATCTAAAAAAAGAAGCATTTTTAGAGCATTATATCTCAATATTAGTTAGTGTATCAACCGCAAACTCGGAAATCCTTCCCTAACTCTCTTTTTTCCACGTCCCTCAACAATGATCGATGCTATTAAGGATTCCTTCTCGTCACCAATCTTATTTACTTTGACCAACAACTCTTCTACATATTCCGAACATAACCAAACACATCCAAATATTTCGCTTTCTACTTTATCAAATAAATGAGGATAATATTGAAACATACAACCAAATCCTATTATTTAATTCAATATATATTTATCCTTAAGATCAGTTATGCATGGATGACAAGTATCACAGAATGAATTTAATAAGATAATATTAATATGTGTGTTTTCACATTTCTTAATCAATCAAAATCATGCTGACATGTCACATTTATAATGCTTTTCTTTGAGGGAACATTTATGATGAATTGCTTCTATACCAAACCAACATATATCTATTTACTTTTGTTGTCCATTTTCCAGAACAACTCATCAATTATCCATGTCAATTTTGTTTTCATAGAAAAATCATTTTTTAATTTTTTACCTCAAGAAAACAAAACCCATGAATTTTCAAATATTTTCAAACTGTCTAAAGATGCATGGGATGGCATGCAAAATTCATACTAAATCGAGAAGAAAAATGACTTAATTTTATGGATAAAAAAATTCTTAAAATTTTATCACTTGCAAGTCACATGTGGAAATTCGATAAAAAATGGTTGAAAAATTAATTTAGTGGTTTATTTATTGAGCTTAAATCCTTTTTATATTGGTGTCAATTTTTTATTTTTTTTAGTAATTTATAATAATTTAGTAGGATTGCTGCAATTAACCATAATAAATTACATTGTTTTTACTTATCGTCTAAAATTAATTTGAAACTGTGATAACGAGTGGCAATTCGAATGGTCTAGCCTATTCCTGCCCTTTGAGCCATCACCATATGTCTAATCTGGTTTGACAGGCCCAAAATTCTATTTGGTCAATAGTTATTATGCTCAACTCATTTCATCCTCGTAAATATACCAAGATTTTCAGATCGGTCGACAATCATTCGAATCGGACCTAACTCGATATACTTCGAGCCTAAATTCCTATAACCCTGCTCCATATAATATGTCAAGCGGTTGGATCAATTCGTTGGGCCGAACTGATTTTACTAGCTACAACTAGAGGTGACAATTCGGACTGTCCGTGAGCCAGCTCATTGGGCCAACACCATATTTCGAACCGAAATGTTCCCTATAATGTACTAAGATTATCGAACCGACTCAAGACCCGTCAAACTTTCAACCCATCGAATCGATTCGTTCATGCCAAAAAATATTTCGAACCTATATTTTTATTACACAATCCATCTAAAATATCGAACTTACTAAATCGATCTATCGAGCCGGAACGATTTTGCCGCCCTGTCTCGAACAATCAATTTGAATCTTGCCAGAAAATACCGTCAAACTGGAATTCCTATCTCAATATTACCCCACGTGGCATGAAAAGCCGTATACACAAAAACCAGCCGCCATGGACCCCCACACACAGGATCACACCTCCCAAAACTGTTCGGACCAACTTGTCAAAACACTTCAATAAATGCCATCCCATTCCCATTGGTCCGTGTACACCACGCACCACAACCGCGCGTGTCTAGACAAACTGTAATGGACGAAAATTGCCTCTTCACCAACACCATGAAAGCAAAGGCAATTCACTTGCATCAGCTGATTCAGCCAACACATAACAATAAAATCTAACCTTACGCCGCCCCCTCCGCCGCCACGCGCCACCGACATGGGCGCCGCAGAACCAGTAAGTCGCTATCTGTGTCTTAATTCTTCAAGCTTTTTTTTTTTGTTCATGGTTTGAGATGTTACATTTTAGGTGGAGGAGAGAGAAAATGCGAGGAGAGAGAAGGAAGATTTGGAAATGGGGGAAGTGAAAATTGAGAAAGAAACACAAACACAAACACAAGCTCCAAGTGCATTTCACATGTCAAGAGTGCAGAGATTGAGCGCTACAAATCCGTTAAGACTTGTCATTGACAGTGCAACGAGAGTTGCATCTCCGTCTCCAGCTCGTCCTGCGCCGCCGCCTCGCCGCCACCAGCAGCAGCAGCAGCAGCAGAATTCACCTCCGCCGCCGCCGCCGCCTCACCAGCAGAATTCACCTCCTCCGCCGACGCCGCCGCTGTCCCAGCCGCGGTCCACACCTACCCCACAAGTAAACACTCTAACCAAATTGAGAAATATATGCTTGTAATTAGACCGCTCCCGTAACTTTTTGCTCGTACACTTTTAGTTAAAAAACAGTTAAGAATTCAATTTATTCATGTCATTTAAGCAATGCTCGCAATTGGCCATTTTTTCACCGTCGGCAACCAAATCCGCCGGAAAAGTGGTGCCACGTAATTTAAAATCGGTTGGATTTTGCTGTCACGCGACCAACACGTGCATTTTCCGGCCAATTTGGTCGCTGAGGACCAATTGCGAGCAACTGACCGAACGTATTTAGTTACGTAATTTGAGAAATGGCTAGCAATTGGTGCTTTTTTCATAGCCAGCAACCAAATCAGCCGGAAAATGCTGCACATAATTTAAAATGGGTCGGATTTTGCTGTACACACGTGCGCTTTTCCAGCCAATTTAGTCGCCAGTGGCGAAAGGAGGATAAATTGCGTACGCATTTAGTTTCAAAAATACTAAAAATTTAGTCGCGTAATTTAAGAAATCCCTCGCAATTGGTACTTTTTTCGCTTCCGGCAATCACATCGGCCGGGAAAGTGCACACATGTAATTTAAAATCGGTCAGATTTGTGCTGTCACGTCACCAACATGTGCGCTTTTCCGGCAAATTCGGTTGTCAGCAGCGAAACAATGACCAATTGCGAACTAAATTGAGTTCTTAGCTATGTTTCGTACCAAAAGTGTACGAGTGAAAAGTTCGACTACGTGTTATAATTTTCTTGAATATTGATGCAGCCAACAGTGGTGACACTGAATTCCAGAGCATACACAAACAAGATATCTCTATTTGTGTTCATTCTGCATATGGTTCTTGCAATTGGGCTAGTGGCATATTTGATATTCAAGGGTGTTCAAGGGCTATTAAAGGAAGGAAAAGCTCAGAGGAGAGAGAAGAGGATTTTAAAGTACTTTCTTCCACAAGTAGAAGCTGCAGCTTTTCTTAGCATAACTCTTGCATTTATATGGCAAAAAGCATTCAGAATATGGCCTAAATTCATGGTCCATTTCATAGTTTGGAGCTCTTTTTTCCTAACTTTAGCTACTGGAATCCTCCTAATCTGCTTCCAAACACCCGCCACCGACGGCATCGGTGTCGTGTTCATTGCCTTCGCCATTGGGAACGGCCTATACGCGTGCTGGATCACTCAACGAACTAGCTTTTGCTCCAAGATTCTTGTCAAGGCCCTTGAACCGGTCTCGAAATTCTCCGATTTGAACCACCCCACTTACTTGATGCTTGGGGCCGGGTTTATCTGGATGTCGGTTTGGATTTTTGCTGTCATTGGTGCGTTGAACTTCTACGTCCCGCCTTTGATCATCATCGCGTTGGTTCTGAGCCTTGCTTGGGTTGCTGAGGTGATGCGGAACGTGGCGAATCTGACAGTTAGTAGGGTGATTGCTCTTTATTATCTTAGAGGGATGCAATCCAGTACGCAGTTTTGCTTCCAACGAGCTTTGTCGAATAATCTTGGTAGTGCTTGTCTTGGATCGCTGTTTGTCCCAGCTATTGAAGCTCTGAGAATCGTTGCGCGCGGTTTGAATTTGATCGAGGGAGAGGATGAGTTCATGTTTTCTTGTGCTCATTGCTGTTTAAGGGTCATGGAATCCATCTTTAAATGTGGCAATGGATGGGCTTATGTTCAGGTAATCTTGTTCTTGAATTGATGTTCTAATCATAGACGGAAAAATCGCGAAACTGGACGAAATTTTCGTAAAAATCGATATTTTCGTCCAAATGTTTACTAATACTAAATCTTGAAACCAAACATTGTTCAGATTGCTGCATATGGGAAAGGATTTGTTCAAGCATCACAAGACACTTGGGAGCTGTTTGTGAAGAGAGAAATGACTGAGCTTGTTGATTCAGACATCATAAGTGCCATTTGCTTCCTCACCGGAATTTGCAGTGGCTCGATCTGCACGATCGTCGTCACTGCCTGGACGTCCACTGTCCACCGCGGCTACATGGGAACCCTCGCCGTCCTGGCCGCCTTCATCGGCTACCTAATGGTTGGTGAAACACTTGCTATTGTTCTAATGTTTTCCCATTCAATAATGCATTGAGTTCATGTGCACAAGTTGATCACATGTTATGTTATTCCGTGAAATTTGATATGCTGCATAACTACAGTGAGCAACTCATAAGCACTAACAATGTAGCATATATGGAAAAATTAGAGGTGACAATCGGGCCATCTGGCCAATACCATAAGTCGGGCTGGGCCTGGTGGGCCCAATAGTCCTGTGGACCAACAATTATTGAGCCCAGTCCAGCCGGCCCCCCTAAAATATACAAAAGTTTTTGGGTCGGCTTGTGGTCCGTCGGGCTTGTTGAGCCCGATGGTCGTGCGGGTTTAGATTTCTATGACCCAGTTATCTAAAATGTCGAACGGGCTGGGTCAGCCATCAGGCCGGACTGATTTGTTGGCTCTGTGAAAAACTGCCACATAAATAAGTAGTTGCGGTAGCTGTGCAGCATATCAGTTCTAGTTATTCAGTCTTAAATAACATAATATATGCATGCTACTAATAATGCATCTTCCCCTTCAATAATGCATGAAGGTCATGTGCACAACAAGTTGACCTCATGTTTATTCTGTTATTCTATGAATTTTGATATGCTGCACAACTACAGTAAATAACTCGTGAGCATGTGTTAACAATGTAAAAAACTACCATCTAAGCAAGTGTTCACGGTAGTTGTGCAGCATATCAATCCTCGTTATTCGGTCTTAAATAACATAATATATGCATGCTACTAAATTATGCATTTTCCCATTCAATAATGCATCGAAGTCAAGTGCACAACGAGTTGACCTCATGTTTATTCCGTTATTGTGTAATTCTGTGAATTTTGATATGCTGCATAACTACAGTGAACACTTGCTGATGTATTAATGATGTAGTACATATAAAAAACTACCACATGAATAAGTGATCACAGTAATTGTACAACATATCAATCCTCGTTATCTGTCTTGAATAACATAATTGGTGTTCTTCTGACAGACTAGAATTGCAATGGCACTTCCCCAATCTTGTGTGAGTTGTTACTACGTTTGCTACGCCGAGAATCCGGAAAACCGGCTATTCGACCAAACCATACCGAACCGGATTGAGTTGATAAAATCGAACCGATTGGAAGTCCTCGTCCCGACTCCTAGGGTTCCCCGTCGGTTTCAAAGGTAGCTAGCTGACTATCAATGTAAATATATTCATCGAGTGTGACATTGCATTGAGAAACATTTGTGACGAAAATAAGATAGTACCACGTGGGTAGGGTAGAATTAACCATCGAGCGTATCGTCGAGCGGGGACACGTGTAGGGATGTGATTGGTTCAAAAAGGGAACACTAAAAAGAAAGATTCCTATCAACAAGGCTACAAAGGGAAGGAATCAAATTTTGGATATACTTTTTGGGAAGTATATGATTCTGGGGCCCACCATTAATGTAGTGTCACTTTTTTAGTTTGGTTAGCCCATTTTTTTTAATTTAAATAATTAAGAGTAATTATTCTCTTTATTTATCCATTCTTTGTGTAATTTTGATGAATAAACTGAGATTTTAACCTCTTTTTCTTCTTGGGTATAGTCTTATTTCTAATATAATAGCACATTTTCTATTTTTATTATTATTAAAGAATGTAACCATAACCATTTTTGTGTTTAAATGGGATACATTGTTAAACTAGATTAAAATAGAAAAAAATTAAGTAATTTAAATATTATTTCTTGTATGATTCATGGATTGAATATAATACTCCTTCCGTCCCGGCTTAATTGTCCAACTTATCATATTTGTTTGTCCCAAGCTAATTGTCCAAATTCATAAATGACAAATTCTCTCATAATCTTCGCCCTCAAAATCTCTACTTTTAATCTTCACCTTTGAAAAAATCAAAGATTTCATAAAATTTATTTTTTCTTAATCTCCGTGCTCGATCAAGATTGGACAATTAGGTCAGGACAGAGGGAGTAGCATTTTTACTATTCTTTCACCAATATATCCCTTTATATATATATATATATATCTCCTAAGCAATAAACTTTTAACCAACCTCTATAAAAATGTAAACTGATTAAAGGGCAAAAGGTAAGACATGGTTGTTGGGGGCCTTTTCGTCATTTTAAAAATGTTGCTTTTACATGATATATTCTATCCCTTTTAGTGATTTGAACTAGTAGCCTTGTTTGTCTTTGCACAAAAAGTTTTCCACTTTATCAATTATACCCATCCTTTTCTAAAGCAATCCCTCTCATGGATTGTGATAATTCGGACGGTCTCATCCGACCAGGCTTAATTTATTGAACCAACGCCATATATTGGGGTAAAAATTGAGTTAAAGGTTGATCAGCCTCAAAATTAATCGGTATCATATTTAGAATTCTAGGAATATATTGGGCCTATTTGAAAAAAATTTAAGGGCTTGTTACGACTAAAAGATAGTTTGGGTTTTAATTTGAGCTTTATATATTAATTTATGGAATAATTTGCACATTTTCTTATTCGAACTTTTCCTATCATATCCCTGGATGATATCTTATGGCCCGGCCTAATGGGCAGGTTCAGTTGATCCGATATTTTAGTTGGGCTGAACAATAGAAGTCTTAGTCCGACAGGATTGATCCAATAAGCAAAAAGTCCGACAGGTCGCAGGCCAACCAATAATTTTAGTTTATTATAAGGGGATAGGCTGAACCGAATTGATTAATTTTAGACCGATCAAATTTTAACCCGACTAAGCCCAATCGAAGAAAATTTCGGGTTCTCAAATCGAGTATCTTCTTATTGGATATCCGATAAAAAATACTCGATCTTGCGAGTACAACCTTGTCGATGTCCAACCCGGCTGGTATCCATAGGGTCGGATTTTCCTAAAGCTATTTTTTAGAATTAAATCTTTTCTTTTACTTCTTTAAGATTATTGAAAGAACTGCAAAATTATAGTTGATTTTATTGAAATGGGGTACCCAGAAAAAGCCGACCTAACCTAAATCCGATATCCGTTGAACTATAAAACACTCTATTTGATCAGTAAACCCGCATGGGTCGAGTTAGGTACCCGAACCCACGGGTAGAAAGCCCACTCCTATCCTTGGGTGTAGAATTGTCAAGATGGGCTGGCCGGGTGACCATATTTGAAGTACATTTACAACTGCAGGTTTAGCCGTTTAAGCCAATGGGTTTACAAGTTTAATTAAACACTGCCGCTTCTTCTCAATCATCGGGTCGGGTTTTGCCAGTTTCGAGTTGTCAGGTCGAGTACCGCCACATGCTGATCTTGCGGGTACACACCCCGCAGGTATCCTACCCAGGGGATACCCAACGGGTCTGGTCGAGCTTTTCTCAAAGCTATTTTATTACGATTTGAATTTTTTTCTGTTTCTTTAAGATTGTTGGAAGATGTGCAAAATTACGGTTGATTGTGTTAAAACATAAACAGGTCACCCGGCCTACACCTGACACCTGCTGGACTAGAAAATACCCGACAAAATACCTAACCTGATCGACTACACCCACACGAGTGGAGTCGGGTTGGGCACCCGAACCCGCATGTAGAAAGCCTACCCCTTGATCATCCTCATTTCAATTTCCTCTTGTTATCTTTTTCTTTCAACCTTAGTGATATTTCATCCTCATAACACATAAGAACACAGATTTCTCTGCTAGAAATAGTCCCATACATAACCCCAAACAACCCAAAGAATATCCGAAATTTCGAATCGAACTGGAAGCACAACAAGTGACTCTCTAATACATGAAAACCGATCATCACTACTTAACATAAGAATCCAAAAATCTGCACATCCTCAACCTAAACTAATAAGCAGAAACAAGGGCTTACAGTATGCAAACAAATCAAGCATGCATATTCGTTAGGTGTAAGCAATAATACCTTCAAACAAGGCGAATGAACGAAGAACATAATTCCGACCCATCCTCATCACGCTGTTTTGGCCTCGGCCGGTCCATGGTCGGCAGAACAACACCCACCACCATGATGATGGTGGTGACTGTGGCTGTGGCTGTGGCTGTGGTGCTTCTTACCCTTCAATTGCTTCCTCATATCATAAGCATCCTCTCCATCCGCGTAATATTTCGCCTCCACGTCACTAATCTTGTACCCTAATGTCTCCGTGTACAGATTGAACGCAGCCCTGTTGCTTTTTCTGACATGCAGCGATACATACTCTGCCCCGTATACCTGGTTATGAACGAAAGACGAGAAAAGTCATCTAAAAAGCAGTAAATTCTATCAAGTCCAGATTTGCTACTTATTTGTGTTGAAAATATAACACAGCATAAAGGTCGCACACTTTTCCAAAACAAATAGTTACTTAACAGCATACAAGTTCCGGAGCACCACATCCACGACTATCTTCTTCCACGGAAGGCCAATAACCATATATTCCAAATTATGTTTTCAGAAATTACAATTAGACCATCATGTCTAAAAGCTCTAAGATATTGAGGCGTCGCTATACTTTTCTAAGCATTATAAAATATAATACAAGGTCTTAAGAGGGCATAATTAATCATTTCAAGTTTCTGTAAGAGAATCCATCGATAACTATAACTGAATGCTGGTACAGATACTCTTACGAGATATGTCCTGAATATTCCTGATTAATTTCTTGAATGAATCTCCATTCCATTGGAGCTCTAGTTATATCATTGTAACATGTGTGATTGTTTGCACATCACATATAATAACAAACGTCAAAAGATCGCATATATACACAGATGTACCTACACCAAAGCAGATATACGGAACGTTCTATGCCAAACCATAGACTGCAAAATGTTATACTTACGGCTGAAAATCAAACCAAGCTACTCGACACTCGATTCGAGATTATTTGTTAAAAGCTAGCTTTAACTATGCTCGATTAAAGATATTAAACAAGTTTTAACATATTTTTACATTAAAGCTTGACATGAGCTCGATAAGTTAAAAATGTTAAAACAGGTGTAGAAAAATCAAACTACTCGAACTCAACTCGTGTTTGGTTTGGTTCGACTAAAGCTCATTCAAGCTTGTTTCGGTTAATAATCAAACAAGCTCAAACATAGTATTAGGCGCTTGATAATATTTCAAACAAACTTGAACAACTCTATGTTCGGCTCGATTTGACGTACTTTACAGCCATAATTATACTGTAGGAAAGGCAGGTAATCAAAGAAACCACAAACCACCAATGTTATCAGCAAATCACTAATAGTCGACCAAGATACTTAATTATTCTACAACAAATGATAGTAGATGAGATAATTAAAAAAAATGCAACATTCTTTAGGCAAAATCCAGTTATTCATGTCTTGAGCTACCCAGTTTGAGTATAAGAACACAAAGGAAACCAATCAAACAGCTAAACAAGACATAATTGAGAAAAGCCAAAACTCACAGAAGCAATGAAGTTAATGAGCTAAATTTCCACAGCTTCAAATAATCAAACTGTTGGAATTGAAAACCGATCCATGAACCAACCTGCTCCATGGCGTTTTGAGCTGCAGTCATGAGCTTAGTAGCAAGACCGAGTTTGCGGTGAGTCCTGAGTACAGCTAGCGAGGTGATGTGGCCATGGCACTCCGTCGATTCCTCCTCCATTTTCGCCAAAACGTATCCGACAATCTTTCCGTTGTAATCTTCAGCTACGTATAGGAGCTGCGGCCATGAGAGGATGTGGTAGAAATAGTATTTCATCTGGTAATTCTCCGGCAGGCAGAACAAATTGCATTCCTGCATCGCTAGCAAGTCATCCACCGTCGCTTTCCTGATGCACACCATAGTATTATCTGATTCAGGAGCTTTGAATTTGGATTTGGGGATGATAATGGTTTAGGGTTTTGATAAGGGGATTTGGAAATGGTAGTGGTAGGGGAAGCGGAGGTTCGTAAGCTTTTTTTTTTTTTTTTCTTTTTTTTTTTTACTTTTTTTTTAAAACTTTTTTTCTTCCTAAAATTGCAATTAGGGGTGCCATTAGTTTATAGTACGAAATAGTTATTTCGGAGTGTTTGAAAGGTAGTTTCAGTTTTAATAAAAATGATTTAAGGTTGAAAGATAAAAATAGAAAATAGTTAATTTTTTTCAATTTTTTTATATAAATAAAAGTTATGTCTTTCACTTATAAGTTAAAAGTTATTCAAATACCAAATATTCCAACTATTAAGGGGTGCTTGCAGTTGTTTTTCTCAAGTGTTTTTCAACTTATAGATTGAGAAAAATTATTTTTGAGTGTTTGGTAAAACAACTTCAACTTTAATATAAGTGATTTTTTTCAACTTTTTGATATTTTGGTAAACAAATAGAAATTTTTCTTTCACTTATTAGCTAAAAGCTGTTTAAGTATCAAACACTTCAACTTATCTATTTGACCAAAATCAATTTATTTTCAAACACTCTTTACTTTTAATTTTAAGCAAATTTTAGCAAAATCTCTATTTTTAATGGCATTCTTTGAAAATTAAGCAAAGGAATCTGTTGCATTTGAATTGATGTATTTAGACATTAAGGTGAAATGAATTGATTTAGAACTATTCATATTAGAAAAACTACTCATTTTAAATTTATTGTTTGATGTTTAAAATCTATCGAGGGAATTTAAATTATTTGATTTTTTTATAACATGGTAATGAAAGTAAGTGTAGCATATTTGTAGGTGCACTCGTGTACTGTGTGTAATATATGTTCTGTGTGTATATGTATATAGATTATAGTTGTATGACTCGAGTCAAGCTAAATATACTGATATTCTTTACTACATATATATAGGTGATAAATTTAATTGCAATTTGAGCTGACAAAATATGTCCGATCCGATAGGCTAGCCCAATCCATCCTATATTATAATTGGGTTGGGCTATAGAATATTAGACTCGAAGTACCGTCGAATTCAACAGGCAAATGCCGATAAACCATGTGCCAACCAAAAAATGTTAGTATATTTAAAGGGGATGGACTGATCTGAGCTCAATAATATTTGATCCAATAGATTTATAAGCCAACACCACCCGACCCGCCTTATGATGTTGGCTTGATGGACGGGCAGCTCGAATTGCAACTAGAAGTGGTAGTTAGTGCGGCCTATTGTTAGGGCCCAACCCATCCGACTAACACCATATGTCAGATTATGTTAGGTTAGTCCGAAATTCCGTCGGTCCTAAAATTATCGAGTTTAGTCCAACATATTCCCTTAAATATAATAAAATTTTCGGATCAGCACGTGATCATCGGACTTTTAGCTCACTAAGTCAAATTTGTTGGATACGATAGCCTACATTCATATAGTTCAGCCTAAAATATCGAACGGTCTAGATCGACTAATTGAACTGAGCCGAGCTGGGCCGATTTTGATCTAATTGCAACGTACACCTCAACGCGGCCGGATAAGTTAAAGAAATAGTGAAAATTTCAAACACGTTTAGTACAATGATATGGCGTAGAAAGTAAGCATCAATCAAGTGGGCCCAATGGTCTCCAAATGCGTGTGCAGTGAAGCAATTTGCAAGCAAATCCACAGGATAAGAATATTTGACCATCCAACCTACAGTTTATACAATTCCATTTGCTTACCCATTTCTTCATATTGCTTGTGTTCTTTCTAAGCAATAAACAAATCAACATCAGTACAACTTTCAGTACCACTTGTTTCCTAGAAACAGTATATATATAGTGAACGATAATCCAACAACACAAACAACTACAGAAAGTCGCACAACTTTTCATCTCCCTCTTTCCGTTGTTTGCTATGGTACTCTTAGTAGAAAAACTAGGCCGTGCACTTAAATTTCCGTCCAAGCTGGAACATAACCGTCCCAACTCCGTTTCCCTCCACAATTTTCGATCAAAAGTTTCCGATTTCATCACCCAAAACTTGTTCAAACATGATCCAGAATCTCACTTTCTGTCACTAAAAGGGCTCACCAAATGCTTTGAGCTGATTACCATCGCCAACACCGCTTTCGCGAAGCTGGCGGTGGAAATCGACTACCCTATGACACGATGGGGTGGGAAACTCACGGATGAGTATCTCAGCTACACTTTGAACTTGATGGATCTTCTAAACGCCGTTAACTACTCCGTTTCTCACCTCAACCAAGCCAAGCTTTCGCTTCTTCACGCCGTGAGGAACTCGCCTTCACGTGCTGCTCAACACGTGAAGAGGATCACCAGAACGAATCTGGGGAAGGAATTCAAATTTGAAAGGACGATCAGGATCGAAGAAAGGGATGGTTCCATAGAAGAGTGTGTGGTTTTGCAGGCATTGATTTTGTGCAAGAAAATCGGGTTTCTGGCGATGGGATTAGTGGTATCAGGCTTGTGCGGTGATGCTAAACCTTATATGGAGATAAGAAAATTTACTGTGAAATTGGAAGATGATTCTTTGATAAAAGATTTGGATTCGAGGTTCTGTAAAGAGGTTGGAGGAATCATGGAGGAGGTACGAGAGGTAAACGGCGAAGCTGATCGTCTTTTTATCGCCGGAAATCATATCGAACATGAAACTGCGGACGAATTGAAGAGAAGATTGAAGGTGCTAGAGAATTCAATCGAGATCATAGAGAAGCAATCGAATAATCTCTTCTCTGTAACGTTAAGTACAAGAAATAAGTTGATGGATAACATTAGGTTCTCCAAAAGTTAGCTTTTTTTGGTAGTTTAGTTGTACATTAAGAAATATAATTTTCAAGATTGTTTGTAAATACATACTTGTGTGTAAAATCTGGAAAAGAACTATCTCAAGAAATTTGCAAGAAGTAGTAGATGCAAGATAAAAAATTTAAAATGTTTTAAGTTCCGTTGCACCCACCATGGGGTTGGGCTCGGGTCTGGTGTTCAGGGTTTCGGGTTTTTGGGTCAGGTACCGACACAATGCGTACATGATAAAAATACCCGATCTTGTAGGTACCCACTCCTGCAAGTATCCGACCTCGACGGGCCGGGTTTTCAAAGTTACTTTTCTACCTGACCCGACCTAAACTTGATACCCGCTGGAGTAGAAAATACCCAATCAGATCGGGTAAAACATGCACGGGTGTGGGGTACCCGAACCCACATTTAGAAAGCCCACCCCTACCAACACCTATTGGAAACACAACGCTAAAACAAATTCATCAACACAGCAGAGCACAATAAGCACATAGAAACGATGTTCTCAAGGAAACGAAGAATAAGTCCCTAAACCTGTACTTGTATCTCCTCTACTATTTATTCGGTTAAACAAAGAATATGTACGTACGTATGTATGAGTACTGGCCAAACTGACTAACGGTTAGGCTAAACGGCTGAGAGTTCTTTACATTTGTCTATTGTGTAGGCTAATCAACTAACTGTTGTGTGTATTGGCATTTGGCCGTATTGCAATTGAGGGGATTAGGCATGAAACCCGCGCTGTCCAACTGAGTACGAGAGTTGCTTATCAATCTACATCTAACACCCATTTAGACTGGACAGGTGACTCCCAATTAGACTGGACAACGCAAGTTACACCATATAAGAAACACGCATTATTACATGCAGTTGAAAGAAGAAGCGAAGAAGGAGGACAAGGGGAACATACAAGTGAAAGAAGAGCATCCCACTCTTCGTCTGGAGTGTTGTCATAATGTGGGCCACTGTCAGTAGCAATTGGTGCAGCAGAACCGGTCGACGGGAAAAATGGATAACCTTGAGGATCAACATAGCTTGGTGTTCCAGGGCCTTCGTAATGTAGCGGTGCAAAACTGGATAATGGACGAAATTCTGTTCCAGGGCTGAAATCGCATTCTGCTGTAGGGCTGACATTGGAATCTATTTTAGTTGCTCGAACAATGCGTTGTATCTTTAGAAGCTACATTTCACATTAAACAAAAGAGACTGATTATTTTTAAGATTTTATTTCGGCAAGAGCTAATTAGCATGTCAATAATCGATTTGCCTTCTTCTGCATGATCTGATTTTGATGCAACAGCAGTCGTTCCTGCACGATTATAAAAGAAATACATTCAATTCTTGACTTAATTATGCACACTCAGACAAAGGTAATCCATTTTCTTGAAAAAGTAGGCGTCAATATCTTCTGTGAACTCGACTTAATTCCGTACACTTAAAACGAAGATAATCTATTTTCTTGAAAAATAAGGCTTCAATTAGGATTCTTCCAACAAAAAATCTTTTGTGATTACCCGCATTATAGACTGTAATAACTGGTTGTTCAATATTTGGGCCTGCACGGGGAGCACTCTTTTACTTTAATGAACGAAGAAACATTTCTGCATGTAAAAATGATAAGAATTGGGTGAAAATGTAAAAACCTTTATGTCCTTTAAGCGCCACAGTCGTGCTTTTAGTTGCTCTTCAAGCACATTTAATTCATCCAAGTCCATGCCACCTAAGTCTTCATCTAGCAATTTCCTAGACATAAATGACAAAATCACAACAGAAATGAAATCTAGATTTCACAAAATTCATAGCGATATTAACATTTAAAAAGAAAATTATACTTCTGCGTTTGTTTGAGCATTTGTTCCCCCACTCTGAGAACATCAAGATCCACAGGCACCTCCATCTCACCACCCTGCTTCCGGTTCCAAGAAGAGAGGTGAACCAGAAAAAGCTAGAAATTAACTCGAAAGCCTTTCAACAGAGTTTTAATCACTTTGTCAGGAGAGCAAAGATAATGCATTATTCTCTCGGAAACTTACCTAAGCTAAACGATAGCAACTACTGTCAATCATATGTGTATTGTGTATGTATTTATACAACCTTTGCACACCTCTAGTGTATAATCAACCAGAACCAAATGATGAAAAAGTGGACAAACAATTAGGTAAGTTGTAGTAGATATACCTCTGGCGTGAAGAGATGAAATGCAGGATAATTAACAGAATCCAGGCACCTTGCAATTATCGTTATCATGCTGCATCACAATCACAAAGTTTTGTTAAGATACAGGAAACCATCTATGTTCTGCACGTAGACATATGATCAAAGAGATAGCGTTCATACTGTCCTTCACACAATGATCTCATTTCAGCATCTTTCAGATCCAGTAACTAGTTTAGATGAGGCATATTGATCAGAAGCATGTCGATTATTCGAGAGTCCTAAAACGACTCAATTTCGAAGAAGCTGAGACTATCATGAAAATTTTCAATTATTCCTAATTACATGATTTTTGCATGCAGCATGCTTCACAATCACACAGTTTTATTAAGATACATAAAACAATCTATGTTTCTGCACCTAGGCATATGATCAAACAGGTGTTGTTCATACTGTCCTTTCACATACTGATCTCATTTCAGCATCTTTCAGATCCAGTAACTACCTTAGATGAGGCATTCAGAAGCAGGTCGATTATTCGAGAGTCCTAAAACGATTTAATTAAGAACAAGCAGAGAATGTCGTGAAAATTTTCGATTATTCTACTTACGCGACTCTCGCATGCAGCAATAGAAAACTGAATCGCAGAAAACATATTCCATTGACGTAGCTAAATGAATAAAACCCTAGACAACTCAATCACGGCGTAATAACTGGAAAAAAATCCTAAAATTCGATCGACCACAGAAAACAAAGAAATACAAGCAGGAACATGAATAAATCCAAATCCAAAAGAAATTAAAAACCGAAAGAAGCCATAGTAAGGAGCAGCATGCTTTACTCAGGCATAGAAAACGTATAGATGTTCGCTCCATCACTGGAAACAACCACAGCAGCGACTTCGGCGCCCAGTCGAGCGAGTTCATTAGCGTGTTTGAACAGCTCTGTCCTCTTCCTCAGCTCAAAATCCATTCTCTCTCCCCCCTCTCTCTCTCTACTTGAAATGGAAATGAGAAGTTGGAATTTTTTGAAAAATAATAGTGGCGCGAAAGGTAGTTATAAGCTAACAATCCAAGTATAAAAGTAGGTAATATTTCGCAAGCGCTTATATGTCTCTCTCTACGTTTGTGTGCCACGTAAGCTCTGTTTTTTTTTTTTTCTGTTTATTTCTCTCTTCTTCGTATTGTGTTGGATCTAAAGATTCAAATCTTATACTCCCTCCGTCCCGGCATAATTTGCACACCTGCTCCGACGCGTATATATTAAAAGAAAGTTGTTTTGTGCTTTTTAGTTGACTTTTCTAAATGTGGAGATTGAGGGTGGAGACTGTAAAATTTCTTTCCATTTTGGGATTGTGCAAAATAGGATGGGACAGACCGAAAAAAAAAAGTGTGCAAATTAAGATGGGACGAAACGAGTATTTATTAGATGTTTACAGGAAGACAAAGTTTCATGTACACCAGTTGTACTGTACAATTCAAGGTGAATACCGTAATTTTTTTATTTCTTCTAGGCCAATACGATGCGCGGTTGATTTCTAAGATCACTTTCGGCTTTAGGCCTTTTATTAGTAAGCCCCGGTAAAGTCCCCCGGCGACGTATTCCTCGGTAATGCTAAAGCCGACATAAAGACTCATTATTCTTATTATTCGTATTTAGAATTTATTTCATTATTCTTCTTTTTTTTTTTTTTTGATAATTGGCTTTTATAGAATGAAGTCTCATGTGTATCAGTTGCACCGTGCAATCCGAGGTGGATCTCATGATTTATATTTAAATGTATCACTTATTCTGAATAAAGGTAATACATTTACCCAAAACAAGTGATATCTTTAAGCTTAAACATAAACGAGTATGTCTCGTGTACACCAATTGCACGGAAAGATCCGTGCAATCCAGGTCAACAATTTTCTCTGCACATTCATCAAATGCAAACAACTAAATGTGAAACAATGACTATGTATTGTATATACATGTCTCCATGTAGGCCAGAGTAACTAATTGGTGTGTATAGTATACCTCTTCATTACTATAGTTAGCTAAAACAACAACGGTTCTTTACATTTGGTGTGAGTAAGTATAGGCTAATCAAAGTAACTATTGTGTGTATTTGCATTTGTGGATCAGACATGATCATAGCTGTCCAAGTGAGTGTTGTTTTAACGAGTTCAATTCGTCGGTTTCTCTTCATTTGGCAGCAGACTGGACAACACAAGTTACATCATGTAAGAACACACAAATTAACATAAGAAGAAGGAGAAAGAGAAGGGCTCTCAAGGAGAACATACAAGTCAAAGGTTCGTATCCTCGTCTTTATCTGAATCAGTGGCGGCAGAAGTTCTGGTTGACGGCAGAGATTCTTTAACTTGAGCCCAGCTTGCTGGTCGAGGGCCTTTGTTAGTAGTAGCAGAAGCACTGGTTGACAGCAGGGATTCGTTAACTTGAGGCCCAACAACGCTTGCTGGTCGAGGGCCTCTGTTAGTAGTAGCAGAAGAACTGGTTGACAGCAGGAATTCGTTAACTTGAGGCCCAACAATGCTTGCTATTCCAGTTCCTGGAAAACTGGCTGATGAATGAAGGCCCTGGACCTCTTCAGCCTACATTTCGTATTAAACAAAATAAACCTCAACTTTTTTTGAGTGCATTTATGTGCAAGAGTCAAGCATGTAAGAGTTTGATTTGGCCGTCTCTTCAACTTTTTATTTTCTTGAAACCACTGTTGTAATTGTCAATGAAATACATTATACACTCTTCAACTTAACAATTTAAAGAAGATAATCTGTTTTCTTGAAAAAATAGGCTTCGATATCTTTTGTGAATTGTGATTACCCTCAGTTATAACGTTCCGTATTATTTTAGTGAACAAAGAAACATTTCTGCATGTTCTGATACAACAAAAAATAGAAATAATTATAAGAGTCGAGTGAAAATGTTAAAACCTTTCTTTCCTCTATGCTCTCCAACCTGTCAATTAACTTTTCATTTTCACGAGACCACTGTTCTACCTGAAATAAGTATCAATGAAATACGTTATAAACTCTTGACGTAAAACTTTAAGGAAGATAGTCTATTTTCTTGAAAAAACAGGCTTCAATATCTTTCGTGAATTGTGATTACCAGGACTTTAAATTGTACTTGGTTGGTCACTATTTGCACCTGCACATTCAAGCATTCTTTATTTTAATGAACAAAAAATTCTGCATTGTTTGATACGACGAATAACAGTAATAAGTATACGAGTTGAGTGGAAGTGTTAAACTTTTCTTTCCTCTATGCTCTTCATGCTGTCTCTTAACTTGTCATTTTCTTCGAGCCACTTTTGTTCCTGCAAGAAGTAACTTGAATACGTTACGAACTCTATTTTCTTGAAAAAGTAGGCTTCAATATCTTTTGTGAATTGTAATTACCCTCACTCTACAACGTTGTAATTGGTTGATCAGTATTTTCTCCTGCACATTCGAGCATTTTTCGTTTTAATAAGCTTTCTTCGTTGCTTGATACAACAAAAAATAGTAATAATTATAAGAGTTGAGTAAATGTGTTAAACTTTTCTTTCCTCTATGCGCTTCATGCTGTCTCTTAGCCTGTCATTTTCTTCGAGCCACCGTTCTTCCTGCAATAAGTATCAATTGAATATGTTATAAACTCTCGACTCAAAACTTTAAAGAAGACAATCTGGTTTCTTGAAAGAGTAAGCTTCAATATCTTCTGTGAATCGTAAATACCAGAAATTTATATTGAGGTACGTGGTTGACCAGCATTTGCACCTGCATGTTCAAGCATTCTTTTATTTTAATGAACAAACACATTTTTGCATTGTTTGCTACAACAAAAAACTATAAGAGTTGAGTGAAATGTTGGAACTTTTTTTTGCTCTATGCTCATTATCCTGTCACTTAAGTTGTCATTGTCTCGAAACCACAGTTCTTCCTGCAATAAGTATCAATTGAATACATTATGAACTCTTGACTTAAACCTTTAAAGAACATAATCTGTTTTCTTGGAAAAGTAGGCTTCAATATCTTTTGTGAATCGTGATTACCAGAATATTATAGTGTTGTACGTGGTTCTTCATGATTTTGCGCTGCACATTCAAGCATCCTTTTATTTTAATGAACAAAGAAACATTTCTGTATGTTTTGATTCAACAAATAATAGTAATAATTATAAGAGTTGAGTGAAAATGTTGAAACCTTTGTTTCCTCTATTCTCCTCAGCCTGCCAATTAACCGGTTTTCAAACTTAACCAATTCATCCATGTCCATAACGCTTATGCTTACATCTAGCACTCCCCTATACATAAAACCACAAGGAAAATCACATACAGATTTTCAAAAAAATCATAGCGATTTTGAGATTTCTGAAAGAGAATTATACATTTGTGTTTCACTTAGCCATCGTGCCAAGTCTGCCCGGAAATCAATCTCCACAGGCTTCAGTACACCCTGCTATTGATTCCAAGTAAAGAGGTAAGCTCACTTATATATATCCTTCGTCAATATAGCAAGGGAGGTAGAATGCATGTAGAAAAGTCACCAACTATATATGGTCAATCATATAATTCTTATATATGTTTAAGAAAACTATAGTGAATAATCAACCAGAAACTATATTGTAACATAACTTAATTTTGCATCTGTATCAAAGATAATGAAAAATATTGAAAGAGACACGCAAGAAAAAAGAAGATGATGAGAGAGATATACCTCTGGCCGGAATTGATGAAAAGCAGGACGATTTTCAGTCTCCGTGCACTTCACGAATTTTTTCATGAAGCTGTATTAAAGTAAGTTTACGTAACTAAGATTTCGTAATGAATATAACTAAGATACATAACACAATTCTATCTATATGTTTGCTTAGGCATATGATCGAGTACATGGTGCTCATGTGATCTGTCAAATCCAGTCAAAAGTTTAGATATTAATAAAAATTCCTAATAAACAATCGTGATAATTTTATTTATTTATTGCTAAACACATTAGGCGATTCATTCATGCAACGAGTCAAACCATTCACGAACTAGAAAATTATCAAGAAATGTGATTCAAGAAATCGCAAAACTCAAACTGGCCAAGAAATTGATCTTATCGACTTGGAAAGAAACGCGAATACTAAATCCGATCACCGAAACAAAGAAATTCAGGCAAGGACATGACTAAATCCCAAAGAAACTCCAGAAACAAAAAATAGATGATAAAGTAAGGGGCAGAAAGCATTACCTGGAACTAGTCAAGGCATAGACGTTCTTCTCATCACCGGAGATTATCATAACAGTAGCACCAGCACCGAATTTATGAGCGAGTTTGCCAGCCTTTGTGAACAACTCCTTCTTCTTTCTCTCAAAATCCATTTTCTCTCCCCCAAAACCACCAACAAACTGTTACGCAGCTTCTCTCACTGAATCACTCGCGCTCTCTCTCTCTGAATCGCTCAATCTCTCTCTTAATTGCTCTCTATCTCTCTTAATAGCTCGATCTCTCTCTTTATAGCTTGATCTCTCTCTCTCTCACTCAATTGCTCGCTCGATCTCGCGCGCTCTCTCTATCTCTATCTCTATCTCTCTCTGTCTCTGGAGTAAAATGGCGCGAAATTCAACTGATTAAAAGTGGGAAAGATTAATTAATTAAATTACTTTTAAGTTTAGAATTGAAAAAATAACTAAGGGTCGCTTCTAGGTGATTGTAGATACTTCTGTAAATAATTTGAAGGGGTAAATTTCATTTTTGTCCATCTAGGAATAGCGCTGAGTCGAATCGACCCGAACGTACTATTGTTCAAGTTTGTTTGAAATATTATTGAGCTTTTAATATCATGTTTGATTTTGCTTGATTATTAATCGAATCGAGTTGAACGAGATTTATTCGAGCCGAACACGAGTCGAGATTGAGTACTTTGACATTTTTACACTTGTTTGAACATCTTTAACTTATCAAGCTCAAGCTCGAGTCGAACTTTAAATTTTATCAAACATGAAATTATGTTCAAGTTTGTTTGATATCATTAATCGAACATAGTTTAAACCAACTTTTAATAAACGATCTCGAATCGAGTATCGAGTAACTTGATTTGATTTTCAATCCTATCTAAGAATGGATTTTGTCCACTTTTGACCCATTTTCGGGTTTATTTGGACCTGCACAATTTTATTAGGCTATTCGTCGTTATAAATTAATAGGACTACATGCGACCAACTTCCATAAATGATAAAAGAGCGTGGGCTAGAGTCCTACGTCCGATAACATTGCATAAATTGGGAGAAATCTCCTCAAGTCAAATTCTAAACTCATCTAAACGAAGAGGAAAATGTGCAAGACCATGAGCGGCTCTATTTGCATCTCGTAAAGTAGAGGAACAGGTGACTCCCCAGTCCCCATGACTCTAACCCCGATCATGGATATCTCGAACAATAATACCACAGTATCCAACTATCCATCGATCTCCTCGTTCTTTGACAACAAACTCATCAAAGTTGAATTATCACCCTCAATCATATTTACCACAAGACCGGCCTCCTCAACATCTTGTAATTGAAGTACTTGTATATCGTTTTAAAGTATTCGTACTCAAGAAGGAAATATGTGTCAATTTTAATGATTATTTTCATTTATATTGTTTGACTATTGCCAATTTATCTTTTGCTTAATGACTCTTGTATATCGTTTTTAAAATTGAACAAATATCTTACACTTAAAATTAATAGTGTAATCATATATATGCATCATATATGTCAAAATTGTAGATCGTGAAGAAAAAAAAATCATTTGTTAAATTTTTTTATAAAAAAATGAAGTTGAAACGAAAGGTTATAAAACTTTCAAATTTCAAGAGGAGAAACGTAAAAAGAAGATCTACTAGACGTCTCCCATCTTTTCGACGCTCTTCTTGTAATAGTATGTAGGGTTTTTTTTTTTTTTTTGCTTTTAACAATGAAAGATAGTTTTATTAAAACTTAAACTTAACGAAATTGCAATTGCTAGTTACCCTTTTTACCGATTGGAGTAATCCAAGAAGGGAATCTGAGGGAAATCAATTGTAGCTCAGTCGTTGAGCATCTTGTAATTCAAGTCAGTGGCCACAGATCGATTTCCAACAACTCCATCCCAATTAGGAATTGTGCTAAAAGAAAAAGATGGCCATCCCAAACACGGATCTAAGAAAGATGCACTAATACAACTAATTAGCACTCATATGCAAAAGATGTTCTAAGAAACAAAAATGAAGAAAATCTGTACTTCTGACTAAATTTGAGTTACTACAGTTACCTAGACAACAAACACTTCTTTACATTTGGTCTGAGCAAGTATAGCCTAATCAAGATAACTGTTGTGAAATTGACATGTAGACAGCAGTCCAACTCAGTACTATCAGGAATATCGCTTCGACGAGTTCGACTCGCAGGTCCCTCTTCATTTGCCAGCAAAGAAAACACAAGTTGCACCATGTAAGACACAGATATATCATGCAAGAAGGAGAAAGAGAGGGGCTTTGGAGGAACATACAAGTGGATGGTTGTCGCGATTGTGTTGGCTATTATCAGTGGCAACTGTTGCAACAGCAGAAGTACTGGTTGACGGCAGAGATTCGTTAACTTGAGGCCCAACAATGCTTTCTGGTCGAGGGTCTCTGTTAGTAGTAGCAGAAGTACTGGTTGACGGCAGAGATTCGTTAAAGCTTGCTGGTCGAGGGTCTCTGTTAGTAGTAGCAGAAGTACTGGTTGATGGGAGAGATTCGTTAACTTGAGGCCCAACAATGCTTGCTGGTCGAGGGTCTCTGTTAGTAGCAGCAGTACTGGTTGATGGAAGAAGGTCCTGGATGATAGCACATACAACTTGCCACGTCAGGAACGAGGAAGAAAACGGATGAAGAATGAAGTAAGCTGAGTAAAAGAGGAGGCAGAGTAAACAGATTCCGGCTAGGCTAAGGTGTTAGATTGTTTAGTACAGTTGTCAAATGCTCATTGGATGGAACACATCTATTGTCTTGAAAAAGTAGGCTTCAATTGTGAATTGTAAATTTGTAATTACCATCACTCTACAATGTTGTAATTGGTTGATCATTGCATACGAACATTCTTTTATTTTATTGAACAAAGAAACATTTCTGCATGTTTTGATCATCAAATGATAGAAGCAACTAAGTAGTCGAGGGAAAATGTTAAACCTTTCTTTTTTCTATGATCGTCAGCCTGTCTTTTAACTGTTGTTCGACCTCAACCAATTCATCATAATCCATGACGCGTATGCTTACATCTAGCATTCTCCTACACAGAAAACCACAAGGAAAATCAAATACAGATTTTAAAACAATTAACAGCGATTAAGGTTTCTGAAAGAGAATTATACATTTGAGTTTCACAGAGAGATCGTGCAATGTCACCGAGAAAACCAATCTCCACAGGCACCAGTACATCGTCACCCTGCTGTCGATTCCAAGAAAAGTGGTAAGCTTAAAAACTACACTCAACAGAATGTTAATCACTTAAATATACCCTTCGTCCACATAAGAAAGGATGCATAATGCATGAAGAAGACAAAAAGTCACCAACTATATAAGGTCAATCATATATTCATATATATTTAAGAAATCTTTTGTGTATAATCAACCAGAAACTATAC
The DNA here is from genome assembly GCA_958295605.1 of Ajuga chamaepitys. NCBI lineage: Eukaryota > Viridiplantae > Streptophyta > Magnoliopsida > Lamiales > Lamiaceae > Ajuga > Ajuga chamaepitys. The sequence continues at coordinate 69,818,151 of OY282497.1, read as the reverse complement.
TGTAAAATAACTTAATGGCCTGAGATCACTCTATAGAGCTTCTACACTGCCCAGTTAAGTATCAACACTTGCATCTGTATCAAAGAAATGAAAAATATTGAAAAAGGCGCGCAAGAAAATGATGAGAGAAATATACCTCTGGCCTGAATTGATGAAAAGCAGGACGATTTTCAGTCTCCGTGCACTTCACTAATTTTTTCAGGAAGCTGTATTAAAGTAGTTTGCATAACTAAGAACGTCACGACGAATTTTTACTAAGATACATAACACAATTCTATCTATGTTTCTGCTTAGACATTTGATCGAGTACATGGTGTTCATATGATCTATCCAGCAACAACTTCAGATATTACTTAAAATCCCTACGAAAATCGTGATATTTTAAATTGCAAAACAGATTAGGCGATTCTTGAATGCAACAATATAAAAGCAGAAAAATCATCAAGAAATGTGAATTAAGAAATCGCAAAACTCAAACTGATCAAGAAACTTGAATACTAAAATCCGAGCACAGAAAACAAAGAAAAGCAGGCAATGACAAGATTTAATCCCTAGAAAAAGAAAAAAATCAATTCAGAAACAAAAGATGAGGTAAAATAGTAAGGGGCAGAATGCATTACTCGGAAGTAGTTAAGGTATAGATGTTGTTGTCATCACTGGAGATGATCATAACAGCAGCTTCAGCACCGAATTCATGAGCGATTTCGCCAGCCTTTGGGAACAACTCCTTCTTCTTACTCTCAAAATTCATTTTCCGTCTCCCGCCCAAAACCTACCACAATCGGAAAACCTGTGACCCAACCTCTCTCTCTCAATCTCTCTCTCTCTCTGAATCTCTCTCTTAATCTCTCTCTCAATCTCTCTCGCTAATGGAGATCAGAAAGTGGTAGTTTTTTCAGAATAGTAGAGTGGCGCGAAGAGGTAGTTATAAGCTAACAATCTGAATTCAAACCGGCCAGATTTTGCAGGGGCTTATTAGTAAAGTTGGCAATTCGGTGGGACCCAGTTTATCGAACTAACTTCATATATTGGGCCCGGGTTGGTCTATTGAGCTAAAAAATATAGAGTCCAGCTCAGTCTATACTTTTAAAATATGCCGACCCATAACGAGATGTGGTAATTCGGGCAGCTCGGCCCAGTCGGGCCTAACCCGTTGGGCCACTATCATATTTTTGGTCGAGTCGGATCAAAATTTAGTAGGACCTAAAATTAGTTGTCCGACCTGCCTTATTATCTTATAATATACTAATATTATCGGCTGGCCCGCAACTTGTTGGGCTTTTAGCCCATCCGGTCGGATCTAATAATACTTCGGGCCTAGATTTTATGGCCCAACTCATCCAAAATATCAAGCCAACTGGGCCAGCTGATTTTGCCACATCTACCTATAACTTGTCGGACTTATAGTGCATCAGGAGTAGGGCTGCAAACGATCCGAGCCGAACTTATTGTATTTGTGTGTTGTTCATTTATTTTAATCGAACTTGAGACGAGCCGTATTTGAGAGTGTTTGGCTATGTTTACGACCATGTTCGTGAACATTTGTCCTCGTAAACAACTAATTATTTAATTCACAAACATCAAATAATTACATTTTCCTTAATCATCATACAAGAAAATAAATTTAACCAAATGCTCAGTCCTACTTAATACTAGAGGAGGATCGCATGATTCATGTTCTGACATGTGCCTCACTCTCTCATTTTCTGCCTTTTCATCTAATCATTTTTTCCTTTTTTTCTTTTCTTTTTTATCTATTATCTTCGAAATTTAAAGGTCTTGTAACTTTTTTGTTTTAATTCGATTTTTGGTTGATTGTTATTTTTCTTATTATTACTATTATTGTTGATTGAGTTACAAACAAATTTGTTTGCGAATTTTCAATTTTTTGTTTTTTGTTTTTCTTTTATGGATACAAAACTACAAACTAGGGGTTACTTTCAATCTTAGGAACAATCGATACTCTTTATGATTTTTTTACTTTATTCCATTTTTTTTTCTTTAAATTATTTCAAATTGAAAAGATGGATAAATATGACGTGACATACCACAATAGAAATGTTAACAAATTCAGAATCAGAAAACAAACACTAGAAAATATGATGGCAAAAATGTATCAAAATATAGATGGAACACGCTAAATTAAACGAGTATATCAATTTAAGCTCTCTCAATTTAGTAAACGAGCTCAAATATAAACAAGTTTGTTAATAAGCTGGTAAAGGAGAATTCTATTTATTTACGATTCTACAAAAGCTCCCAAAAACAAAAGCAATCGCAAACGGTCAAACTGGTAATCCATACTAGTGGAGTGAAAATTGCTGCAACATAATGACAAATCATGCAGCAAACTGCGAAAGAAATTTCTTCACCGTTGACTACAAATTAAATGACTCATTCCATCCATTATTGGTTCACACGAAAAGAAGCCAATGATCTGTAACCTAATCCAGATTCTCTCTTTTCACTAAACACAGGAAAGGCAGCAGCTCAGCTCCACACACAAATTTGTAAGTTGTAGATTACTATGTTTTCTGTTTTTCGTTTTTTGTTTTTTCCTTTTTTCTGCAATTACATCGCCGAATCCTGTGATTTCTGTGCTACTTCACTGCTTCAGTATTGTCTTGGAGTTGATTCACTTGATTCCAGCTCGACGGTTATGTATGAAACCATACGGCGATATTCTTCAATTATTCTGTTAATTTGGTTGCTTCTCTGGTAGATTGTGTCGTATTTGTTAATTTTCTACTATTGATTGATGATTGTGGTCCGCTATTTGTCTTTGTATTTGATGTAATGATGCATTGATTGCAAGGATTGGAATATTGCATCTCTGTTCGATTTCGGTGAGACTCAGCCCTAACAGATTCTCTCTTTTCACGAAACAGAGGAAAGGCAGCAGCTCAGCTCAATGTGTGTTTGTGTGTGTGTTTTTCTGCAAGTGCATCGCCCGAATCCTATGATGTCTCTGCTACTTTACTGCATCAGTATTTTCTTAGGTTAATTTTGGTAGATTGATGTCGTATTTGTTAATATTCTACTATTCATTGATGATTGTCGTGTGTTATTTGTCTTCGTATTTGATATAAGGAAGCATTGATTGCAAGGATTGGAATATTGCATCTCTGTTCAATTTCGGTGAGTGTCAGCCGCCCTATGTTTATGGTTCTTTCTATCTGTGAATCAGGTCCGTTCTTGATTATTCAATCTGTTACCTGTTGCTGTAAAGGAGCACCAAAAAAATGCCGTTGGTAGAGCTCTTTCTATCAGCATTCGTTCAAGTCTTGTTCCAGCAATTGGCCTCTGGTGCAATTAAGTCCTTGGCCCGTCGGGAGAAAGTCGAAAGTCATTTCGAGAAGTTAAAACAAAATTTGTTGATTATTCAAGCTGTGCTTGATGATGCAGAGGAGAAGCAGTTGACAGAGAAGTCTGTGAAGTTATGGCTGGAGAACCTCAGGGACTTGGCTTACGACTTGGATGATTTGTTGGATGAGATCACCACTCAAGCTTTGATTCAAGAGTCAAAGGGGATCCAACAAAGTAGAACTAGTATGGTGTGGAAATTCATCCCTACTTGCAGCAGTTTTGCACCTGGCGCTCTAGTGTCTAATCATAAGACGATGTCCAAGATAAAGGAAATCACAAAAAGATTGGAATTTATAGTGAAGCAGAGGTTTGAATTGAAATTGAACGAGAATTCGGGAGGCGTTTCTAACCGATCATGGGTAATAAGATCACCAAGCACTTCTTTGGTAAAGGAGTCTCAGGTGTATGGACGAGACGAAGACAAAGAGGCAATAATCAGAATGTTGCTTGGGGATGAGACATGCCAGGAAGATGTTTCTGTCATTCCAATAGTTGGAATGGGTGGTATTGGCAAAACGACTCTTGCCCAGCTGGTTTATAATGATAGAAACATTAAGGACAATTTTCATGTGAGGGTTTGGGTCTGTGTTTCTGAAGAATTCGATGTTGTTTCTATCACCAAGACAATTTGTGAGTCAGTAACCGGGGTGACTGGCCAGTCCAGGGACTTAGATATGCTTCAGGTGAAGCTAAAAGACAAATTAGCAAAGAGCAAGTTCCTTATTGTACTGGATGATGTTTGGAACGAGAACTATGGAATGTGGGATGATCTTTGTCGTCCTTTCCAGTTTGGGCTACCTGGAAGCAGAATTATTGTTACAACTCGTAATGAGAGTGTTGCATCGGTGGTGGGTTCCCCCCGTACGGCATACCACATGAAACTATTGACGGATGATGATTGCCTATCTCTGTTGGCTCAACATGCTCGGAGATCTTTCGATGAGAATTCAGAGCTAAACGAAGTTGGTTTGAGTCTGGCAAAGAAGTGTAAAGGCTTGCCGTTGGCGGCACGGACGCTTGGTGGCCTCTTACGCCCTAAAGAAACCAAGGAAGAGTGGGAAGCTGTTCTGAGTAGCAAGATATGGGACCTACCAGAGGAAAATAACATCCTTCCAGTTCTACGATTAAGCTACCACCATCTTCCTTCACATTTGAAGCACCTGTTTGCATATTGCTCCATATTTCCGAAGGACTACGAGTTTGACAAGACTGAGCTGGTACATCTATGGATGGGAGAAGGTTTTCTGGAACAACCAAATCAGAAGAAACGAAAGGAGGAGTTGGGTCTTGATTACTTCAACGAGCTGTTATCAAGGTCCTTCTTCCAACGTTTAAGTGGCATTGATTCTCATTTTATTATGCATGACCTTATCAATGACTTGGCTCAATTTGTTGCTGGAGGCACATGCTATCGTCTGGATGAGAAAATGGATGCTACTCAGGAGTACCGGATATCTGACAAGGCTCGCCATGGTTCATTTCTTCGTCATGAATTTGAAGTACTGAGAAAATTTAGGGCTTTCTATCAAGTTCGAGGTTTGAGAACGTTCTTACCAATGCCTGTCCAAAACTCTCTTGTTTGGCCTCCTTTTTACTTATCGAACAAGATTTTAGTGGAGCTGGTACCGGAATTGCACAGCTTAAGAGTACTATCTCTTAGTGGCTACTCCATCACCGAGCTGCCTAGTACAGTCTGCAACTTGATACATTTAAGGTACCTAAATCTATCTGGGACTTCAATCATTACTTTGCCCGATACTTTAGGTGATCTCCTGCGTTTGCAAACTCTGTCTTTACGTAACTGTCGTTTTATATGTAAGTTACCACTGACCATAGGGAATTTGTCAAGCTTGAGGCATCTTGACAACTCTAATACTGATCAACTGAAAGATATGCCTGTTCAGATTAGTAAGTTGAGAAACCTGCAAACATTACCAAAAATAGTTTTGAGTAAAGATGGTGGTTTGGGATTAAGGGAATTGAGGGATTTGAAGCTTTTGCGGGGGACACTTGCCATTTTGGAATTGCAAAATGTTACAGACATAGAGGACGTAAAGGAGGCAAGTCTGTGTAAGCATGAACTGGATGAACTACAACTGACATGGGGAAGTGACATTGATTTTTCCAAGAATAGTTGTTCAGATGAAGAAGTGATAGACTTACTGCTTCCTCATGAAAATTTAAAAATCCTCAAGATTGAATTTTATAAAGGATTGGATTTCCCAAGTTGGATTGGTGATCCATCCTTCCGCAAATTGTCCTCTATAAGCATAATCAACTGTTTCGAGTGCACTTCTTTACCACCACTTGGTCAGATTCCAGAGCTTAGACACCTGCAAATAGCAGGCATGCAAAAAGTTAAATGCATTGGAACTGAATTCTACGGGAGCGGTCTTGTGGTTCCATTTCCAAATCTGGAGACACTGAGATTTGATAACATGCCAGAATGGGAGAAATGGAGTGCTCTTGGTGATGGCACCCAGATACAGTTCCCTCGTCTTTGTCATCTTGCAATGTTCAAATGCAGCAAATTAGTCAATGTTTCTCCATTGAGCTTTCCTGCTCTTCAGGATTTAGATCTTGAGGAATGTAGCAAAGTTTTGGTCGAAAGTTTCTGTAATCTCGACTCCTTAAGATCCTTGAAAGTTGAGGCCGTTTCAGGGCTCTCACACCTACCAGCGGAACTTGCACAGTCCTTATCAGCACTCGAAGTTTTAGAGTGTTGTAGCTGCAATGAGCTGTCATCATTATGGCCAAGCGACACTTTACTTGAACATCTTACCAACCTAAGGCGCCTCGTTATTGCAGACTGTTCGCTGCTCGAATCCCTTGGACAAGGAGAGCAGCAGCTGCCGTGCAAACTTGAAGTTCTTGAATTGTTCGGCTGTCCAAATTTGGTTTCCCTTCCAAACGATTTTAGCAGCCTCATGTCATTACGGGAGCTTATTATAAAAAACTGTGTTAAATTCACCTGTTTTCCTGAGAATGGTATTCCCCCCATGCTTAAACGTCTCGAGATACTCAGTTGTAATTCCCTGGAGTCTCTACCGAGTAACATGTCCGACCTTGAACGATTGGAGATTAAGGAATGCTCTTCCCTGAGGACCTGGGCAACGGGTAGTTTTCCGGTTGCCCTTAAGAGACTCTCGATCAAAAAGTGCACTCGACTTGAGCCTGTTTCAGAGGTGATGTTTCCCGAGAATAGTAGCATGTTGCTGGAAGATCTTAGTTTATGCCACTGGCCAAACTTCAACAATCTACTTCAGCGATTTCGTGGATTTTCTCATCTAGCCGAACTATATCTATCGAGCTGTTACGGTCTAAAGCATTTCCCTGAACAAGGTTTGCCACCAAGCCTAAGAGCACTCTCTGTTGAAGATTGTGCAAATCTGAAGTCCTTGCCGGGTAAGATTCGAACCATGAGATCCCTTATGACGCTCGAGCTGCGAAGTTGTCCCAGGCTCGATAATTTTCCGAAATGTGATTTACCACCAAACTTATCTTCACTTCGAATATGGGATTCCAAGAGATTCAAGCCCCTAACACAGTGGGGCCTACATCGGCTCACGTCTCTCCGGGAATTCTCCATCTGCGGTGGATATAAGGAGCTCGAGCTACTCGGTGAGGACGATTGCCTTTTTCCTCCTTCTCTAACAAAACTTTCAATCGCTAGATTCCCAAAGCTGACTTCACTCTGCAAAGTGCTTGAAAGTCTTACCTTGCTTCGACATCTATCCGTCATGAACTGTGCAAGCCTTATTACTCTGCCTAGTGAAGGCCTGCTTGGAAAGCTCTGGCATCTGGAAATAAGCGATTGTCCACTTCTGAAGCCGCGTTGTCTGAAAGACAAAGGCGAATATTGGCCCAAGATTGCTGGAATTCCTTGTGTGGAGATAGATGGAACTTATGTATATAAACAAAATGCAGTTTGAGTACAGGTATCCTCATTTTAAGATCCTATTGATCTTGTCTACTGTATATTTCTGTCAATATAAATCTTTTTATCTGCATGTTTCAAGTAAGGCTGCGTTTACCTTGTTAGATAGCATAGGATAGCTACTTTTTATCTCACCTTTTCTAGAGTCTACTTTGTAAGAAATATTTACCCGTGTTATCCCATTGACCCGTGATAAAATAGCAAAACCTAGATAATCTCCTAGATAATAATCCTACCCTCCGCCCTAGGATAAATGAACATAGTTTGAGATAACATTGGGAAATTTCATTTCTGCCCTCCTTTCTTTTACAAACTTAAAAATTACAAGGGGCTTTTAGATAATAACACTCTTATCCAAAACTCCATATGTCACATAGTAAGGGGTGAATAAGGGTATTTAATATCCCTATCCAAAGGTTGTGTATTAGAGTAAACATCGAAAATGTATAATAATTTTATACCCTATTCTGTGGAGTTATCTTACTAGCATAGATAATTACTCTATCTCAGTTTGGCAAGGTAAATGCAGCCTAACAGTAGTAAATACGATATGATGAACTACAATCAAACTATACGTCTCATGTCACTGATTGATGCCCTTTGTTTTATGTGCAGTTTGACACTCCTGTCCTGTATTCAAACTTGTTTTCATGGACAATAAATTGCTATTTGGAAGGAATACCATTTGAATCTTGTTGAGATCTCTTTAAGTAACTATGGTATCACAAAACATTCTTGGCGATAGCTTTAAACAACACGAGCAAGAGGACCGGAGGTGATAACAGTAAGTCTCTGAATGCACCCAAGATTGTGTTATTGCTAGTTAATAATTCTTTTACCTTCAAATACAACTCCTTCAATTGTTTACTCCATGATTCTGAACCAGACTTATTGATAATGCAATTGCTCGTTGAGGTTTTTATTCTTCAACAAGAAGCCCGTGTTTATATTTCAGGAATTCTTTACAGTTTCATGCTCGTTATTACCACCGTAAATAGTCTTTTTGGGTATCTCCATTTTATGCTCTTGATGATTCTAAATTTGATTTTTATAAAGTTCTAAGCATTCGGTGCTGCAAAAATTTGATCTGTATAGTATCTTCCACAGATTGCAATACTGCAACATTCTGTTATTATAGTTTTCTGCATTCTTAGCAGAACTTGATTATGGAATTCCTCAATTTTAACAGGTTCTTAATGAAAACAGATCCAAAAAAATTAATTCCTAATTGTTTACATGTATGCCTATTTTTTCCCATGTTAGTTTCACTAATATTTCTTCTCTATGCTTTGCACCAAAAGTGGTCTTATTTGATGGACCCTAATTCTTCTTTCCGACTAATACTTCTCACTGAAAATCGTTCAGCTTTTCCGGCGAGAAAAAACATGCCGATCAGAGTAAGATTATATTGTAACAGAGCAAAAGAGCATTATTTATATTCTTCAACCAATCAAATCTGCAGAATTTTAAAAACAGGGACCTCTTACGTAATCTTTCTTCGTTTCGACTCTCTTTTTCGACTAACGTTTTCAGTTTAATCTTGTTTCCTGCTTTGCATTTATACCATGAAGTCCGCATATGAAATATTACATATATTCAATCTTATGGATGTGTTCTAGTCAAGTTGTTTGATTTCTGTAATCAAGTAGACTAGCTATATTGTCTTGTTTCTCTTTCTGCTATCTAAAGCATATATGAGGAATATGTTGGTTTATTTGTAAGTAGAAGATATAAGATTTTGCTAGTCACAAAGCTAAATCTGAAGACAAAACCAAATATTTGATTTGTATAATTCGTAACTATCCATAAACTAATACAAATCGTTGTTCTCAGATTGAATTGGATTGGTTCGATTTAATTTTGTTGATTTGGTTCGATTGTTTGGTTATATTTTGTAGAACCCTAGATTTCAGAAATAAATTTGAGTTGTCTTCGGATTTGATTTTCTACATAGGCTTCGATTGTTGACCAGCAAATCTTACCTCATTATCTGGAGAAATTATGTTAGAAGTAATCTCACTTTTTATCCAGTTAAATGCATATTTTTTCATTATCCTTGAACCAAAAATTGTACCTTTTCCCTACTTATATGAAAGTACATAATTATGTTTGGATGAGCTTATAAGCTCTCCAAAATATCTTATAAGATGTTTAAGAGTTTATAAGCTCATTCGAAGTGTTTGTCAACAATTTTTAAATAAAGTCTTATTTCATTTCGAAATAAGTTGTTTTTAGAAAAGTAAGAGGCGTTCAACTTATTTCTCAAATAAGATTTTATTTCGATTTACTACTTCAATTTTTTAATTTTTAATCACAAAGTTAAAATTACTAACATCTTATAAGTTTTATCATTTTATTATAGTCAAATACTTCAACAACTTAGATTTAACATCTTATAAACTCTAAAAATATTTTATCAGATGTTAGAGTTTATATGATATTTTAAATAAGCTCAGCTAAATACCCTTTAGTTTTATCCGATGAGATCACTTGCTCCATTTACGTGTTTCATCTTAAGTTTCATTTTAGTTGTGTTTCATCTAATCACGATATATATACTAATAATATTTTAATTAACACATATCGTGTATTTAAAATTATGAAACAAAAAATGTAATAGGTACTGTAACATAAACGGGACTTTCCGATCACTTTTCAAACGGGGCATTTCCGGTCCAAGAACGCAATAATTTACCATTTTCTTTTTTCTTTTCTTTTTTTTGTTTTAGAGAAAAAGAGTATTTTATTCCCAAAAATATGAAAAAAGGGAATCAACAAACTTGATAATTTAGCAATATTAGCCGAAACGTGTAGTCAGACAAAGGCGGCGGCTACTAGTTTATTAAATTATCATCCCCACTAGTGGAGTTCTTCATGTATTTTATAGCATCCAAAAATGACCAAAATTTGATGTCACACACATTGTCAATTTAATTAAATACTTGCTTGACCAAGTTTATACTCTTGCTTATAGTTGTTTGCAAATGAGTGAATCTTCGAGATTACACGGACCTCATTTTATGTGATAGAGCTTCATTTACTTATTTTTCTTTTTACTATAAATTAATCCGTCACACAATATGAGATCTGTGTGATCGTGACTTATAAAGTTTTGTTCTATATTTAACAAGTTAAGGACCTACTTTATTTCTTCCTTTTGTGGCCCTACTCTCTTCTCTCTCTCAAACAGCATAAGCTTATCACTATTAAGGGGGTGTTTTGCTAAATTTTTAAGCTTGCGACAAGTTCTTGAAATGTGATGTTAAATAATTTGTAAAATGTAAAAATAAATTCTTAGTACTTATAAGCTCCAGAAAAGATAATTTGCTCCGCTCTATTTTATTTTTAAGACCTTGATAGCTACACTACACACACATACACATACTATGTATTTTATACATATGTTTTATGGTGATTTTCAAACTAGTCTCCAAATTCATAGCTATATCATTTAATTCAATTGCAAGCTTGTAAGCTATTTTATTTATACACTGTATTAATTTATAAGCTCTTGAGAAATTGCATCTTATAAACTCTTGAAACAACTTATAAGATGTTAGAGCTTAAATATGTTTTGCCAAACACCCTCAAACTACAATAAATTACCAGGGAGTATATATCAGGATAATCTCAGATATAATATTAAATAAAAATATATGAAAATAAAATATGTAGTACCTTCGTAGTGATATATTTTTTTTATTTGTGTTTTATGTTTTCTCTATTAAAAAGGACAACTGCATAAACAAAGTATTGTGAAAAATTGACCTACATAAGAAAAATATGGGGCAAAGAAAATCATTTTTCTTTTTTAGGGAGAACAATGAATTTAGGGGGCTGTTTACTACTAGTTATTAGGTTGGATTGGATAAAGATAACTAACCAAGTCAATTGTTTACTTGAAAAGATTCTCTGACACATTTAATCTTGTGGCCCGGTTTTATTTTCGAAAATTTGCACTGATCATGGGATATTAGTCCCTTGCCTTGAGGTTTGATTCTTGTATCCTCCATTTTGTGATAATTTAAAATGTATCCTGTGGGAGTTATCCATTCAAGTAAACAGCCTGATAAATAACTTATCACTTGGACAGCCCATTAGCTATCACTTGGATAGCCCATTTGGGTTATCACCCATCCTAGTAGTAAACAGCCCCTTAATGGATAAGATTAGATATTATCGTGAATGGTAACAGGCCACAGCCAATGAAATGAGCTACAGAATCTGAGACAGCTTTGCCAACAATTTCTACCTATAAACCGAAATACAGAGCCTCAACTACATTGGTCTGGATCCGCCTCCGCTCCCATGACAGGCAATCTTCAGTTCTTGATAATCTCAGTTTCTTGAAAAACTTGTCAATCCTTCATACATGGCCTCCTATGGTGCTCTGGTTTCTCTTGCACAGACACTACTGCAAATCCAACACCACAAATCCCCTGTTCGTTTTGACAAACCGCGTCTTAAATCTTTGCACGAACACGTCGTCTGCTTACAACAGTTTCTTGAAGAGTTTCCAGACAAGGCTGACAGCAGTTTAGAACGTCTCATCCAGAAAACAGCCAATGAAACCGAAGATATTGTTGACAGCATACTGTCTGACCAGATCCGCAGCCTCAACTCATCCTCATCCTCTGGCCACAAATTTAAAAAGCACTATGAAAAGCTACCCAGAGTGACTGCTGATATGGAATCCATAGTGACGGAGATCAAGAATAGGCTCAGAAACACCACAGATGCGGCTGCTGCTGCTTCTGCTACTACTGCTAGTGCTACTATTGCTACTGCATCACGAGGACATTCTTCATCAATCCATGTTCCCACCGGTAAAGAATCCACAATTGGATTTGAAGACGAGTTGCTGCAAATAAAGACTCGGCTTTGCAGCGAATCAACCAAACTTGAGGTCATCCCAATCTTCGGTATGGGAGGCATCGGCAAGACAACTCTTGCCAGGAACGCTTATGATGATCCATTAAGCAGGCAACACTTTGATCTGCGTGCTTGGGTGACGGTTTCACAGGATTATAGCTTGAAAGATCTACTTTTTAGCTTGCTAAATGCTGTCAAAGGATCCAGTAAATTGCTTGATGAAGAAAAACATAAGAACAAAGATGTAGTGTACAAGAGTCTAAAGGGTAGAAGATATCTCATTGTACTGGACGATATGTGGAGTACTAAGGTCTGGGATGATGTCAAGTGGTTATTTCCGGATGACTGTAACAGTAGTCGGATCATATTGACGACGAGGATATCAGGAGTGGCTTCCTATGCCGACCCTTGTATCCCTCTTCACGAGATGCATCTAATGGATGTGAATCAAAGTTGGGATCTGCTTCAGGGGAAAGTGTTCAAGCAGCAATACTGTCCTCCTGAATTTGAGGACATCGGGAGGCAGATCGCCAAGAGCTGCAGAGGACTACCACTTAAAATAGTCGTGGTAGCAGGACTGCTCTCGGCTGTGAGCCAGACCACGGAGGCCTGGGAGAATATCGCCAAAAATGTCAAGTTAGCCGTTGCAGCAAACGATGACCAGTTTGATAAGATATTATCTTTGAGTTATACTCACTTGCCTCATCATCTAAGACTGTGTTTCTTATACATGGCTGCTTTCCCGGAGGATCACGTGATCCATGTCTCGCGGCTCGTCAAGTTATGGTTAGCTGAAGGCTTTCTGAAAGCGAGTGTGTCCAAAAGCTTTGAGGAGGTAGCAGAAGAGTATGTGGAGGATCTTGTAAAGAGAAGTCTTATTTTGGTCACCAAAAAGAAGTATAATGGCAAAATCAAAAGTTGCAGCCTACACGATCTTGTACGAGACATGTGCATAAGAAAAGCCGAGGAAGAGAAGTTTCTTCGACATGTCATGAATAGAAATGTCGGCCAAATTTGCTCAGGGCGTCGGCGCCGTCTGAGTGCTCCTACTATTAGTCGAGCTCTCGAAGTGAACGCTTGTGGCCCTGAGATCCGTACAGTGTTAGTGTTCCAGCATTGCGTGAGATTCTCAGATACTTTACGGAGCTTCCGGTTTCTCAAAGTATTAGATGCAGGGAAACTATATTTCATAGATTTCCCTGATGAAGTACTTGCACTGATTCATTTGAAGTACCTTGCATTCACCTTCTCATATACAGACGACGTTTTTATTCCTGGTGGCATATCACACCTTCAGAATCTTCAAACGTTATTCATTGGTAGGAAAGTTTCCAGAGCTATAATTCATTTGCCACCGGAAATATGGAGAATGCCACAACTGCGATATATCTTCATCTCCGTGCTAAACGGTGGCTTACCTGATCCGCTTTCGGTGTCATCTTCGGCTTCTGCTCTTGAAAATCTGCAAACACTTGGCATGGTATCGGACTTCAAACTTGAAGAAATGGTCCTGCGAATGATTCCTAACCTGAAAAAGCTCGGAATCATCTACTGGGAAGAACAAATAAACTGGGGAGTCTATCACCTGGAGAATCTGGTTTACCTGCAGCACCTTGAAAAATTGAAAATTCACTTAAATGCAGGGGTTTATCGGTCGAACATGAAATCTGGTCATTTGTGGAAAGAACTTGCTTTTCCAGTAGCATTGAAGAAGCTAGAGTTTAAAGGTTGCTCGTTTCGGTCGAGAGATGTGGCAACAATTGGTGCTCTGCCGAATCTTGAAGTGCTGAAAATCAACTGGTGCTCTTTTCAGGGCTACAAATGGGAGACATCTGAAGGGGCGTTTCCTCATCTCAAGTACCTGCAACTTAATCGCATAAATGTAAAGGACTGGATAACAGAAAGCGGACATTTTCCGACCCTCCAGCATCTGAAGCTCGGTAGCTGCTTCGGCCTACGTGCTATTCCAGGTGATATTGGAGAGATTCCAACACTTGAGTTGATTGAGGTGGATCGATGGGACAAACATCTCATAAAATCTGCCAAAGAGATAAAAAAAGAGCAAGAGAGTTATGGAAACTATTCCCTTCAAGTTCTTATCTTTTAGTCTCTCTCATTCGCTCTTCAACACGAATTTAGACATTCTGTCGATCTTATGTTTCAGAAAGTGTCGGGGTTGTTTTTGCTATTTTTATTTATAATATATTATTTTTCTTTTATAAATTAATTCGGTTGCGGTTTTATGCGTGTGGCATAACCTGTTACTACGTTTAAAAGATAGAAGACTTTTCGTTAATTTCATGTTTCTGCTGGACTGTTATATGTGATTTGATACCTTAAGCCCAAAATAGCAGGCTTAAACCGACTACAGCCGAACCGGTCCTTTTCGATTCGGTTTGGTTCTGTTGTGAAGTTATGATCGGTTCGATTCGGATGTATAAAATATAAAATTTCAGTTTTAGGTTTTCACTGATTCGATTCGATTTTCAACCAAACCGACCAAATGCTCACTCCTAATCATTAGGTCAAATACGAAGAAAATATTGGACAACAATCATCGAGCAATAGTAGAAAATTAACAAATACGATATCAATCAACCAAATTAACAGTGAAATCAACACTAAGACAATACTGATGCAGTGAAGTAGCACAAACATTACAATAAAACAACATAGTAATCCACAACTTACAGATGTGTGGAGCTGAGCTACTGCCTTTCGTCTGTCGCGTGAATCGAACGAAACTTGTCTTAAGTTTCTTTAAACGACACTTATTTTGAGACGAAGGTGAATCAAAGATTGCAGGAGACTATAAAGCCTTGCATAAGAACATGCAAAATTCAAAGTACATAACATTTTTATGCTCGAAGAGCTGAATTTGCCACTGTGAGGCAAAACATATTTCAAATACAGAGGTTTTAAAGACACAAGATTACAACGAACGTGATAATGATTCATGCTTCACATATAGGATCGCATTCGAGGCCTCACCAGAGACTGGCCGCCATCAACAAATATGGTAGTTCCGGTCATGTAACGTGACCCATCACTTATCAGATAAATCACGGTCGATGCCAAATCGTTCTGAACGTCAAGCCACCGTCGTAATGGGTTTGCTTCATTCACCAATTTCTCTGCTCTCTCTTTACCCACTGATAAAGGAAACTCGTCGTCAAGATGCAAGCCACGCGCTATTGCATTTACTCGTATTTGATGCTTTCCAATCTCCAGCGCTGATGTCTGTCAAAATTACACAAACATCGTTGGTTTTTATATAAAAAATCGGAATATGAGTTTGTTCGACGCTACAAATGGTGAATTAGACTATGCGGTTTATCCATTATCTAAGAACACACACTCAAGTGTGCAGTCAATAGGACACCTTGTATATAGGGCCAAAAGTCAAACCAAGCTACTCAATACTCGATTTGAGATTGTTCGTTAAAAGCTCGTTTAAACTATATTCAAGTGAAGATATCAAACAAGCTTCAACATGCTTCTACATTTGACTCGATAAGTTAAAAATGTTGAACCAAGTGTAAAAATGTCAATCTACTCGAGCTCGACTCATGTTTGGCTCGATTTAAGCTTGTTCAAGCTCGATTCGATCAATAATCAAACAAGCTCAAACATAATATTAGAAGCTCGATAATGTTCCAAACAAGCTTGGACAATAGTACGTTCAGCTCGACTTGACTCATTTACAACCCTACTTGTATAGTTCACCAATTCATGATCGAAACATGAACATAACTTTGGGCAACACACTCTATTTATTTACCGAAATGCCAAGAATTTGGAAAAAGCAACTATTTTTTACTTTTAACTTTTGGTCTAAATCACTTCATTAAAGCTAAAGCTGTTTTCGTAAACACTCCAAAATAGTTTTTCTAAATCTATAATCTGAAAAACACTTAAGAAAAACAATTGCAAACACTCCCTTTGTATAGTTCACTAGCTGTGTCATGTAGATCACCAATTCATGATCAGAACACGAACATAACATCAGGCAACACACTCCATTGACAATTCCAGAGGGAAAACACATGGCACATAAAATCTATTGCTGTATTTTTCATATGATAAATATTGCATTTCGGGTAAAATGTGCGAAACTCACCCTTGCAAGCTGCTGAATTCCGGCCAAACATGAACCATATGCTGCTGCTCCTGGATATAACCCTCTTTCAGCTCCAATAACAGTCGTCAAGAACACAATAGATCCTCCGGATTTCTGATCGCGCATTGCTTTACCCGCAGCTTTTAAAAGATACCAAGGGGCCATCAAGTTGATTTTCACAATCTTCTTGAATTCATCTTCGGCCAAAGACAGAGGATCTTGCATTTTTCCTGGTTTAAAGTTTTAAGTTAATTCTTCTTCAATATCAGTTTGCAACTAAACGAAAAGAAAAGAAAACTCAAATTTGTAGGCATCCCAGAAAACATCAAGCACTAAAAGGGTGTTGTTCATAGCTTTTGATTTTAGGAAAGTGATTAAATTTAGAGATTGTGGGGGAAATCACGTTTATGTAGTGTTTGACATGAAAATGATTGTGAGGGAAAAACAAGCAAGTCACAGCTCCGTGCTGCTTTTGAGGTAAAACTGCTCTTTTTAAGCAGAATTTTCAATTAGCAAACACCTCTTAGGGGGGTGTTTTCCTTGCTTCAACTTTTAAATAAGTGATTAAAAGTAATGATTACGGTAAAATTGCTTATAATTAAAAGCAGAAAATGTTTGAGAATGTAAGTGCTTTTGTTCAATTTAAATGTAAAAGGTGTTTGTTATTAAAGTAGCTTTTAGCTTAAAAGTGAGATAAAAAGCTTGACTAAATTACCAAATACCAAGAAGCTGAAAAAAAAAACTTTTCCTTGCTTGTAACTTTTAGCTTGAAGTTGCTTTTACTAAGTAGAATTTGTATCTTTAAAACACTCAAAATAGCTTTTTCAAGCTAAAAGTTAAAAAGCACTAGAGAAAAGCAAGGTAAAACACCCTCTTATAGCTTTTGCAAAGCTGAAAAGCTAAAAGCACGGGTGTTTAAGCAATGAAAAACCACCTGTTAAAGGGGTGTTTTTCTTTGCTCGACTTTCGATAAAGTGATTTTAAACTAGAAATTACGGTAAAATTGCTTATAATCAATCAAAAGTAGGTAATGTTTGAGATAGAAGTGCTTTTGACCAAATTACAAGAGAGCTGAATGTAAGAGCATGTATTTCTAGTTTCTACATTGTGATGCAAATCTGCTTTTTTTAAGCAGAAGTTTGACTCCTCAAACACCCATCTAGCTTTTGTAAAACTAAAAGCCAAAAGCTGATGTAAAAAAGTGGGGAAAAACACCCTTAAGGCTTTAAGTCAGATCCCTAAAAATAGAAACAAAAAATCAATGTCACATAATATGATTTCCGATTGTATAATTCATACATCACAAATCATGAAATCAAGCTAGGGGGGGGGGAAAACAGTAAATTTACCCTCGTATGAATAACAGTTGACGAGAGCATCCAGTCTCCCCAGGATTCCCTTCGCCTTCTCCACAGCTTCATCAAAAGCCCCTTCTCTCTCCTCCTCCATATCCACCGAAACGACGCCGTCCACCGAACTCCTCATCTTCTCCAATCGTTCCTCATCCCCCATTAAAACCAAGCTTCACACACATCAATCAATCAGTAACAACCAAAATTAAAGCAATAATAGCAAATAAATCAAATCGAGTACCGGCAACCGCGCTGAACTAAATGGCGAGCGATGCTGAGAGAAATGTCGTCGCCATTGGAGGTCAGCAAAACTTTCTTCGCTGCGTTTTCCATGGAATTCAAGGAAAGAAGCTGAATTCACCACTGAGATCGCTGTTTACTAATCGAGGCATAAGACTTTAATATAATATTCATACCGTAATAAATTCATAGAAGCGTAGGCCCGCGTAATTTATGTGAAAAAAGGTAAGGGTAAATTCATAGGAGTGAAGGCTGCCTAACTTTATGTTATTATGTGAAAAAAAGTAAAGGGTAGTTTGTTTATGGATTTTTGGCCATTTGGGTCATCGGATCGGGTTCGTGTTCGATTTTAGCTGGATTTGAATTATACATTAAAAATGATTTGAAACATATTATTATTACATTTTAAGAAAAAAAAAAATTAATTTCTGGTCAAAATCGGGACGTAACGGGTTATTTGCGGGTTTCCCTCAATAAATTTGTGTCAGGTTGGGTCGGATTCGTTGGATCAAACGGGTCGGGTTAGGGATTGTCACCCCTGATGATAATGTAGATTCGTTATGCTCTATTCTGAGATGTGTTGGGTAGGACAAAACTCGAGTTGTTTCTAGAATGGCGCGGGTTGAGTACGGGTTCTATGAGTCGCTCCGTCCCATCTCGCCCCGTCCATATATAAAACTCTTCAACTCAAGAGATCCACTATGTACCTAAACTCTGGGGTCGCACCAAGTCAAATATCGCTGACCCCTATGTCTAATCACCCTATATATATATATATATATATCCATGCTCATGATTATGTCAAAACATATTTTTTGACTTAATCGGCCGGCCTATGAGCCATAGAACACAGATGCATTACCAGGTAAGTTTTTCCTTGGTCTATCATGTCAATTAGTTTGGTCTTGACAATTTTCCTAGTCATGTTCCGACAGACGGAATCATTCTTGACCATTGAATCAAGCTTATACCTCATGACAAAATTCAAATTCACAAAGGACACTAAAACGTAAGAGCTCACACAATGATGGAGCAATGATCCATTCAATCACTCAACTTATAAAGGTCATCGCAAAGCACATGTAGTATAAATACATGTTATATTGGAGCTCCCACTCACTTTTGGGATGTTCTTAGTAATTGTAACAAATATTCATTATTTGAGACCATTTTTTTGTTATCTCAAAAGACCAGTTTTTCTGATTTTTTCCTCGTTGTGCAAGCAGTCACTGGGCAGAAGGATTCAGTGGATTATTGTGATTTTCTGGTGGAAGATTTACGGAAGTATACGATGGGGCTAATATATTTCATATGCTTAGACATTGTAATAGAGTTGCACATACTTTAGCTCGTTTTTGTATTTCTTTTGCATCTACCGATCCCTTGATTTGGATAGGTATTGATGTCCCTCCTTAGCCACAGAATCTTGTACTTTCAAACGTTTGATGATTATTAAGATTCTTAGTGTCGACTCAAAAAGAAGATCAATTTTTTATAGTGCTAGTTGGAAATTATTGTAATAGTATCACTGATCAAGCTTCGGATCGAATAAAAAAACAACAAATGAGCCTTTGAATTACCTTAGGCAATGACAAAATAAACACAAGATTACAAAGCTTTGATTCCTTGAACCAGTCTTAACAACAATTTGTCCATAAAGAACATCACAACATGAACAAAACCGTTGTGTAAAGAAAAGTAGTCATATGTTGCTCGGATCGGACCGCATTACACCTATTCGCGGGTCTTCTGGATTCCAATCCATCGGGCATAATCCACCCACCTGAAATCGACAAAACGATTGAATAAGTCTCATCTACAAAGTAAAGGGAACGAGACATGTCTGGACTAAATAAAGCTCAACATTGTTACATTAATGAGCCCAAAAAGGTGTTGCCAGTTCGGACTGCAAAGCAGATTGCACTGAGCACGAGCTTATGTTGGTGCAACAACGGTTCTAATATCCGTTGCTCGATAACCCCAGCAAGTACTTGGTACCTGCACAACAGAGCATGTTAGGCATGGTTACTGCTCGGAAATGTAGTTGTCAAACGGGCCAGTCTGAATTAGCCTGGCACAGACACACTTCAGCATGCTTAAGTGTGTCGATTCAGCTCAGGCCTGCACTAGAAGCAATCAGGCTAGGCCAGGCTTTTTATCGCATACCTCAGCCCAGCCGAGCTACACATAATGCGCCGGTCCTGGGCTGGGACGGGGCTAAAAGGGCTAGGCTGGTGGTACATAAAAATTTCATAAGTTTCTACTCAAAATGAAGATTTATATAACTAAAATTTCAAATCTTACTACCCATACTTAATATGAATGACAAAAAAAAGAAACTTCTAATGCTCGTACTTTTAACGGGCCTGGGCTGGACTTGATAGAAATTCGAGCTCACTGTGGTCCAGGTAGCTCATAGAATTCGGCCCGTTCAGACAGCTATTGTTCACGGACCGATCCGAGGTCGGCTCATGACGAGCTGGTCCTAAGCTAGGCCGGCCAATTTGGCCCATTTGACAACTATACGCAGAAATAAATTATTGAAAAATTAGCATACCTTAGGTTGCTTGAGACTGACATGTAGACACCATACGCAGCACTCGTTGGTAGAATCGGAACATCCTCCGATTCACCAGCAAAAGATTTATCAATAGCCTTTCGCGCAGTGATCAACAAGTTTGTCACCCCAGTGCCGACCTGTTGATGTATGTGCGAAAGGAATTAGACAAGAATGAGAACTTATGCGCGAAGCACTGACTTACCAAAGAGGCACTGGTCCCGACGAAAAACAGCTTCGCGCCGTTTCTCTGCAGGGAAGACGAGAACACTATCAGATACATCAATTCGTAATCAGAAAATTGGTGTTACGGCATTGATGAATGCTAGTTTCGTACCACAATAGCTCCTATTCTTTGTAGGAATGAGTAGGAGGTACCTGTCAATGCAACCTGCAGGAACACCGAAAAATATACTTGGTTTTGCTCTTCTTTTTCGCGAAAACAAGAATGAAGCAGAATGTACAACATGATAACCTGGAACGCGTTATCAGGGCAGCCGTGGAAGAACGTATTGAGACCTCCGGCAGACATTGCCAGTGGCGGTCGGAGAGAAACAGTAGGAGCAGGTAGCCAAACAAGCATGAAATCTGCAATAATTGCCATTACCTAACAAACAGCTTATGCAAAAGTATAAGAAGAGGAAACGCCACTCAAAAGTCGGGTGAAAAACAAAATGAATTCGTATAAAGTGAGAAATGATAAGGAGCTCAATATCGAGTTTATAAGCTCTACCAGCAAAATGGACGTCAATCAGCAAATATATTTACAAAAAACTATATAGTATATGTACCGAAATCAAAATTTCGGCAAAATATACCGAAACACTTTGTAGCCATAGTTTCGTTTCGATAACTTGAAAAAATAAAATTTTCGGCTGAAAATTTTCGAAACTTTCATCCTAAAAAGACAACACTTTTATTTTCAACCTCAAGACGGACTTGATGGTGAATTTCCCAAATTATTATAGTTCATCACCGATCACTATTTTCCGCAAAATATAGACTTGTGCACGGTTTTAGCAAAAGTTTCAATTTTGTAAGGCCATAGTGGAAATATACGTTAAAGCTTTCGCAACTAATGGAAATTACGTGATGCACAAGATGAAACACAAGAAAACAAACGTACCACGTCAGCAAAGACGAAATCTAGCTCCTTGGTGAAATTCTCTCTACGTCGTTCCAATTCTGCAGCAGTCTAGCACACAAAAATACGTGTTAACGAGCTTTAACGAGCTATTGTATTAACGAGCTGCTGAAAGAAATTCTATTTTTCCACTCTTGTTTCTCACAAATTAAATCACCTTCTTTTTCTCCTAAATGTCCAAATAATTTCTCAAACATAGCAACATATTTATGTCCTACAATCAGGGACGGAGCTAGGGGCGTGCAGGTTGGGGCGGTCGCTCCCTCAATATTTTCGACGAATTATTAGGTATACACATACATAATATAATTATTGATAAATAACTAATTTCGCCAACATTAAATTTTAAAAACTTTGATAAGTATTCTAAAAATATTGCCCTGCTCAGTAAGAAATTCTAGCTTCGTCTCTACCTACGATAACTTCCAAGGTTTAACTATCCTATTAATATTTACAAGATAAGCTGAAATAAGAGCAATAAATCGTTAACAAACCAAACATAATTAACTAATCGAAATAAGTGATTCTAAAAAGTAATAATCAGTAATTGCTTCTACTACTTTGTAAAAATGATTAAAATAAGTAATTTTAAAAACTAATAATTTTTCATTTTTAGCTTGAGAAAAGCTATTTTAAATGTTTTTAAAATACAACTTCTTGTTCTAAAAGGAAAAAAAAAAAAAATCAAGTGAAAAGTTGAAAGCTTAGGTAAAATTGTTACTATCTCCATCCCGTTCTGATTGTATATTTTTCTTTTTAGTTTGTCCCGACCTAATTTGTCAGTCATACATGACAAAGTTCTCTCACGATCTCCATCCTCAATCTTCACCTTTGAAAAAGTCAAAGATTCCACAAAATCTGTTCCGGAGGGAGTATTTCTTAGCTTGTTGTTTTTTTAATAAATAAATCAAACTTTTTAACTAGCTTTTAAGCTAAAAACTACTTTTTTATTTTCTTTTAAGCCAAAGACTATCTACATTTAAATTTAACAAAAGCACTTATATTCGCAAACACCATAATCTTACTTTAATCACGTATTTGAAGTTGAAGTAGGGAAAAAAGCCCGCAGCTTTTGGCCAAACTAGCTTAAATTCAAGCAGAAGTGTTATTTGCAAATGCTATTTTCATTTTTCAACTTTTCCTAAACGAAAAGCTCAAAAATACTTATTTTAAGCATTTGCGAACGACCCGTAATAAATGAAAATATGGATAACCAACCTTAGTAAAAATCCCAACCCCACATTCAATGGCAACTTTAGTCATGAAAAGATCATCGGCAAGCAACCTCTCCTTAAACCCTCCGAACCGGAGTAACCACCCGAGGACCGGAGACTTTTCAAGCTCAAAAAATCGACGAACAATGGATCCCGGAATCCTCCCTGCTTCAATGGCAGCTGCCAAGTCCTTCGGAATGCTGTCCAAGGATCTGTCAGTCTCCGCCAACGCCATCATCGCCTCCGCCCTGTTTCTCTCTCCTGCATCTCCATCCCCATCTCCGCCGCCGCTGTTTCCGCCAGTTCCACCACCTCCGCCGTCGCCGGCGGAGAAGGTGACAAATGAAGGACGGCGGCGGGAGTGAAGGGAGAGTGGTTTGGGTGAATGAAATGAAGAGAAAGAAAGTTTGATGGACGGTGAAGAGAGGTGGCGGCGGCGGTGGTTGTGTGGAGGTGGTGAAGTGATGAAATGGGGTGGAAAAGCGGCGGTGGCCATGGAGGTGGAGAAGGTGGTGGTAGAAGAAAAACAGTCACTCATCTCTCTGAGTGTGTGTTAGTGTGTGAGAGAGAGAGGGTGGCAGTTGGGTGGTGGAGGAGAAGGGGAAATGGAAGATTGACTTGAGAAGCTCTAAAGCAGAAGTCATTCTGATTTGGAAAGTTCAGAGAATCTCAGCCTCCAGTCGGGTATATGAGTAAGACCTGGCAAAAAATGGTTTATGAGTCGGTTCAGCTCGCTCGATATTTTAAATGCGTTGAATAGGAGCGTAAAAAGTTCGAGCTAGACGAGTACTGACAGGTTCAAACTCAATTAAGAAATTCGAGGCTCGAACTCGACTAAATTTATTTTCTTTAAACGTGAGTTGGGTTCGGTAGAAACTCGTTGGGTTCGAGATCAACTCGACTCGTTCGATTCATACAAAAATAAAATATAAAAAATACATTTAAATTGAAAATATTAATTATACTACAAGGAGTTGCTAATGAGGACCTTATGGTATATTTATTTATAGATTGAGTGGGGCGTGATAATTCTAGGCATGTATATTCTAGGACGTGTGAATCCAAATGATGGTTTAAATCTTGTGTTTGTTTTAGAATCGAATAAACTAGGGTTTGTAAAAAATGTGCAATCATTATACTAGAAAAAAATGAAAATATATTAAAAAGTGGAGAGAGTAGAGTATGCTTGGATTTAAAAGGACTATGAAATCCTACTTTTAAGTCCAACACAAAGGTAAGTCTGGAAGGCTCCATCCTCCATCCGAACGGACAAATCCATAAACAAGCATACCCTAAAGAGTTAGGATATATCTATAATTATGTCAACTTTAAAGGATAAATTAGTAATTTAACTCAAGCTTGATTAAGCCCACGAGTCTGCCAAGTCGAGTATCAATGAGCTCAAACTCGAGCTCGACATCCACTCGAGCCAATTTCAATCTTTTTGCGAGTCGATCCCGAGTGACTTGTGAGTTGTCTCGACTCATTCACACCGATAATGGTGGGCCATAGATATCTTGGTCCAAAATACTATTGGACTCCACATACCCAACCCCATAGGTTAAAATTTCGACGAGTTACGAACTAATCCGAAAATTTTAGTATATTTGAAAAAGTATGTTTGGACAAAAAATCATTTAAAATTTATGACGCGCAAATTACATGTAGAATTCTGACGAAAAATAACTGAAAATAAGTTTGGTAATTTATCTCTATCCAAATCCTTATAATTTATATGGATGGGTGTCACAAAAAAATCCATTAATTTATGTTCAAATTACCGATAGTTTGGTGAGATTGTCGTAATCAACCCAATATATGTATAGGTGTACATAAAAAAAACTGTAGAACGTTCTTTGATCTTATACTTAATTTATTGTATATATCATGGTACAATATACCATCAAAATTGGACACGTGGATGGTCAGAAATGTTTGGAGCACTATAATTTATAAATTCATATCTCAAAATTATAATAATTTTGTGACAAGAATTCAACATATGATTGTGAGACTAAATTACGAAAATACCCCATTTGGACAGCCTTATCACCACCTTTCATTTGGATAGCCAATATATAAATAACAAATCAGCTTTTATCTCAAAAATCACCCAAAAATGGCATCGGCAGCTGCATCCTCCGCTCTCAGCCGCGTCCCGCCGCATCCCCTAGACTTCCACCGCTCTCCCGCCGCCGCTTCCTCCTCCTCCTTAGTCTCCTTCCGAAAGTGCACCAGAGAAAATGCTCCATTCCTTGCTCCGATTCAGAATTTTGCCCTTTATCCGTTAATTCTGCAATGCAGTAGGATATCCGATAAATCGAAATCACTCGTCGTCGCTGCTTTGGCTGCTGAAGCAGAGGTGGCGGAAGATGCTCCGGCGGAAAAGCTGGAAGATGGCGGCGGTGTTGCTGTTGCTACGAAGGTGAAGAAAGGAAAGGCTGCTTTGCCTTTGAAGAGAGACAGAGTATGAACGATTTTTTTTGTTTATTTATTATTTGTTCCTGTTATGAAGACGTTAGCACTAATTTTGATTATATGATTGTGTTCAGTTGCTTTCACAGAATATAGTCTTACAATTGTTGCTGATGAATTAGGTTACCATCTTATGTTGTCTGTTCTAGTTGATTATAAGTTTGCAAACTATTATCCTTTGTTAATTATGTGACCAATCTATGCATCATCAGATATATATACAGAAGATTCAAAGAACAATCATCTTAGTGACTCTATAACAAGTGTTCATTGAAGTATGGCAAAATGATGTTATTATGTCGAATGCTTGTATTATGGAACTCTAATTGTGAGATTTCGTATGCTGTGTGGGCGCCTTGTAACGGTTTGATTTGGGAGGTTTCTTCTGATCTGATTAATAAGTTCTGACAGATCTTTTCAACTCAATGCAGTCCAAACGTAGTTTCTTTTTTTTCATAAGAAACAGAGTCCAAGCATAAAATAGTTTGTTTTGAGCTGTATCTTGATTATAGTTCATTCATGCAAGAAACAGACGCTTCACCCCCAACATGATGTGTTTACAGTGTCCCTAAATGTGTCTGCATGTTCATACACGTTACTTTGCATGTCTTGTCTTGGTTTCTTTTGATTTTCTGTGCTTTTTTCTGTTTTCTCGCGTTTGGTTTTGGCTCGTGGGCAGTGCCAGGCCAGTGCATAAAAGTTTTGGGACAAGAATTGTGGTTTAAGAGAAAACCTGATGAATTCATGAATTATAATCAAGTGACACTCGTTTTCGTTGCAATCGACAGACAAGGTCCAAGAGATTTTTGGAAATTCAAAAACTGAGAGTAAACAAACAGGAGTACGACCTAAAAGCAGCAATATCATTGCTTAAGGCGACAGCGAGCTTAAAGTTTGTTGAAACAGCTGAAGCTCATTTTCGCCTCAACATTGACCCCAAGTATAATGATCAACAACTTAGGGCAACCGTAAGCTTTTTCACTATTACTCAGTCGACTAGAAAGTGGGTTCCGCACTATTACCGTGTAATGATGGCTGATGAGATTTCTTTTTGTAGGTAAATCTGCCCAAGGGAACTGGTCAGACTGTTAAAGTTGCTGTTCTTACACAAGGTATGCATTTATAGGCTTAAAATTTGAAACATCTGTTTCAAATAGGGTTGTAAAAGAACAGAGTTCCCATTGAACAACTCGTGAGCAAGATCGTTTATTTGAACAAACAAACAACTTTTTGAGCTCTTTATATAAACGAAATGAGCTTGAACATTGGTTGGCTCGTTCATTATGAATAGCTCGTGAACAAACTCGTTTATTTGAACAAAAAAACCACTTTTTGAGCTCGTTATATAAACGAACAGAGCTTGAACATTGGCTCGTTCATTAATAGCTCGTGAGCAAGCTCGTTATATAATAGTAATAATGATAATAAGTAAAACAACTATTTTCATACTACACATAGTCTAATATTCCTATATTATCTGTTATGCTAGTAAGTACTTGGTTAAATTCCTTTATTTGTATGGAAATTTAAGGAAATGTGTTTTTATTTGATATTCGTAAGCAAAGTAATTAGTTGTTCATAAGCACAAATGTTCACGAACATGGTCAAATATGTTCGCGATCATATTCATGAACAAAAATCAAACACTCTCAAACACCGCTCCAGCTCAGCTCGGTTCCATTAAAAATAAACGATGAACACCTATAATCTCGGCTCGGCTCGGCTCATTTACAGCCCTAGCTGAAATAGAAGGATTAAGTGAACAAAGAAGGAAAAAGAAGCCGTATGAAATACTGAAGTCAATTTGATAAGATCATCGACTTATTGTCAATATGTGAGATATTTGACTTAATAAAGGCTGTAATGGGTGAAAACTGACTAGAGTTTTGCTTAACTTTCTGCTTATTGAAGTGAATATACTGTACTTTCCACCTCAAGCCAATTTTTATTCGCTTAATGCCCAGTTAGCTTCTGCAAAAGCCATCACGAGGTCATGAATCTTCTGCATTAATTGTAATGTTTCCATGCCCAGCCCGTCTTCAGGATCATCTTGATCAATGGCATTACCATCCCGTTAGCCTCATTTTCGTCATTTTGTTGCCTTATGTAGGTGAGAAGTTCGACGAGGCAAAAAACGCGGGAGCTGATATAGTTGGTGGAGAGGACTTGATAGAACAGATTAAAGGAGGATTAATGGATTTTGATAAATTGATTGCAACTCCAGACATGATGCCTAAGGTTGCTATTGCTCATTTCGATCAAACTATCCAGTTTCCTTTGATTATTGGGGGGCAAATCTCATTTCAAGATTTATCGACTACCAGGATCCTATTTTCAGTCTACTTAATCTTTTTTTTTCAATTTTCTTTAATTGCGTTAATTAGTATATGTTACGCTTAGACAAATATCTTGTTTTCCCCAGGATTCTTGCTAAAGAAAACGGCTTCAAAAATTAGATTTTTTTTTTTTTAGGAATAGAATCGGGAGGTCTTTTTGTCCTTTTTTTAGTGATTTAGAATTAGACTAGAACAGATACCCAAATCTAATAGAATAGATAGGTATTTCTATATCAGGATTTTGAAATTGATGTAACTATATATATTTTCCTATATTTATTGGTAATCGCTCAACTGGAATGGTAAACTTTCTAGTTTTCTGTTTCTCTCTTTGCAACCTTGAGATATCACTAAAGTTTTTCGTGATTCTTGGTTGCCGTTGCTTACGGACCCTATTAACGAACTCTTTCTGCCTTACGTTAGGTTGCAAGTCTCGGACGAATTCTGGGACCACGAGGACTAATGCCGAATCCTAAAGCTGGTACTGTGACGACCAACATTCCACAGGTACAGTCTTGATCACTCTTACCGTATTTGTTCGTATCAGTAGGCTTCTTGAATATCTGGTGTGAACGAAATAAATAATTATTGCAGGCTATAGAGGAGTTCAAGAAAGGGAAAGTCGAATACCGAGCTGATAAAACTGGGATTGTCCACTTACCTTTTGGAAAATTAGATTTTTCAGAGGAAGATCTTACTGTAAACTTTCTTGCTGCAGTGGTAAGCTTTTTCACTCTCTCTCTTCCTACTTCCACCCTCCCTCCGTCTTATAGTTGTCAAATCGGCCGAATTGGCCTTGCCCAGCTCGGGACCAGCTCATCATGGGCCTGCCTGTGAACAGTAGTGGGCTAAATGGTCCGAATTATGTGGCTTTTTGGGCCATACTGGGCTCAAAATTTCTATCAAGCCCAACCCGGCCCAAGCCTGTCAGAAACCCAGCTCAGCCCAACCCAAAGCCACTAGGATTGAGTAGCAAAGTTTATAAAAAAAAATTATATGTAGCCCATACTGGGTTGGGCTGAGGTACTCGTTAGAAAGCCCGGCCAGCCTGCTTCTAGTGCAGGCCTGTGCCGTGCCAATTCAGGCCGGCTCGTTTGACAACTGTACAGTACCTCTCCCATATAATTGAATCTGTGTTGCCTGCGTGTCGAGCTGGGCCGAGCTGGGCTGAGGTATTTTATAAAAAGCCGGGCCCAGCCGGGCCCGCTTCTAGTGCGGGCCTGGGCAAGACCAATTCAGCCCGGCCTGTTTGACAACAATGCAGTCCCCCCTCCCTCCCTCTCTCACATAATTGAATCAACTGCAGAAGTCGATAGAAGCGAACAAGCCATCAGGGGCAAAAGGTGTGTACTGGAAAAGCGCGCATATATGCTCGTCAATGGGGCCTTCTATCAGATTAAACATTAGGGATATGCTTGAGTACAAGCTCCCTTAAAGTGCTTCTGTAGTGTACATCAAACTTGTAAAGTGCTTTTGGGGAATGGAGTTACGTGCTCGACCGCTTATCGTTGTAGCATAGAATAGGGATATAGACTTAAAAGGAGAGTGAAGAGCTTTCTCTGATGAAGGAAGTTCAACTTCTGAAAATTGTCAAGTTTACACTGTTTGCTTAGTGATTAATTTTCATCTGCATTTTGTGTAAATTAAATCACATACTCCACTCCACACCTTTCCTACTTAGCATTCAAATATATATGGGAAGTTCTTACCTACCCTACGGGTAGGTGCTCCCACACCACTGGATACACGACGCATAGGTAAAAGTGGTGAAAAGAAGTTGGTGTGGAGCATTGGCCATATGCGTAGGTAAGAATTTCCCAATATTAGATCGAGGGAAATTCAGCAATCATGATAATTATGCTCGTTAATGTTTGAATACTTAGAGACGTAAATTAGCAATTGCTTTTAGTAAGTTACTTCACACAAATTAAGTCATTTAATAATTATAATTGTTTGCATTGAATGAACACATTTTTTAAGAGGAAATGATTGCCTTTTTCTAGAATCTTAGAAAATGTGATTATTGTGCTTATTTTCAATAGTTTAGTGATCTTTTTAACAGAAAATGGAAGAGGCCAAAGTTGGGTTTAAGAAAATACGACCTCCGTCTGCTCTAACTTGTCTACTTTTCTTTTCGGTTTGTTGGAGGTCTGCTCTAACTTGTCTACTTTTCTTTTCGGTTTGTTCCAACTTAACTTGTCAGTCCATAAATGACAAATTTTTCTCACAATTTTCACCCTCGAAATCTTCATCTTTAAAAAAGTAAAAAATTTCACAAAATCTATTTTTTCTTAACCTCCGTGCTCAATCAAAATAGCCAAGTTAGGCCGGAACGGAGGGAGTAATATATATACAAAAGGAGGGATATAAGGAATTCCCCTTGTACTATTTGTACGAACCCAACCGAATAATCAAAACTACAACAATTTTCACGATAATTTTCTACCATGAAGTGGTTAGTTCTCACATTCAGAGAACTTGAAATTTATGCCTGGAGGTCTCAGGTTCAAGTAAGAAACTCACTTTCTAGGTGCGGGGATCTGCTATCGGACCGTGGAAAATGTCTGGCATGTGGGGATTTAAGCCAAAAAATTTATGTCCAAGCCCATAAGTCAGTTACAATAAAAAGATACAAAAGAAATTCTAATCTCTTTGAAAATGTACTCAATTACAATGAATCCTTCTTGGAAAATGGGAGACTAATAGAATGGTACATTAGAAAATATGTGCAGCGTAGGCAGAAATTTGAGTCTTATAATTACAACAATTTTACCACCTACTCCCAAGCAAAAAATATCACCCAACAATAAAAATTTACAGAAGATGCATAAATTAACAAAAGCAATTCCCTTGTGTCCATTCTTACCGTTTATCGACACGCCGGGTAGGCTATTTGTTAGCAGCAGTTTTCCTCCATTCGGCTTTGGACAGATGCCCAGCTCTCACCGCCGCTCCACACTGCAAAATTGACGAAAGAAATTTACTCGCTTGTAAGAAATATCAATAGCAAATAACAAGATACATATCGATGTAAATATATCTGCGTGACTGAGATTTTATTGAAAAAACCTTTTGATGGTTGCTCGATCCAAGGACCGTTCATCACAGTTAGAATGCTGCATGCTTCACTGTATACGAGATTTGGCAGCAACTTTGGTGTAAGCAAGAAACATCTGCACATGAGAGCGAATTATGCCAGTCCGGATGATTTGGAACAAACATGTGGTTGAGGGAAAAGGGGGGGGGGGGGGTATACAAATTATAGGGGTTTGGTAAATAAACCACCAAACTCATACTCCTACCATTTTCTACCGAATTTCTGCACGTGGCTTGCGCGTAACAAATTTTTTAAGGGCTTTTTTCCACTAATTCAGATGCAAAATTCCCTAAGTATGTACAGGGAAGAAAAACGACTCAATTGTACGGACAACAAAACCCTTAAAAAGTTATCACGCATAAGGTGAAAAATAGCCGGAAAATGTTGTTTATGTGCAAAAATGCTGATAGTTTGGTGGGGTTGCTGCAATTAACCGTTTATATAATATATAATGTCCGAAAAAACATGAAAACTTGGGAGGTTCCACACAGGTTCCAGCAGACAAGGTGAAATGCATATAGTTTAATGTACAACATAAGAAAGCTAAGCAAAATGACATGGAAGGGTGTTGAATATCGAATCGACCAAAGAAACTAAAACCGGAAACTCTTACTGCGGTGTGTTTGGCTGGCTGGCTGCTCTGACCAACTGCTGAAACATTTTCCTCTCATTTATGGGATCCATGCCTGGGAGACGATAAAAAAATAAAATAAAATTATAAGACGATAAAAAATAATAGATTGTATCAGAAAATGTTTTCTTGTTCAAAACTTCATTAATTATAACTCAGACCAACCTTGATTGATCTCATCAACTACCCTAAACGGGCAGTGCGTAAGGTCTTGTAAGGAGACAAGGTAGAGAATGGTCGAAACTGAACGCTCCTAGAAAATGAGAGAACGGATGAAATTAGGAGCCATTGAAAAAAAATCGCATATATTAGAATTTGGGCAGAGATTATACCCCTCCCGATTGGTGGTGAGCGCTTAAAACCTGAAGCTGCCCAGTTTGCCTGCAAACAAGAGCCAAATGAAGGTACAGAAGAATCAGAATTCCCTCGCGGACAGGGGTCGGCTTTCTAAATGCGGATACCGGACCTGATCCAACCCATACGGGTTTTACCCGAGGGCTCGGGTATTTTCCGGGTACCCTCTTTTACCAAAATCAACCATAATTCTGGAGATCTTTCAACAATCTTAAAAAAGATTCACTCCTAGAAAAGCAGATTTGCAAAAAAACCCAACCCGTCAGGTACCCTCCAGACCGGGTACACGCAAGATCGGGTACTTTTATCAAGTACCAGACCTGACAACCCAAAACCCGCAAAAACCCGACCCCAGCCCACCCCTACATACAGCACTCTGTCTGAATGTCCATTAAGCAGAGAATGTATCGGAGAAGCACACACACAAACAAAACATGCATCTGTACATAAAAATGAACATTTTCTGGGCGAAGCCACAGATGTACAAGAACGCAATTAATAGGCAGAATATTGTCATTTACCTAAACTTTACTTTTATGAGGATCCCGTACTTATCGAAATCTGTATCATGTTCATCTGTAAGAAGAACCGATCAAATATTTATAACCCTAAAACACCTCAAATGAAAGGCCAAGGCATGGCAATTTAGACACCTGCAGTGACAAGATAGAAGGATAATTACCCAAAGACACCTCGCCTGCAACAGCCATTTCTTGGAAATTCCGACTGAAAGTTTCATTAATCCGAGTCACGAGACTTCTCAATGTTGGGAGCCACCTTTCCTGCAGATAATTCACGCACAACTTAATAAAAGACTAAAAATGTCCCTTCTCTAGTTATTATTCTGGAAAAACAGTGAAATACTGATCCCAGATATATTGATACAATATTTTAGTGAGAAAATATCATCCATGTCTTAACCTTCAGAGTTTTGATTTCATCTAGTCGGGTATTTAATTCCTTTTCATCAGCTTCTTGCTTCTCTGTAAGTGCTTCAATCTGCGCAATTTTCATTTTTCAATGCAAGAGCACTAACATATAAAAAGCAGTATACAACCCATAACTTCTCGAAATGCAAAAGAGAACGACATATACTTTTTTTTGACGGATTTCATATTCCTCCAAAATATTGTGGTTAAGGAAGAGAATATTATTGGCGTCAGATATCGTTTCTTGGATTGCAGCTTCCAATTCTTCGATAGTAGTAGGCATCTGCAAGTAACTTTTACTTATGAGCACTAATGAACTCCATAAATCAACAAGCATGCAATGCAAGAGCTGAAGAAGTACCTCCAGCAATTACGGAATATCTCAATCAATTAAAATATTGCAGTATGTGACTTGGTCAATCGGTCTACGTCAGGAATGGGCTTGTGAATTAAATGTGATGCTTTGTTGTGGGAAATGGGTATAGAAATAGTACTTTGATTCCCAAAAAGTGAATGGGCCGATACCCTCAATATTATGCGGAATCAAAGCTGAGCCATATCCATACTCGGCTACTATCATTCCTATATCTATTCCCATTCTCTTATTATTATCAAGCACCCATTTACTTATAATTCACCAAAAAAAAAAAAAAAGACTAATATTTAGAATGAAAAATTGGCAGCTTTTCGTTAGAAACACAATTCTGACCCCAGTATAGAGTTTTGCACAATACAACTGTTTTAGCTTAAAGAGATTATAGATTTACTCATAAAGTACCACACAGAATTTGATTAACACAACCAGATCAAGTCACATCAATGTTAGGGTGCTCGGTGTCAAGGTGAGAAAAAGTAAATATTCCACTGCGATTACTAAATTCGCCTCAAAGCCCTTGGTGGCTGGTTCTAAAAGGGAGAGCTAGCTCCCAGAAAACCCAGAAAACAATAATCCACCAAATCAAACCGTATATAACCACCGAAAACCACTAGCATGCTAAATTGGGTAAAGGTAACACCGATTGAAAAAAGAAAAGAAAGGTGCTATGGACTCCCAGTTCCTTGCCAGAATTTCAATAAATTAGCAACTAGTTCTAAGCTTCACAACCTGCCAAACCACCCAGATACACCTGCATGCAATCTGCATGCCAAGAAGTACAGAAATTCCTTTTTCTTCCATTACCCCCTTTTCAGGAGGGTGCGGTAGTCAAGAAGATCTGCACAAATTTCTATTTGCGAAAGATTCTCATAGCTAAAAGTTAGTATTAAAAGTTTCAGACACAGAGAGATATTTGATTTTAAGGGGTCTTAAGTAGCATGTTTGTATTGTTGACAGATAAAAATATAAGGAATCATATCGCGAACCATACAGGGCATCTATTGAAGCTGCTAATGCAACATCATCATTTGACAAAAC
This sequence comes from Ajuga chamaepitys, assembly GCA_958295605.1. Lineage (NCBI taxonomy): Eukaryota > Viridiplantae > Streptophyta > Magnoliopsida > Lamiales > Lamiaceae > Ajuga > Ajuga chamaepitys. The sequence continues at coordinate 69,784,113 of OY282497.1, read as the reverse complement.
ACAAACCTCAAGGAAGGCCCGCTGGAGCTCAGGAGTAATCACAGCAACTGATTCCGCATAATTCTTGGCAGCTGTCAGCTGCTGTTTTAAATCCTCCGCTGCTTTCTTATCTAATCAACAAGCAAAAGAAAATAATAAAAAAAAACAAGACAGCAACCATTATGCATATCATTTTTATTTTACATTGAATGAAAGGCAATTAGGCATTAGTCAAACCACAAGGATGATCGGGTAGCAGGGAGTGATAATAACTTCAGTACATTGTCAGGCAATCTAGGAACCAAAATGGTGCTATATGTTCTGACCCTTTAAACACTCCTAAAATGAACGGAAACCAAGCCTAATGGTGAACATGCAGAAACTGCTGGTCCTTTATTTTTTCTTTTTCAAATTCTAAACGGAAGTATAGGCAGAACAAAGGTTTTGAGAAATCGTTCCATATATTTATGGTTGGTGGTGGGAGAGTGGATTGAGGTGAGGGCTATCTATTTGATAAACTTGTAGAAATTATTCTCATCTTCATAAGAGAAACTATAGGAAGCTTTCTTATAAAATTCTGGGGCAAATAAGAAAAACGAAATACATAGATTGCATTTAGGCTCACACGTTAGAAATATAGAATCTCCAAATCATTTAAAATATTAATACGTACATTGGTCAAGAAGCAGTGATGCTTGCATTGCTACCTTTTCTTGTTGCTTTGCATTGGATTCCATCTCCTTGATCTAGAGAAATAGCAAAAACACAAAGCAGAATTAGACTAAGCATAAAACGCCCAACAATTTTAAGCAAAACTAATTGAGAATTTCTGACAAAGCATTGTGTTAGTCCATGTGGCTGGAAAGGTACAAGAGGATCTTTGAGGATTTTGAAGAATCCACAGTGGGATATGCTTAGCTTCAGAATTGCTTGGTTCATGTATCGGATATTGCAAGGAGTTGGATTACACTATTGTAGTCATATTTTCTCATACCTAGGGATTCCTCATGCCTTGGTACCCTCCCTCCCTCCCTCCCTTGTAATTCGTAAATTGTATTCTCTCTCTTTAATAAAAGCTTTCACTCCTATAAAAAGAAATACACTATGTGCATGGCATACTGTTCTACGGTGCATTAGGAAATTTCAATTAGCCATGAGTAATTCTCATATAATACTAGCCTTTTCGTATGATAAGATACCACAGCAGAATAAGGTGCACATCTTATATTGTCAAAAATCAACAAAACGAGTATACCTTAGCTTCAAGTTCAATACAGCACATATTATTTTCTGCAAAACTTCTACGATACGCGACAGCCTCTGTAAGTAAATTCTGACAAGAAAAAGCCGTCAACAAAGAAACAGCATGTTAAGTTACAAGAAGCAAAATTCACCATCTCGCAACTGCCTCAAGAACATTAAGGAGCTTAAATCAAATTGTCTTACCTTAATCTCAATGGCACATTGGAAGCGCTGAATCTTTAGTTCTTTAACCTGATCAGTGAGTTTTGCTATTGCAGCATCTGGATCATCCTCCCTTTCCATTGACGTCAATTTCATTTTTCTTTGGTCTGACATTAGATAAATTCATTTGTCAAATATATCTGTAATGAAAAGATCATTTTCTATGTAGAAAAATCAGAGTTCACTTACTGACAAGGAGTTCCATCTCCCTCCGTTTCCTCTTCTCATGTTGCATGAGGTTAACAATCTCCTCCTGAATTATTATACTCAAGCTATCATTATGTACTCATAAATATACAAAAAGAATGCCCAAATGGTATACTCTAGTTTTAGTTTAGTTTTACGTGATGTTATTATATGCTTCTACAACTATATTTCAATGCTCAAATCTCTTTGGATTTCCTCAATGAGGTAACTTGTAAAATTCATAGTGATAAATAATTAACATTCTCCTTTTATCAAGTAAACCCATTCTTTTACCTCTTCAATGCTTTCTTGCTCTAAAATTTTATAATGGCTAATTCTTTTATCCCACATGGATAAACATAATACAAAAACAAATCAGTCATCATGAAGTCAACTGTTTATTCTAATGCACCAAATAAAAATATGCCATTAATTTTGACACACTCCATTTTCATCAAGTCACTAGTAAAATGTACCGAACTTGTTGGCACTTATACTTTATTAGTTTGACATTAAACCTATCAAAAGCAGAGTAAAAAAGTTTACAATGTCCTCCATTAAGTCTTCTCCCCTACAAGGTGTTGCAGATATTGACTTAGAAATTCTTTTTACCTCATGGATCATACATATTTTCCTAGTAAACCCCTGCTTAATCTACACTTTGAGCAGTTAATAAGGATACTCATTTTATGAATGCTAGGTAGAACACAGTGAATACCCCATAGAGTTTCATAAAATTTGTATTTGAAGATATCCAATAAGAAAATATAGAAGAATTTCCAAAACCCTCACCCTTATTCATTTTCAGAGACAAGTAGTTTTGGGCTTTGCCAAGTATAAGGTCATATAATAAAAATAACTAAGATAAACTGATGAAGAGGAAGGAATTAACAAAAAAAAAGAAAGAGGGAAGAAACTAATATCGAATAACAGAAGGAAGTAGATGCAGATGAAGGAAATTTTAGGCCTCTTTAATATGCAAATTATCCACAGTACACTGACTATATACAATTTTACTGATTGCAGACATAACAACCTAAGGAGGACTCCAGCCGTCACTTACCCCCCTCTCCCCCAACCAAAGTGAAAAAAGAGAGAGAGAGAGAAGAAGGAAAGATACTGAAGGACCATTTGCAGGTATAGTTGGCATCAGGATGTCTCTTCTCAACATAGTGCGTCAAAACCTAATTCTCTTTACATTCTTGATAGAATGCATAGTCCAGTGGTAATTTAACTAGTGTTTCTTAGTGTTGGTGACACTGCTGGTCTAAAAAATTACATTATAACTATGTTTCCTTCCACTATCAATCAGGAAACTCTATCGCATGTCAAAGTTAGGGTGTGACATCAATCACTTCATTTGCTAACCGAGAGAAAAAGTTGCACTTACATCATATCCGTTTTTCCAAGTTAAAAGTACTTTGATGTCCATGTTATGTATTGTCAATCAATTTACTTTTCCAAGCACTGATGTTCTTCTTGAAATCCCTGTCCTACTTAGGCCACTGACACCATTGCTTCTTAAAAGTTAAGGGACTTTTTCTACTGTAAGGAATCCTCAAATCTTTATCCACTAGATGTTAATCACTTGTTCTCAAATTTAAGTTTACTTGATGGACGTGAGTGTTGTGCACTGCATAACATGATATTGGTAGCAAAAGCTCTGTAATCCAAAATAGAAAGATTGGTCTTGGAATAACAGTCAGAACAGGGGTAACTGGGTGATATTGGATCAAACAGGATAAATGCCAAGATAGCATGTCAAAGGCTAGTGATGGTACCAAGTTGGTTATGATCGCACACACTTATATGCACAAAGCCGGAGAAAAAAAAAGATACTTACAACTGTCACAATTTCAGATGAGAATTTCTTTCTTTTGCGTATGAAGTCAAGGCATAATAGTTTTGTAATAAAAATGTTCTATAGAAACTCTAAATTCAGTTAAGAGAAGTAGTTTTGCTTTTGTTTTGGTGGGGAAGAGGGGCTCCAAACTTCCATTTTAAAAAGTTTTCAGTGATTTAACTTGAGGTAGATATTATGTGCAGCAAACATCATACAAGATTGAGGTTTGGTTCAATATGCTGACCTAAGTTTCAGTTTCAGTTTCAGTTTCGGGTTTAGGTTTCAGTGCAAAGTTTGTTAGGAGATGTCTTGTGAGTGTTGAGATATATGCATGCTATGAATGGTAGAACTTTCCATACACTCACTTACCCGTTCACGCTGAAGTTCAGCGGCTTCATCTTCCTTCTGTCGTAAGGCAGATTGGAGAGTTTTCAGATCTGCATCTACAACTGATATTTTCTCGCTCAGCTCCTTTTGCTTTGCTTTGGCAATATCGATTTCCTTGACGTCCAAATCTGATAATGAGAAAATTTAGACCTTAACAGAATCTCAGGATATTTAGAGGAGCAAGTCTAATCGTGATGATTAAAATTGAAAAGTTCTAAATAGAATTATTTAAAATTATCAATGTTTGTTCGAGATCAATAGTAGGTGTTAGATTCAGTACATTATTTTCACCACTTGTATGTTCTAGCTCTACACCAAAATATCCAATCATACTTCAATTAATCAAGTTGATATAAAGACCAACTCTATAAAAACAGGACAGAAGAACAACTGTTTTCAGAAACATACTGCAAAGAAGAAGGCGGGAACGATCTACTGCTTCAACGTTTCCGGAGATATGACTCCCATAGCGGGATTTGATCCAACGATAATGATTTTCTGGTGTCCACAGGTCCATAATTCCCAATCTAAGGACCGTATCAGCTTTCTCATCGGTTTCTTTTGACCCAATGTACTGAGGAGGAAAAACAAAGAAAAAACATATCAGGATTAAAGTTCACTTTTGGAGATGCTCTTCTCCAATGAGCACCCTGATTCTAAACTGCAAAGAGCTTATAGAGACACAAAACACAAGATAAATGAGGAGCATACAGAATGATCCAAACCAAATTGACCGATCAAAACTTCTTTGACAGCATGCGGAGCTTCAAACACCTGGTCAAGCCTGGAAGATATGCCAAGTTTACGCATCTGCATAGTCGAAATAAACAAAAGATCAGCAAATTATCAAAGCTACAATCCTAAATTTAATCAAGCATAGTGATACTTCATCTGTTGTCTGGAAGGAATCTCTAAAGCTGCTTTCATTCCCGACATGATTGATTACAGGAACATCAAAGGCCCTCAGATTTCTAACCAGTAAATCACGATCATTTGAATCCTGAGTAATAAAAGCCTGGAGGAGGAAACTGATCAGGAAAAGGAGATAGATGGATGAACAAGACTAAACTACCTAGAATTCAAAGTAACAGCAGAAGACGGAACCACTGAGCAGGACCAGAAATCAAAAGTGACATCAGTTAAGTTAAATGCATAATTTTTGCCTTAGTAAGGACGAAAACACTATGAGGACGTCCTGAAAATAGAAGAGCATCATCCAATTTCAAACAATTTATGCAAGATTATAGTTCCATTCTATTTTTTTTTATCCACGATGTAATGGATGTTAGATCTAGTACATAATCTATTAACCATTTTCACCTAGCAGCACCTTTATTAACCTAATTTTGGCCTGAGTTGTATACTCTGAGCACTGTCATAGCTCATTTTTCAGTTCAGTACTCCTCCCTGCAACCTTTCCTTATGATTCCATTTGAACCAGGACAAAGGAAGACATTTATTAAAGAAACATTTGGCATCTCACTCCTAAGGTTAATTTTCTTGGTAGATTGTATCAACCAGCATATGTTGAGGTTTTAATATGTAATGTAATGTCAAAGTATATTGAATTATCTGCTTTTTAGACATAGGAAAAACAAAACAAAACAAAACAAAATGTCAGATGCACTTATCTTACCTTCCATATGTAATGGGCGACATGGCCCTCTAGGTAGTCTGCGTGCAACTTGTTAGCGACATTGACCTGAATATGCAGTCCAAACAATGTTACATATATATGTAGTGATATAATATATATATATATATATAATGTTTCCGTCTTAATTTCAAAATTATGCACCTCAAGCAATACAGGGCCATATACTTCCTTATTGAACTCGTTGCGGTGCTGCTGCACCCATTGATAAGCCTCAAATATCTGATCAGCACCAGAATTCCTTAATGCTTGTAAACGCTTAGTGTTAACATTCTCCATCTCTCTCAACCTTTGGGTTATTCAAGGGGATAACAAAGACGGATTTTACAATCATTTTACATATAAATGAACATACAGCTGGCCAAATGTTGATATTTACCTGTCCGTACACTGCCTATATACCATTTTATGTTGGTTTATGAGCTTCTCTTTATCCATTTTTTGATATCTTATCTCTTTTGAAGCATCTTCAAGCTCCATAATTCGAGCACTTAATTGTGCCTGGATATGGGAAACAAAAGTGGGAGAAGGAAGCCAATGACAAGCACTTAAAATGAGTACTAAGAAAATAAATATCAATAGAATAACTAGCTTAGTTATCCACTTGAATGGTGTTGCCAGAGATTTACATCATCCAATAGAGAGTTGACCCACCATAGTATCTTTTGGAGGTTCATAAGGAGGAAGATTTCCAAATTCTGCCTCTGCAGCAGCAAGATCCTCTTTAGCTTTAAAAATTCTTCGCTGTCGAGATTCTTCATGACGCCTCAAATCTTCCACTTCATCATACTTACCCTTAATTAGGACTCCCTACAAATTGCAAGACAAAATTGAACAGTTAAAGGATTGTTGAAACAACATAATTAGTTAGGTGCAGGGAAATCATAAAACTCATGAGAACATACCAAACGGCTACAATCTTCTGAAAGCTGCATACGCTTCTTCATATTGCTATCTAACAAACCATTCATCTTTTTCACTTTAGCCTCTTGTTTAGCTTTTTCTCCCTTCTGCTCCCTGAGGTACAAATTATTTAGGCAAGAAGAGCGCTGAGCAACTAGCACTTGGAAACAACAAATAGGGAGCCCAAAACTAGTTATAATAAACAAATCATGTCATGGTTGGTTGAATCTGGCGACCAAACAGCTCAATTTGCTGACTTGGCATGAAGACATACATTTCGTCAAATTTACAAGGTAAAGATAACAGAAAAGGTAAAAAACACAAACATTCCAATTTTTTCTAGCTTGACTTGCTCTTGAAGTAGCTCGAATTGACTAGTTAAAATCTAAACGACACTCAAACAAAGTTCAAAGCTTCTTGGAAATTCAGACAAAGCTTGCACCAATCCAATTCAATTAGTTTCAACTTTCAACCCATCCTTAAGAAGCATGATTTATGCCGCTGAGAGAGGCGGATATTTAGGCAGCATTAGATAATTTTTTCTTAAGTCTCATCATGGGTAAGAGATAAAGCTGTCCCAAGGTAACAAAATGTGGGAGTTCCACTCAGATAATATAAATGCCACAAACTTTAAAACTTTCTCAGCAGATTAACTCACTCAATAGGCTCTATAAGATCATTATAGGCCTTGGCTGTTTCATCAAACTTGAGCTTTGCATCTTTCTCCTTTTCTTTGGCTTCTAAGTACATGGCCTTCTTTATGTCATATTTCAACCACGGCAGTTTTTTCTTCATATTCTCAGCCTGAAACCATCATAATGACATATCAACTCATTTTAAAATGACTATGACAGTGATTACAGGAAAAATAATGTGAATAAACCTTTGCTAGGAGATCTTCTCTTTGGCGAACGCGTTCGACGTCTCTTTCTAATTCAGCATTAAGAGCCTTTAGTTGATCAAGAGATCCTTTATTGCTCTCAACTGCCTATCAAAAATGACATGAATCAGGACAAAGTATTTTCTCCTACTGGGTGGCAAAGCATACAACAGCGGAACCAACAGACTAATGACTCACTCGTTCAAATTTCTTTAACTCCTGACTCTTTATGATTAGAGCCTGATGCAGAATTGGTAGTTGTGGATCACCAACAGCTTTCTCAGTCTCTTCAAGGAGTTGCACAGGAGTTAACTTTGCAAATTCACAAACTCTGTCTTGCGGTAGAAACTAAACATGCCAAATAAATGGGATCAATAAATTAAACATATAAAAGTAAAGAACAGTGATGCCGAAAAAAAGGTAAACAGCAGACAAAGATCGAGGAGGAGGACAAAAATCCCTGATGATAGGGCCCAAGCAGAAAGCAACAGTTTGTACACCAGCTCATAATAAATGCACCACGAATAGCATATGGTTTCACAAACAAAAGCATGCCCAAACTCATTTTTTAACCATACATGGATATGTTGTAATACATGCTGATTGAAGAAGTATTACATGGAAGATTAACTACACATACTTAAGTCTCAGCTATATTTGATTGACCGCGTAGCGATGTAGCAGAATTACAAATATGCATCAAGTTTTAAGTAACCATTTGATTTGATGATCATTTCCCCCTCTACAAAAGTCTAGACGAATACCAACATCAATATGTATGCGTATGCCACCAGAATTAAGTCAAAAGATGTCCCAGAGCATATTGAAAAAAAATAATAGAAGGACACCAGGAACACAAACAACAAGTGACCAGATGACATTTTGAAAATAAAGTACATTCAAGTCTTAGTAAAAACAACATAACATTACTCAATACTAGTTGAGATGGGGTCCTAACTTTTAGCGAGTTGCCACATATCCAAACACATCAGTAGAGTTTTAAATCCTAGCACACAAGTATACTACCCAGCCTCAACCAGTCTCAACTTTGTTACGAAAATGTAAGAATGATATATAACCTAAGTATCTCTCAGATCCAATTGGAGAGCGTCATTTGTGTACCTTAAACATAATATTTCATCTTACCGCTACGTTTGACATGATTTACCAGCATCGCCACTCACTAGTAGGACAAGACATGTTTTGGTGGAAAAAGATATAGTCAACAGAATACATTATCAGGATAATGCAACAAACTGATGAAAGTTCAGCCAAAGGAACAATAATTTAGGGAGTGGATGTTTCAGAGCCCTTGATATATACAATGGATAATTTGTTTGATATACAAACAAGATTTTACATATAAAACTTTACACACAGTAGATAGCAAATACAATAAACCCACCAAGTACTTACTTGAGTCAAATTATTGACTTGGATGTTGAATCTTTGAATTACTTCACTGATCTCCTTTTTCCCAACCACTTTACCTGAAAAAATACAAAATAAGGCCAGTAATTCACACATCAAGAACTCATCATTTGAAATTACTGACCTCAGATGTTTAAAATACATGAGACATGCTAAATGGGAAAACCTTCATATTATTTTCTGCATGCATCCATGCCATGCGTGGAGTAACATCACTTGTTGATAGATTTTTGTAAATATCATAAAAATATACAGAGCATCATGCTGGAGTACTATTCTTGAGTCTTGACATAACCACTAGCCACCACAAACCAAATCTTACATTGCTACTTCCCCCAGAACACTGGAAAAGTGCTAAGTACATCATGCTGTCTTGGCGATGCAAGAACTGATTTTGTATTAAAAATCACATTTTCCCCCATTGCTTTAGAGAACTGAAAGATTACTTTCCACATGAGTATTTAGATAATTTACATAAGTAGATGGCACTGCAATGCTAGGCTTGACATTATGATTAACTGAGGTAGATTCCAAGTTTGCAAACATTCATTGACGTTAATATTCAAGAAATCGTGCTCAGAGGAGATTGTACAATTATTAATTTTTGACAAGAAATTCAGGAACTTTACCATTGAATAGCCACTCAGATTTGTTGCGGGCATCAATCTTCCTTGTGATTGTGATTTGCTCCTCTTTGCGGTCTCCTCTCAAAGTAATCTTAATATATCCAGATTCCTCTCCACGTTTCACATAAGCTCCAACACTAGTAGCCCTCCCAAGAAGCTTCACATTTGAAGAAGATACAAGGGGAAGTTGATGAATAGAGATACTTATGATGCATGGAGAAAGATAAATGGGCAAAATAATGGCAAATTGTTGCATTAACCTGAGGTTCACCTCCCAGTCCTAGGGCAATGGCACATACAAGAGAACTTTTTCCAGAGCCATTTGGCCCAATTACCAAATTTAAGCGCGATCCCGGCTTGCATGTCAGTGTGTTGAACGTCATGAAATTAAAGAGCTCAATCTTAATTATATTTCCAGACATATAGTCGTCATCCCCCCTGCAAACGAAGGAGAAGAAGCAAGGTTGGAAATTAAGATAAGAAATTTTATGTAAGATATGAATATTTCTCATATATCTTGAGCATTTAAATATCAACCAATGCAGATTGGCAAATCAACCCCCCCCCCCCCCCCCAAAAAAAAAAAAAAAAGCAAATAAAGAGAGAAGATATTCCCATTGTTGGCATAAAATGGCATGAAGATTAAGCATTGCTGCATCTCATGATTATACAAAAAGACCAACCAAACAGAAAACTCCAGGAGTCAGTAAGCTGGCATAGGAGGTGCTTATCATGGATTTATTTTCCAACTCCCTATCCTTTTCCTTAATTCATTTCTGGACCAAATATAACACGACCGAAATTGTGGTACATGCTGAAGCAACATAGGCCAAAAAAGCAGAATGTGAACCCATGCAACATGCAGAACATACTCCATGTAAAAGCAGTACAATCCTTAGAAACTCACTGGCATCAGACAAGAATGAAACCGTCCAAATGAAGTGATGCACATAACTCAGAGCTTAAGTAAGGTAGAAAGTAGAAACCTACTATAGCAAGATGGTCAAAATGAGAAGTTCAAAGCATGTAATAATACTATAATAGTGAAGCACTAGAATGCAATACTAATCAAAGTTGTACCTTTATAACCCTAAAACACAAGTATCGCCACATAACAAAGAAAAACACTGGGAAAACCCCCGAGCACCAAACATGGCAACAGAAAAGGGAGGGGGAAAAGTAAAAACACAGAGAGAGAGGTAAAACCTTGAGATTTTTGGCCTCTTCGGTTTCGGCTCATCCGCCATTGGTGTAAATACGTGAATCCAACAAGGAATCACGTTTCCAGTTGAAGCTATGAGAACTAGGGTTTTACTCTCTGCGTATTGGAGAAGGAAAAGGGAAATTTGACAGATATTGACGAGGAAGGGAATTGGCGCCAACTAGAGCGCACGTGCGAGGATGTCGTACGTGTTGGTTTTAGATCGTGTGGGAACGGTGGTGAGGCGGATGGGCGAGAGGGGAAATTTGGCTATTCAGCGGACGTTCACGAGTCGAATTAAGCCGAACAATCTAAGGCTTGAGTTCAGTTCGTTTGAATTTTTATTATATTTGAGTTCGGTTAGTATCCGTTCGAGCTTATAAAATTTTGTTCAAGTTCGGTTCATTTTGTAATTACTAAGTTCGCGAATAGTTCGAGTTTGGTTCGCCAAAAGCTCGATAACGTAATAAACGAATATAGTTCGAGCTCGAGCTCGAGTTCTTTGAACGTGTAATTCTAAGCTCGCACATAGTTTGAGCTCGATTCGATAAAAGCTCGATAACATATTAAACGATATCCGTGCTCGAGTTCGTGAAACATATAATATTTGGAACTTGGAGGTCATGTGTTCGATTTCCACTTAACACAATTTTACGCATAATTGAATTTTTTTATATATAAAAAATATTCATGTATATTATCGAGCTCGGCTCGTGAGCCTAGTTCGCAAGGCTCGGTTCGCGAGCCTAGTTCGTGAGCTTGCAAACCAAATACCTATAGGCTAGAGTTCGGTTCGTTTAGGCCAACGAACAATTCTGAACGAATGTTTTTTTCGAGTCGAGACCCGAATAGTTTCGTGTACATCTCTATCTGCGGGGCACGAGAGTAAATAAAAAGATTAGTTTGAGCAAAACATGTACACGAGCCAAATTGTTCCCAAACTATTCGGATCTCGACTCGAAAAATATTCGTTCGAAATTATTTGTTGGTCTAAATCACCGAACTTGAGCCTAATGTGGAGCTTGATAAAATTTTCGAGCCAAATTCGAGCTTGTATGCATTTGGTTCGCACGCTCGCAAGCTTGTTCACGAACCTAGGCTTGCGAGGAGTCCAACTCAATTGTATATATTAATATATAAAAACATATTAGTTATGTATTTATTTGTGTCAACTTGAATTGAACAAAATATCTCTAAAGTTAAAAGTAAATAGTTATTACCAATATGATAGTTATAATTTTTTAACGAACTATTCACAAACTATTAAGTTTTCCTTTTGACAAAACTTTAAATGCGGCGGTCAAACGGATTTTATTACATATGAAAGTCTGTGTCATGGGTCAACTCAAGTATAGTAAAAAAAAAAAATTAGCAAGAAGGACACCGCGTTTTTCTCCTTGATAAATAATGTTCCGCCACACGAAATGAGAATCGTTTAAGTTAGTCCAGTGTCTCCTTGGTTTGGTAAATAAAGTTCCATCACACATAATGATATCCGCTTAAGCGTGTCTTCTGTGTGACGATCTTACGGTATGATGCAGTGTGAACACACTTTTACATGAAAAAGTGATATCCTTTATCTAAAAAAGTATTATTTCCATCCCCAATGAAATTGCACATTTTCTTTTTCGAAACATTCCAAAATAATTTACATATTCTTAAAAAAAAAAAAATTATAGCACAATTTCTACACTCAAAATTTCAACCCTCGACTAAACTAGAAAATAATTCTCCTATCTGAAAGGTTATCAACAAGTTACCGGCTCATATTGAAAAGAACAGAGTGGAGCAGAAAAACAAAATATCTAAAACTAATGCAGCTAATATTTCAACTGAAAAAAATCTATAAAACACACAACAACAATATCTCCACATATATATATAATATATATATTTATTTAATTTTTTTTCATTTTTTTTATTTACCAATAAATCATAACTTACTATCCCCACATACTTGGACACTGTTAGTTGGGCATTTCTGGCCATGGCCATATGCTCATCTTCAAAGCCTTCACCATATTTCCCAAACATATCATTTTCATCATATTCAATCAAGTCATATCTCAGAGTTTCAAACTATACTTGTATCTCTGTTCAAGAATCTGCATTTACAATTCCTGCTGATGTGGAGGATGTGGAGAAGAAGCGCAGTCAGGTTACAATCCGAAGGAAGAGACGGAGACGACGACGGAGAAGATTAATCGAACACGACGAAGATGACGACAACGACAATGATGATAGAGTTGTGTTTGTGGATAAGAAGGTTAGGAAGTCGAGATTCATGACTCCTAAAGAAGAGGCCACATTCTCTTGGTACCTTAAGGTATGTATGCAATTGTGTGCTGTAGTTATATTCTTGAACTTTTGTTTCCTCATTTTCCAAGAGCTTTTAATTTTATTCAAAAATATGATTTTTGTCGAAAATCCTAGCTCTGTCCTTAGATGTGGCAATTTGGATGGTTTGGTCTGGCTGGCCCAGCCTATTAGACTAAGTCATAAGTCGAGCTGAGTTGCGCCGGCCGAAATTCCATCGAACTAAATATTATTGAGTCCAGACCAACCATTTTCCTTAAATATATTAAGATTTTCAGGTCAGGGCATGGTTCATCGAGCTTTTGACCTATCGGATCGGGTTTGTTAAGTCTAACAGTCCTTTGGACCTAGATTCTTATAGCTTAACTCATTTAAAATATTGGGCCGGCTGAGATAGTCCTTCGGGACGGGGTAATTTTGACAACTCTATATGTCCCTATTTATCAGGACCTCTCTCTCAGAAGATGAAATTGTTGGAATCATAATTATTGATTTTATTTCGTTTCAACTGGAATAATTGAAACATTTCATTCCGGTCATGAAAACATAATAGTTTAGAAGTTATTATGTTTCAGCTAATTGTTCGACCTTTCCGGACTAAAATTCCTGAGATTCGAGATGGCTGGAATAGCTTAAAAATCCTTTTTTTGTGGGTATGTGTATATATATATATATATATATTAATTTTACACACGCATATATATGCTTATACTAAAAAAAGTTTCAAAGTATTATTATAGACTATTTAGAATAACTGTCGAAACGGTATTGATAACTTTTGATGGAACAGGAAAGAGCAAGGGTTGAAGAAGTGAGAAGAGAGCTATTATCCGAGACCGGAGGATATGAATTATCCTCAAATCAATGGGCTAAGGCTGCAGGATTAAGTCAGCACAAACTGGATAGGATTATATGGAATGGGAGAGAATCGGAGAAAAAACTCACAACTTGCTATCACGGGCTCGTTTTATCCATCGCTTCTTCTTATCAAGGCAAAGGACTAGGCGTGCAAGATTTAACACAGGTCTCTTGATCAATTTTCACTAAACTAATTCCGTTGTCACTATTGAACATGTGATTAGTCAACATATTAAAAGATAAGGGATTAGTTCAGTGATGGACTTACAAATTTGTTTAGGCATCATCTATAGTCCATAGAATAATTTTAGAGTTTGTCATACGGGACGAAATTTTATACTAAATAGAGAACAAACTCCTAGTAGGCTACAAAGTAAACTATTATATATTCTGCTTCGAATTAAAATATTGAATAAATTAAATTGAAAAAATAGAAGTGTAGAAGATTTGAAAAGGTGCACACCTCTGGATCCGTTGAATATATTCATGGGCCTAAAAGTACTCAACACTCAAAATCATGAAATACTAATAATGTAGATAAAATTAATAAATTTATTCTGTTTTTACTCGTTCCATTATATTTTCTAAAAACTTTCTCTATTACTTACACTAAAAATATATCAATCGATTATGATTAAATAATTATTTTAAACATGTCATTCATTTGGTAATAGTCTAGTTAAGACATGGTAAGAAAAGGAATGTATATTTATACCCTGCACCCAACATAACAACATCGCAAGTGTTTTTTGCAAGAGAAAAATTCTTATCATAGTTACTGTAGCAACATGCATAAGTTATATGTCCAAATTGATTGGATTACTTTCCGGTGTTTGTACAGTATTTTCTATCGATCATTATTTTAATGAAGGCCTAGTAAATGAAGGTTAAAGTCTGATTATACATATATTCATCCCGTATATGGGCTACTATCCGTAGGAAGGCAGCATAGGCCTTCTTCGAGGCGCGATCAAGTTTAATCCGGAGAGGGGTTATAAGTTATCAACATATGCTTACTGGTGGATTAGGCAATCCATCACACGAGCCGTAGCAAACAAGTCCAAGATTATCAGATTACCGGTACTGGTTATTACATTAACCTTGCTTAACTGTTAGTGTTTTTCTCATAAACCATAAACTTGTTATACATTAATATATATAAATTATACAGATTTGAAAGCCATTAAACCAAATTTCTGGTCATTTTCACCGGATTTCTACACCTGACTTGCGCGTGATAAAATTTTATGGATTTTTATAATTGAGCCGGTTATCCTAGTACATACTTAGGAATTTTGTATCTGGATTAGTGAAAAAAATGATAATACTTTGTCGCGCGCCAGTTACACGTAGAAATCCAATAAAAAATGGCTAGAAAATAAGTTTGGTGGTTTATTTGTCAATTCCGTAATTTTATATATAGTTTTGGTGACTTCTATACAAAAATGATGATAGTTATGTGGGACTATTTTAATTAACCCTAAAGATTATAAGTAGTAAATCCATGGTTAGCTTTTAATTTACAGGGAAGCATAAACGAACTGATGCCAAAGATCTGTGAGGCCAGCAATGCCTTAAGCAGAACATTGCGAAGGTTTCCTACGTATGAAGAGATTGCAGAAGCTATTGACGCGAATCCTTCTTCTGTAAGACTGGCTATCGAGAGAAACAAATATCCAATTTCTCTCGATCAAGCCATGACCAGTCAAGGTTGCATGTCTCTGCAGGTTCTTTCCCTTCACTTATATGAAAAAGTACATATTCTTTGTTATAAAAGTGAAAAGATGTAGGCCTAGACTTAGAGTGTGTGTTGTTTAAGGATGAGTGCTGAAGTACCGTTGGGTGTGGTAAATAATGTGATGAAAACTAGGTGAAAAGATAGGTTTGGGCTTCCCCAATATATTGGGGAGAATCTTAAACAAATACAACTTTATTTTTTTGGCTTTAATTCTCATGTAACATAGACACTTTCCATTGCCCATTATTACAAGCATATCCCTACACCGTGAAAAGCGAAAAATGTCTCTTCGCGGGCCTGAATTTAGCTTCTTAGGCTTAATTCCCATGTAACATAGACATTTTTCACAACTCGTTATTCATAAGCATATCTCGCACCTGGAAAGAGGAAAGTGGGTTTCTTTCGTCTTCCCATAGTCACATAAGCAAAGCTAAGACCTCCAATCATAAACCTCAATCTAAGTATGAGTACCAACCACTTGAGCAGCTTAAGTAGTTGGTGGTTCAGACTCAAAGAACTTTAGATTTATGTCTGAAGGTTTGAGATTCGAGTTTGGAAAAAATAATCGACCCATTTTTTGTGGAAAAATAAATCCAAAAAGTTAGTCCAAGTCCGTGGAGAATGTATATGTTACGTGGGGAATTACACCAAAAAAGTTAAGTCCAAGCCACGTATTGTTACAAAAAGCATCACATTTAGTAAAATGCATGGTCCGTGGGGAATATTTATGTTACGTCAAGCCCAGGGCCATTACAGAAAGCATCACATTTAGTAAAATACACAATCCGTGGGAAATGACCATGTTACATAAATTAAATCCAAAAAGATAAGTCCAAGTCCATAGGTTGTTACAGAAAGCGTCACTATAAGTAAAATGCAATATTTTTCAGGATATAATTGCGGGGCCAGATAAGATCAGGATCGTTACAGAAAGCATCACATTTAGTAAAATACACAGTCTGTGAGAAATGTCCATGTTACAAAAACAATTAAATCAAAATAGTTATGTCCAAGTCCATAGGTCGTTACAGAAAGCGTAACATTTAGTAAAATGCAATATTTTTCAGGATATAATTGCAGGGCCAGATGAGATAACTCCAGAAGCAATGGTGAAGAAAGAGCTGTTGAAATTGGAAGTACGGAAGCTTCTAGAACCTCTATGTGAAAGAGAGGCAGAGATAATACGATTACACTACGGATTGGACGGTGAAACAGCGAGGTCCTTTGAGGAGATCGGAAGGTTAGTGAAGTTGTCAAGGGAGAGAGTGAGGCAGATCAATACTGCTGCATTGTCGAAATTACGAAAGACTTGCAGAGTAGATGATGTGAAGTACTTCTTATAGGCGATTACATATATGAAAAAATGGAGTATCGAGTAGAACCTTAAACAAACACACTCATTGTTGAATCTGTAAAAAATCATCAATACATAGTATTTTCTTCTCTGTGGTTATGCTCCAGTTGCTAAGCATAGTATGTATTCCACTTGAAGAAAATAAGCCTCGTATCGGTGGATCAAATTATTTGTTCCACTTATAGTATTCCATGTAAAAAATAATGAATTTAAACCTTGAACTCCACTAACCATTAATCATAAACTCGTGAAACATAAAACGTGAATCGTGAATGACACTTGAATCATGAAATGTGAAATAAAACTATATCCTAATGTCAAAGTTTAAACCTTGGGTGGTAATTTGAACATAAACCATGAATCCGTGAATTATAAGCATAAACTATGGACAAAGACACTGAATCGTGGGAAGCATGAATGTGAATTATGGACAGAATAGTGAAACCCTGAAATAAATTGTTTACAGATGAAAATTAAAAATTAATGATTTTGTTTGGAGTGGAATATGAGTGGAACGGGTGAATTCATACCCACACGAGCATGCTTTGTTATTTCCTGTTTTCGTTTTCAGGGTTGATAATCAAATTAAGCTACTTGTTATTTAATTAGATAACATTTATTAAAAACTTGTCTGAACTGAGTTCAATAACTATATAAAACAAGCTTGAATACACTTTTACATTTGATATAATATAAAGCTCGACTTGCACTCAGGTTGAGGAGTAGATCTTGATCAAGCACATGTACACATATCAAATTACGCAACTTAGATTTGTGCTCAACTCGATTAAAAAGATTTCATGTTACAAAAATTGACGCCTAACTTTGCCTAGTCCTGCCTAAATCTTGATAAGGTATTAGATCATAGTCTGCTACCCCACTAGCACATTTAACAACATTGATTATTTATTGCTTATATACTATATTTGGAGAATTACACAAGATATCATATATACCATGTATGCATAAGTGTACATATAGACAGTGTGTAAATGTTTGCACTGGATAGTGGATATATCACCTTCCTATTTACAGTCCAACCCGAGCGTTGTAGGTTGAGGTGGCAATTCACGTGGCCCGTTCTGCTCGGGCCAATGTCATATTTTGAATCGAGTTAAAATTTAATGGGGCCTAAAATTAATCCGCCCAACCCAGCCTATCCTAAAATTATCGGGCCTTCCCGTGATCTCTCGGAATTTTGGTCAATCGGATCGGAGCTTTCGGCCATATTTCGGATGAAAAATTCTATAACTTAGTCCATCTAAAGCATCGAATCGAGCCGATTTTCCATCTCTAATTGCAAGACTCAGAGGCTAGGCACAATTTTATACTACCTCCGTCCCGGTTATTCTTGCACTGGGAGAGTTGGCACAAGTATTAAGAAAAGTTGCTTTTTGGGATTTTGTTGACTTTTCAAAGGTGAATTAAAGGTGAAGATTGAGGGTGAAGATTTTGAGGGTGTAGATTATATTATAACTTTCCTTTTTAAGGGGTGTGCAAGTTTAGCTGGGACGGACGAAAGTGCAAGTTTAGCTGGGACGGAGGGAGTATAAATTTTAGCTTTGTTCTAAAAGCCTCCGGCTATCTTCAATTATATCCCGTTTAGGCACTAGACGGTCCTTGGTCGTTCATATTTTTTCTCCGACTTCTCCCTACCCAATCCCGCTCAGATCCCATTGACTTCGTCTAGATCCCAATTAAACGATAAATCATAATCGGTTGTTCGACTAACGCTTAACGATTTTAGAATTCTTATATGAAGGAAACAACCTTCACACCAACAAGCGTCTGTAGTCCAACGGTTAGGATAATTGCCTTCCAAGCAATAGACCCGGGTTCGACTCCCGGCAGACGCAGTCAGTTTTTTTACTCTTTGTTGTAAGCATTATTGATCTGAAATGTCCGTTTTACCCTCGGACCTCTCTCTCCTTTTACTCCCTCCGTCCCGGTTAACTTGTCATAGTTGATCGAGCACGGATTTTAAGAAAAAGTAGATTTTGTTGAATCTTTGACTTTTTAAAAAATGGAGATTGAATGTGGATATTTTGAGGGTGAAGATTGTTGTCTCTCATTGCCATTTATGGGTGTGACAAGTTAAGTGGGACGGACTAAAATGAAAAATAGGACAAATTAACTGGGACGGAGAGAGTATTTAAGAAGAGAAAACGAGAATTTTCATTAATTAATTAGTGAAACATCACGTACACTAATTGCTCAGAAGTCACTAAACTCCGATTCGAATTTTCTACCATATTTGGTACAATAACTTCACAACATATTATATCAATAATACCACATAATTATATTGTATAAAGTAAGAAATTTAAAATACACTAAACTTGCAAGTAATTTGTAATTATGTTTATTTTCCAAAAAAAACTAAGCTAAAATTTCAAAATATAAGCCAACTTTGTGGATGGCCAAAGTTGACTGATCATTCGATTGTTCGAGTAATATTTGTTAAATTTTGAAGCAAGTCGAACTTGCAAGCTCGTTAATTTGCAAAATCGGCTTGTCGCCGGCCGACATTTTAGATGAGCTGGATCACAAATCTACGCTCATAGGACCCAACATGCTCGACTCAATGGGCCAGAATCTCATGTATCACTGGTTGATCCGAAAATCTTTATATATTTAAGTGAATGAATTGTGCAGGGCTAAATAATTACTGACTCGGTAATATTTTGGACTATCCAACCTAACCAGACATATAATTATAACCCGATGTGCTGAATCTAGCTAGGCTAGACCAACCAAATTACCGAGAAATTCTATGCTACTCAGTCCGATAGTGTCTAACTGAGTGATCTGACCATCCATCTAAAAGGTGCATGAAAATCAAAGAAATATCAACTCTCGATCTCAATTCATTTTTTAAATAAATGGTCGGATCATCTTCGACTGGTAGCATAGACTTAATTAGCATGATTACACATACGTAAACTGTGATTAACTTAAAATAAGAAAACCAACAGTGCAACAGCTTTTCTTCTGACTGTATAATAATAGAAATATTCGCTAGTTATGTAGGCCGGCTATAGTATATAGTCTACACATGCATACACAGAGAGTGGTCCAAATTCTACAAAGCCTCCGCAAGAAAAAATTAACTTTACTACACAAAGGACGAAATTCATGAAAGCTGACGAGTGATTGCACCATTTTATCGTTGAAATTTGGTACGACCGACTGAATTCTGTTTTTATTCACCATAATTCCAGAGAGAGGTGAGAGAATTATTGTGTTGAGAGAAATGGGGAAGGTAGTGTGCGTAACTGGAGCATCAGGTTTCATAGCGTCATGGCTGGTCAAGCTTTTGCTTCAGCGTGGTTACACTGTTAATGGCACCGTTCGGAACCTCAGTATGCTCTCTCTCTCTCTCTCTCTCTGTCGTTGAATTGTGCGATTTGGCGATGGCGGATAGTGTACAATTTTGGTGTTTTTGAATGTAAACTGCAATTTCGCGTTGTTCTTCACTTTTGAACATTTAGTGCATCTTCGGTTGAAATCATTTCCAAAAACTTCTAATGCATATGCTTTTATACAATTTTTTTGTGGAAATCCATGAATGTAAGTCTCTCTCTCTCTCTCTCTCGTTGAATTGTGCAATTTGTCGATGGCAGATGGTGTACAGTGTTGGTATTTTTTAAAGTAAACTGCAATTTCGCATGATTTTTCACTTTTGAACATTTGGTGCATCTTCGGTTGGAATCTCTTCGAAAAACTTCTAACGAATATGCTTTTATACAATTTTTGCGTGAAAATCATGAACGTAAGTAGTTTCTCGTCTTCGAAAGAAGGATTTGGTATTACGATTAGATTTACCTTAGGATTCCATGTTACTCTCTCTCTCTCACTCACTCACACACACACACACACACATACACACAGATGCATGGCTTAGTTGTTGTGCAATTTGTCGATGGCAGATAGTGTACAGTGCTGGTATTTTTGAATGTAAAGAGCAATTTCGCATTATTCTTCACTTTTGAACATATAGTACATCTCTGGTTGAAATCTCTTTAGAAAACTTCTGACTAATATGCTTTTATACAATTTTTTGTGTGGAAATCCATGGGTATAATCATATAAGTAATTTCTAGTCTTCGAAAGAAGGATTTGGTATTACGATTAGATTCACCGTGTTACTTAATTTGGATGTTGGGTAATAACTATTGCAGTAAGCCATTTGAGACTTCTGTTTCTGTTTTAATATAGTTCTTCAAGTTACAATTATTCTAAGTGTCTGTTAAAAAGAAATTTGATGTATTTACGATTTTGTGCTGAATGCTTGAACTCAGGTGATCCGACAAAGGTTGCACAACTATGGGCACTAGAAGGAGCTGAGGAAAGACTGCGATTGTATGAAGCTGACTTACTAGTGGAAGGATCTTTTGACTCTGTAGTCGATGGCTGTGATGGAGTGTTTCACACTGCATCCCCCGTTGCCATTTCAGTTTCCGATCCACAGGTTCTTTAGTTTAACTGGTCTGCACATTTAGGCTTCATATTGACCTCCTTAACTGAATATCTTGCTCATCTATTTGTGTAAAAATGGTCAATATTCTTCAAACCGTTAGATCTGGAGTCGAAAAGGATAGTGCATTTTAATGAGTTGATCTCACATATCTGATTCCTTTGATGTATGGTTTAAATCCTGAATTAAGGAAAACTTAGGTATTGAATGATCACATTCTTTTGATCCTTATTACAACATAAGATCGTCAAAGGCAACATAGTTCTGTGCTCCAATTTTCGAATCTATCGTTCTCTGTGATAGCTCAATTGTTAATACATTTACTAGTCGTACTCATATGTGATACGCACGACTGGAAAGTTATAACTCACTTCTTGTATTTCTCGAGTCTAAATTTTCATTTTACGATTGATTGTTGACATCTCAGACGGAGCTGCTAGATCCTGCAATAAAGGGAACGCTTAATGTTCTTAAATCATGCAAGAAAGCATCGACAATCAAAAGGGTAGTTGTGACATCTTCAATGGCTGCTGTTATGATCAACAACAATCCTCTGAGACATGATGTTGTAATCGACGAAACATGGTTTTCTGATCCAATCTTCTGTGAGGAGAAGAAGGTATATTGCAAATCTTGAAATATTATAATAAGTACTTTTCAATTGTCTGATCTAATAGTAGAAAAAGTGGCCTACACCTGATAGTTTAATCTACGTTCAGGAATGGTATTCTCTATCAAAAACTTTAGCTGAGAAGGCTATGGGGGAATTCGCCGACGAAAATGGCCTCGACTTGGTTGCATTGCACCCCGGCTTTGTGATCGGTCCTCTACTGCAACCAACTCTCAATTTGACCTCTCTGGCTCTTGTCAATATCATTAAAGAAGGTATATAAAGCTCTCTTTTAAGGTGTCATTTTTTATGATCTCACCATAGAATTAGGGTTGCAAACGATCCGAGTCGAGCTAAGCTTGTTGTGTTCATGTACGGTTCATTTATTTTTAATTGAACTCGTCTCAGCCTAGTCGAGTCGAGTCGTATTTGAGAGTGTTTGATTATGCTAATTGAATATTTGTGCTCGTGAACGATTAATTATTCTATTTACGAGCATCAAATAAATAATTATTTTCCTAAATCATACAAATAAACAAACTTAACCAAATGCTCATTACAAGCACAGGTAATATACTAATGTTATATTAGATGTAGTATAAATATTGATGTTTTTGTTGTTAGTTTTCTTATTATTAATGTTATTATTATTAGTTGAGTTTCGAATTTTAATGAACGAGTCATTCATGTTCAAGCTCTGTTTATAAAACGAGCTCAAAAATTTGTTCGGTTATTCAAATAAACGAGCTCGTTAACGAGTTGTTCAACGAAAACTCTGTTCATTTGAAATCATACATAGAAGGAAATCACACCACTAAAGTATATATTGAACTCTTATAAACTTACATCATATAATTTCGATGTTGAAAAACTGCATTATTTAGCCTCTACTAGCATATTAGCACTAATGATATAAAATTTCCCATAAATCACATGAGGAAGCTAGATTAATTTCCTGAATTTTTGATATATGTTGTTTGTAGGGAAGCAATTCCATTCCAATGGCGTATACCGATTTGTTGATATTAGAGATGTTTGTCTTGCTCATATTCTAGCATTCGAGAATCCGTCTGCAAGTGGCAGGTACCCTTTGGTCGGAAGGGTGACGTATTCATTTGAAGCACTCGACATATTGAACCGCATTTTCCCGTCCCTTAACCTCCACCCGCAGTAAGTTCTATAATGGCTCTGTCGTATAAAAAAGTTATGTTTTTATAACTAACTTAGAGTTTGCGCTTGCTTATTTTAAGTAAACTTATGTTTTGGCTTAAGTTCAGCTAAAAAGGGTGTTTGCATACTTCTGCTTTTGCTTAGATTTAGAGGTGTTTGCAATTACTTTTTCCAAGTACTTTTCAGCTTGTAGTTTGAGAAAAACTGTTTTAGAGTGTTTGCGAAAACAATTTCAGCTTTACTAAAAGTGATTTTAGACCAACAGCTACAACTAGAAAAGAATTTTGTTCCCAACTTTTTTATATTTTGGTAAATAAATAGAAGTTTTTTCACTTATAAGTTAATAGCTGCTTAAGTATCAAATACTCAAACTTTTATATTTGACCAAAATTAATTTTATTCTCAAGCACTACTTACTTTTGATTTTAAACATTTTTACCACAATATCTACCTTTAATTTCTTCTTCAAAAGATAAAGCAAGGGAGAACACTCCCTTAGCACATTTTAGCTAAAACCGGAAAGCATGGAAAATGCTGCTTCAAATTACTTCATGCAAAAAATTGCTAAAAAAGTGATTATTTGACAAACACTACGACTTGTGAGTCTACACTTTTGATCTTTACCAATTTTCAACAATCTCTAATTTTAATCACTTTTCGTATTGCAGTAATACAGAGAACCAACCAGCTTTACCTCCTTATCAGGTCTCCCAAAGTAAAGCAAAAACTTTGGGCCTAAATTTTACTCCTCTCGAAGTGAGTCTTAGGGACACAATCGAAAGTTTGAGGGAGAAAAATTTCATTAATTTCTAAAGAAATTCACGTGATCTAAAATTATTTTTCGTCCCATAACTATTCACTCGTACACTTTTGGTTTCACAAATAATTGAGCTTTCAATTTAATCACGTAATTGTTGATGACGAAATTGGCCAAAAAGGGACACGTGCCTGTCACGCGACAACAATTTCGATCGATTTTAATTATGTGGCACCGACGCTAACAAACATGTGTCATTTTCTGGCTGATTTGGTCAATGGCGGAGAAAATAGGGCCAATATCGAGCAATTTCAATAGTTATAGACTAGATTGAATATACAACTATTTTTTAGAATAAAAGCGTACGAGCGAGATGTTATGAAATTAAAAATGATTTTACTCCAAATTCATGATTACTAATTTACTATGTTGAGAAGCTTATCGTAACATGGCTTCAGAATTAGGGCTTCCGTTTGGATGTGCTTTGGAACTATTTTGGAAAATTGATGTTTGTATTGATAATATGATTATGTATTTATCAATTTATGTTAATGTTTTTTGAGAAGAATTTTTTTATGAGTTGGCATGTGGTGATTTTAGGCAGTTCGATATAGTACATTGAATCAACACCATATGTTGTGTCGGATTGAGTCGGTTCAATATTTCATCGAACAAGAAATATTTTATCTGCTATTTAAATATACACACTTACGTTTATACCCACATGTATAATGTATTTGTGTAAATTTACGGCGAAAAAGGCCCCTCATGTATATCTCCAATTATAGCATCTCAAAGACTGTAAAATACAATTTTCAACTAAGTAAAACATACTACTCCGTCCAAAATTTCAGACTTTAACAAACCAGAAAGTAAAACCGAGTCTTGTGTGTGAGTGTGACACTGCAGACTTTAACAACCAGAAAATACTAAAAGACTGAGTTTTGTGTGTGACGGTCTCACGTGTGATAGAATACACTAAAATATGATGTTTTTACAGATAAGTGATACTTTTGCTACAAAAAGTAATCCTTTTTTGGTTAAAAAAACTGATACTTTTACAAATAAAAGTGATATATTTGCTACAAAAAGTAATATTTTTTTTCCGTCACACGGTGTAACGGTCTCACACAAGTTTTTGTCATACTAAAAATATTTAAACCAAAACTATTTAAATCCGATTTAAAATAGGCATTATACATCTTAAGGTCCTTAAAGTATTAATGTTTGTTTTAAATGGTCCTTAAAGTATCATTTTGTTTTAATTGGTCCTTAAAGTTATAAATTTTTAAATCAATTAGTCCCTGAAGTATTTTTTATTTCAATTGGTCCCTTATGTTTTACAATTATTTCAATTGATCGTTAAACTATTACGAAATTCTAGCTTAAGGCCCCCTAAAAGAAAAAAAAAAAGATACATAAAATATGTGAAATCGCCGATTTAATTCAAAATAATATTATAATATATCTTTTATTAAATAAATATTGTGTATTTTAATTATGATATTTTCACCATCAAACGAGGTGAATTATACTATAATAGGATTTGAACAAAAGTTCGAGATTACAATTTCTCAATAATTTTATCCAAACTTTGAGAAATACTTTGTGGTACTTTAATTTTAGTGATAATTTAGTTGAGATATTTTGAACTCTATCTATCTTGAATTTAATGTAAAACAAAACATTATTAACGAAAGGACTTTGAATTTTTATGTTTGAAGGTCTTTACAATATTTAAAAAAATTAAAGTTATTTCGTTGATAATGTTCAATTTTTACTTTAAATTCAAGATAATTAGAGTTCAAAATATCTAGATCAAATTAGCACGTTTTTAACTAAAATAAAGTAGCACATAGTATTTTCTCAAAGTTTGGATGAAATTCTTGAAAAAATATAATCTCGGAGTTTTATTCAAATCGATATGTTTGTATAAATCACCTTCGTTTGAGGGGGAAAGCATCATAATGATAAATTACAAAACATTTATTTAATAAAAGATATGTTACAATTAATATCATTTTGAATTAAATCGGTGATTTCACATATTTTATGTATTTTTTTCTTCTAGGGGCCTTAAATAGATTTTTGTAATAGTTTAAGGATCAATTGAAATAATTCCAAAACATAAGGGACTAATTAAAATAAAAAATACTTCAGGGACTAATTGAATAAAAAAATTAGAACTTTAAGGACCAATTAAAACAAAATGATACTTTAAGGACTATTTAAAACAAACATCAATACTTTAAGGACTTTAAGATGTATATTGCCTTTAAAATATATACATACATATAATGTAACAGAGGATTCGAATTGCCACTCCCCGTCCAGCCCATTTCAATCGTGACAGAAACCATATTGTAATCATCTTTCAATTCAAATATTCTATCGTGAATTCTTAATTCCATCTCTTGCAATTTAAAATGTAGTTACAATGAGTAAATATGGCATAATATCGGGAAACATTGTTTGATTTATAAGTAATGTAATTGACTTTTCCAATAATTTTGTCATGATAATGACAAATCTGAATTAATCAAATGGACTAGGACCATATACATACTTACCATCACTATTGTTATAATCAAATCGCCGACCTGTATCACCATCGGTTTAACCGATCCGATCAGTTGGATCAGTGATAGTACATAATTATCAAACTTAAATAAGTCGATTTTTAAATTTAATTATTTAAGTCATTTTGTGAGATTCATTGGTAATTCAATTGGTTTAGTGGCCGGCTATGGATCTAGTTCTGCTGACCCCTATCGTAACTACAATTTTTTTATTTATCCATGTGAATATAACTAGATGAGATTTTCTAATTATTTTTTTTCCAAAATCGAGAGTCTCATTAATCAATCTCAAGTACAAAATTCTCAACTCAATTAGGAAAATTATCTGTCTACATAATTCGATCGGTTGAATAAAAAAATGTGCAAATGAACAACTACATTAGATAATCCGTAAAAAATATATGTTAAATATTATTCACAAGACGTCCGATAGCAACAAGACTTGATTCTTGTCTGATGACTACATGCACAACAAGCAACGAATCGAAAAAATGTCTTGCATTGATAAATAAAAGATGGAATAAAATCAAAATGGAGGGTACAATCTAAAATATAAGTGTATGGAGAGAGTATTACACAAGGGCTCCAATCTAGAGTACAAGTATATGGAGAGAGAGTATTACACAATTGTCATGTATTTATGTAATTACGCAAAGGGTATGTTTGTTTACAAATTTACCTGCTCGGATAAAGGCAGGTTGATCAAAATTGCATTTGGACTGCGACTTAAAGTTACGATCCTTTAGTCCATTTAAATCTAAGGATACATGGAAATTCGGATAGCCCGACCTAATCGGGCCCAGTTATCGCGCTAATATCATATGTCGCACCGGACCAAGCCGGTCCGTGCTGACGAAAAATTATTAAGCCCGGCCCAGCACATACCCTTAAATATACAAAGAATTTCGGGTTGGTCCGTAGTCTGTCGGGCATTTGGTCCATTGAGTGACAATTGTTGGTCTGATGGTACTTCGAACCTAGATTTCTATAGCACAACACACCCCCCTTAAATATACAAAAAAAAAAATTGGGTCGACTCATGGCCCGTCGAACTTTTGACTCACTAGTGGATCTATTGATCCCGACGGTACTTCAGATCTAAATTTGTATAACCCATCCATCTAGGGCGGACTGCAGCCCATAAGACAGCTCTAATTCAAGCCTATTTTATTCTTTATTTATGCACTCATTACAGAATAATTTTTTAAACAATTTCCAAATGATTACACCTTTTACATCTTATCATATTTCGACCTAGAACAAACATGAATTTGCACCCGTGATTCACCATGCTTCACTTAATTCATAAACAAAACATATGGTAAAGAACATTGCACCAATCAGATGGATTTGCAGAAAGGGAAGAGGAGGTGTCCAAATTCGCAACTACTCCACAAGAAAATTAGCTAAAATTCAACAATGACGTCGACCACTGCTTAAATTCTGCTTTTTTTCAGCTTAAATTCTTCTCTCTCGCACACACGTATACACACTACACACACAAACACACGCTACTGTGTTGAGAGAAATGGGAAAGGTAGTGTGTGTGACTGGTGCATCAGGTTTCATAGCATCATGGCTGGTTAAGCTTTTGCTTCTGCGTGGTTACACTGTTAAAGCCACCGTCCGCAACCTCGGTATGTACTCTTTCTATAGACGAGCCAGGATTTCATAACGAGAAGAACGAAATGAATATTTTACTATATTTATCAAAGTTTATAGGATTTGAGAGTGGCGATTTTCATTATTAACTACAGTTACAATATATATGTATATACACAATAGCTTCGTCGGAACGGAGTCCATGCTGACTTCGTCTCTGTCTCCCACACACAAACACACACTGAAAGATATTCTCATGCACACGAATTTTCTTGAAGGAAAGTTGGCAAAATATGCTTTTCTTGGACTTCTATTGAGTCACTGCATGATTCATCCACCCTTCATGACTCAGTGTCTGTTCTGGTTTTTAACCTTAGTCAGGGACGGATCTAGAATTTAGTTAAAAGGACAGTCGGTGTTTTTTAATTATATTATAGTTTATTGGGATGAAATTTTATAAGCAAATTAAAGGGTAAGCTTGTAAGTGAATGAAGTGATTTAATTATGAATTTGAGATTAGTTTGAAAGTCACTGTCAAACGCACATTTTGGTTGGTGCATGTGAAGTGTGTGCGGTGCATGTGAAAGAAGTGCGTGAAGAATGTGTGTAGTATGTGAATATGAATGTAAATTATAAGATTTTAAAAAATAAGGTCAATTAAATGAACTATTTTTTGGGAGCTTTATAAGCTCTAAAAATTTGTTTTTACATCTTATAAGTTTAACATCCTATTTCACCATACACATTTTTTGAGCTTATAACAACATTTAAGTCCAATTTGCCAAAGAGAGACATTCCATTTTTTGAGCTTATAACAACATTTAAGTCCAATTTGCCAAAGAGAGACATTCGATATATTTAATTACACAGTGTAGCTGCCTCTGTTGCAAAAACCTCTACAAGCTTCGATTAATTCACGTTTAGGCATCAGGTTCTCATTAGCTGCATAAGTTTATTTCCCGCAACTTCCTGTCTAATCATACTTTACTCTTATTTTCCGATCAATTCCATCTATACCTCGACTTACTGTATGACTAGCGCCTAATGACTTTTACAACCTTAATGACGACATATAATTTTACAATCACCATGCTTGAACTCAGATGATCCAACAAAGGTTGCACACCTGAGGGCACTAGAAGGAGCCGAAGACCGATTGCAACTGTACGAAGCTGACTTACTCGACGAAGGATCCTTCGACTCTGCAGTCGAAGGCTGCGATGCAGTGTTCCACACTGCATCGCCCGTTTTTCTCTCAGTTTCCGATCCAGAGGTCCTCATAATTTAAACTCATCGTGCATTTTTAGACTCAGTATCATCAGATCAACCTCATTGTGTTTATGCAGACAGAGCTGTTAGATCCAGCAATCAATGGCACAATTAATGTTCTGAAATCGTGCAAAAAAGTATCGACAATCAAAAGAGTAGTTGTGACGTCATCAATGGCGGCTGTTATGGTTAACAGTAATCCTCGGAATCAGGATGTTGTAGCAGACGAAACATGGTTTTCGGATCCAATTCTCTGCAAGGAAAATAAGGTGTACTATCTCCGTTTTTCTCGATTTCTTTTAGGTTTGTATAAGAAAATTAAGAGGTATAGAAATATATGAGATCACCTATCAATTTATCAGTGTTTCATATTAGATGATGTCGTATTATACTTAGTGTAATAAAATATTCAAAATGGTACAAGAAATGGACAAATAAGTATCAACTAGATTATATCAAGGTTGCAAAAATCGAAAAGCGATAGTCGGGTCGAAAGTGGCCGACTAGCGCCTAGGCCGACTACTCGGCGACTGGTCGCCGACTAATCGGTCCTACTTTTTTTCACTGCCCCTCTAATAGATCAACTGACATCCAAAACGGTAAAAGTAAAAAGTACTTTCAAATACAAATATTCTAATATAGATGTACACTGATTTGCGAAAAATGAGAATTAAAATTTATTTTATTTAAGTAATAAAACGATGTTGTTTTATAATTTTTTAATAAAAAATAAAATTTTAAAATCAACTTGGCCAACGCCTAGTCCGACTAGTCGACGATTAATTCGTGCAACGATTAAATGGGCCGATTAAGGTGATCTCGGGTCGGTCAGTGGCTGACTAGCGACTAGGCGTCGACTAGCCCCAGTTCTGCAACACTGGATTATATAGATATGATTAGATAATTAGGTAGTATTGTAAAAGATGAAAATAACTAAAAAGATAACTATTTATAAATAACGTACAAATATTAAAATGACATGTAAAAAATTGGAGATAGTATTTTGCAAATTTTCAAATATTTGTAATGGATACTTCTCTATGTATATGTCCAATTTTGGGATCTGTATAGGTCCACTTTTATTAAGATAGGCCCAATAGATTCAGTATTGTCTTTTAAGGCCTCATAGGCCCAATTTTCTAAATAGAATAACATAAAGATGATTAGGAAGTTTTATGAGCTATAAACTATCGTTAAACCTACTATTAAACCTGTAAAATTCTCCATCTGATTTATAATCTCTTACGCGAGATAATAATATACAATTTTTTTCTAGAATTATTGCATTTTTTTATCTATTTAGAGTGATACATAAAATGACTGATGCTACATTTAGGCTTGGTATCCTCTGTCTAAAACTTTAGCAGAGAAGGCCATGTGGAAGTTCGCGGATGAAAATGCCCTCGACGTGGTTGCATTGCACCCCGGCTTTGTGATTGGTCCACTACTGCAACCAACTCTCAATTTAACCTCATTGGCTCTTGTCAATATCATTAAAGAAGGTATCTCCAATATTTTTTGGACTAATTATGTAAAAATTCACGATATTTTAATTAATTATCAATTGTGACATATTAATTTTCTTAATTTTGTTAATGAGATATTCATGTTGTTGCAGGAAAGCAGTTATGGGACAGTGGCGTATACCGATTTGTCGATGTTAGAGATGTTGCTACTGCACACATTCTAGCATTCGAGAATCGGTCTGCAAGTGGCAGATACTGTTTGGTGGGAAGAGTGACACATTCCTTTGTAGCACTCGACATACTGAATCACATTTTTCCTTCACTTAACCTCCAACTATCGTAAGTTTTATAATCGTTATGTCCCCAAGAAAGGGTCCAGTTTTGGTTGCTTTATGGTTCGAAACACTAGTTATGTTGTGAATGAATAGTTACTTTTTCAGTAATACGAATTTGTGCTTGCAGTAAAACAAAGAACCGGTCGGGTGAGCCTCCTTACCAAGTGTCCCAAGAAAAAGCAAAAACTTTGGGTCTAGAGTTTACTCTTCTAGAAGTGAGCCTCAAGGACACACTTGAAAGTTTGAAGGAGAAAAACTTCATCAAATTCTAAATAAGTTAACTAATTCACCATGATGAGAGATTTATTGTATAAAAGGGTGTCGTAATGTTACAGATAATGTGTATCGGCGCACAGGGAATCATGTTGTTTGGCGCGATACTGGATATAATTCTTATTCCATAGTGTTTAGTTAAGTCTGCGGACTTTGTTCATGTACCTCACGTTATGCGTATTAGAGTATTTAAAGTTCATGTTTTTTATATTGTTTTCATCAAACATTTTGATCAAGGAATTATCGGCGTTTGTGCTTGGGCGTAAGGGAATGTGTCCCATTTATATTTGGTATTCTTGAGTTTGTGATTGTTGTATTCTTCTTGACTCCAACAATTTGGTCCGATCTGCCAGATATGGAGATTGATGAACTGAAATGGAAACATGATAGCTTCGCCTAGATGATGGTGCGGTTTGGAAAATTGCTACGGACAGTGTGAACCCCGAGACGAATACCGCAGCTGTGCAGGTGACGGTAGACGTGTAGAGACATCTACGTAGGCGAAGTAGGGATCATGGATAATACAACGACTGATGCAGCTGGGACGGGTGGCTGGTGGATTTTCAATGACCTACCTAGAACCATGCGGAATGAGTTTTCGATTACTTCAGAGGCTTTCACGGCCATCGGATGGTTGAGTCTGCCTATGTTCGACGAAGAAAGCCCTAAAACATTGGTTTCTTGAGTTAGAATTATATCTTTGACTTCACAATAAATATGTTGGGTCCACTTGAAATTTTATTAGGCCAATAATTATTGAGTCCAGCCCACAACCTTATATATACAAATATTTTCCGGCTGATCTGTGTTCCCTCGACTTTTGAGCTATCGGATTGGGGTATTGACTCGATGATTCTACATGCCTAGATTCTTATTGTCCAATCCATCTAAAATATCGGGCGAGCTGGACCAGCACATCAAGTGTGCCGATTTGCCAACTGGGCCTGCCCATCGACGAGCTGATTTTGCCAACTCCATTTTTAGATGAGTTGTACCATAGAAATTTAGACCTGCAGGACCATTAGGCTTAGAGTTGGCAAAATGCAGCCCAATATTTTAGATGGGCTGGGTCATAGAATACTTGGCCCGAAGCACTATTTTGCACGACATACCTAATGCGATGGGCCAAAAATCCTACAGGTTGCTGACCACCCCCGATAATCTTTGTATGTTATAAGGAGATAGATTGGGTGAGCTCACTAATTTTAGATCCGATTAAATTTTGACCCGGTCCGACGGGTTAAGCTCGACCATGTCGTGCCGCCTGAATTGCACCTCTTATCAGGCCAGACCCAATTGGTTAAAAGCTCGACGAGTCATGGGCCAACACATTTTTCTTTAGTATATTTAAGGAGATGAGTTAGATTAAACTCAATAATTATTGATCCGAATATTTTTTGGACCATCTCCATCCAACTCAATATATAATCTTGAGCCGATGAACTAATCTAGTTGGACAGGCCCAATTGCCACGTCTACTCGAAAAGACAAACAACGGTGAAAAAGAACAACAAAATACTTCCTCCGACCCGTCTTAATTTGCACACTTTCCTTTTTCGGTCGTCCCACTCTATTTTGTACACCCCTAAAATGGAAAGGAATCTTACAATCTCCATCCTTAAAATCTACACTTTCAATCTCTACCTTTAAAAAATTAAAGATTCCATAAAATTTATTTTTTCTTAATATACACGTCGAAGCAGGTGTGGAAATTAAGCCGGGACGGAACGGACTATGAAATAAAAAAGGAAAACGAAGCGAACAAAGAAGATCAAGACAGCGGGGCATCTCTACTTTTCTGGACTTTTTTGAAAGGCATTTCTGATATAGAAATTAGCAGCCATAACTTTCCATTCAACCATTAAATCGGAAGAACGAAGAAAAAAATTTGCAGTTTAATCATGAAATCCGACAAGCATTCGAAGTTGTTGATTATAACAGTGTCACTGCTCTTCTTATCTCTATGTTCCTCATCTTCAATTGAAGAATCAGAAGCCATGCAATCTGTACTGAAGCGTTTGAATACGAAGAAGTCATCTCCAGCTGAACAGGAATCTGCAGCTAAAGGTGTTCTTCAGAGACTGCTTCCGATTCATTTCTCCAGCTTCGAATTCAGGATTATCACTGAGGTATAATTATACTTAAGTTTCTCTGAAATTTACTTAGCTTTTGAGTTTTACTAAACTGAGCGTCGAAGAATTATTGTGAGTTGCTTAGGGGTGATTGCAATTGCTATTTTCAAGTGTTTTTCAGCTTATAGCTTGTGAAGAACTGTTTTGTAGTGTTTTGCGAAGTAACGAGTTGCTTAGGTGTGTTTGCAATTGCTATTCCCAAGTGTTTTTCAGCTTATAGTTTGGGAAAAGCCTTTTTGTAGTGTTTTCCAAGCACTTTAGCTTTTCCAAGCACTATAAATTCAGGATTATCACTGAGGTATAAATAGTGCTTCCTTTTCCAAGCACTTTTATTTTCACTATGTTTTTAAATGATGTGTAACTGATCTGAAATATTAGAAAGTTTGCGGTGGAAATAGCTGCTTTCAAATTAGCAATTGCAAGAGTTCAAGTGGAAATCCAGCTGAAATAATGTAGGTACAGTCTGATTCTTAGAAGTTATTTTTCTTGAGGTTCATACCATATAAGTACTTCTCATATTTCTAAATTTTGTAGTTCGGTTTATCAACAAAATTTCAGCAATTTCCGCTTTCATAGTCATAGGACAACATGCTGATAATAGAGAGTGTGAAACTCTGAGACTGCGATTGATAAAAATATTCAACAGATTACTTAAGGTCCTATAAGTATCTAATTGTTTATTTTGTTTAGTTCAACTCAAACCTAATTGGTAATCAGGGAAAGGTTGGGTATACAGTGGGGCTACATAGAGGCAAAATGTGATAATTGATGTCTCGATTAGTGACCTCAAACCAGAGCATTCATGTCTTATTTGTCGCTTACTTTTAATATTAATTGATTTTCATATTTATTTCACCCTAATCCAGGATACAAGGAACTACAGCAGTTGATATCACATCAGGACTTCACTGGTATTTAAAATACTGGTGTGGAGCTCACATATCTTGGGACAAGACTGGTGGTGCGCAGCTTGGTTCAGTCCCCGCACCAGGGTCACTCCCTCCTGTTGGGGACGAGGGTGTGATGATTCAACGGCCAGTGCCATGGAATTATTATCAAAATGTCGTCACATCTAGCTGTATGAATTTCCTTAACCCCTAGTAACCTACCTCTAGTAGATGTTCTCATTTACTGTAATATACTATGTCAGGTCATTGCATTTGAGTTCCTTTCGTAGCAGATTATATACATATAGTTATTTGAATATTGCTGATAATACTATCTAGGCACTGGCTAATCTCTTCTATCATGAGTTCGTGTTTTTGTCATGGTTGGTGTAAACTGGTGGAAGCCACTTTTCAAGGAGTCATCAAGAATCAGGACATGGGTTTTTAAGCGTCTGAAATGTGCTATGCATGGTTAATATATCCTGTACAAGAGATATCTCAACTTGATGATATTGTTTTTTCGACCTGATCATAAGTAACTAAAGATTGATGAATGTGTATTTTAGTAGTTATTTTTGGTAACTTTAGAAGTTTCTATTGGAGCACAAACTATATTCCGTACCTGTGAAGTTCAGACAAGATCTCCACCTATGATTTGAATATGAATCTTGTCCTGCTTAAAAATGCAAGTGCGACTGTGGTTGAATTTCTATCTGTAATCACTAGTTTCTTTGTAGGTCATTGTCTTCGTCTAAGGTTCTTAGATCGGTAGTTCTGCTGATGATTTACAACGTGGATGTCGCAGTTGTTGCCCACGATTTACAATATTGAGATATATCTCTATATGTATGTATTTAGATGGGCAATTAATTATCTGTTATACGCATTATGAGCGTGTGTTTTGACCTATTGTTTGAATCAATTTAAACTGAAGCAAGCTAGTTCTGTCATTGGTTGAGAAACATGAGATACATCCTTTTATTTTCAGTGGTTATTGCTTCTGTTGATAGATTAGCAGAATTCAAGTGTCCATTTTGTAGATTCCTATGTTTGGTGGGACTGGCAAAGGTGGGAAAAAGAGATTGATTGGATGGCACTTCAAGGAATCAACCTTCCTCTGGCATTCACTGGACAGGAAGCCATTTGGCAAAAAGTTTTTGCGGTAAGTTTTTAATACCATTTCTTTTTGCAACCTGTTGATTTTTGTCCGATCAAATACTCGAACTTTACAGAATTAAGTGAAAGAAAGTTCATTAGAATTATTGGGGAATTATCTTTATGTTGTATTTGCTTCTGGGGGTTTGTCACTTGTATGCTCAGTCTGAGATTTGTTTGCATCCTTTCGTGGAGTCTGTATGATAATCTACATGAGGCTCTCTATTGCTTTCATTAATGTCTTGCTATAACTTTAGAAATCAATTCAACATCTCACAAAATGCACACTCTGAAATCTGAATACATTGAAGTATCTTCCTGTGATGGGCTTTGCTCATTCAAATTATTTTATTGATCCAATTTATTAATGGTCAGCCTACTTAAAGCTTGATGAGTTAATAAAAGTCTCTCAAGAGACTGTAATTAGTTGCAAGAAACTTCCATTATGCTAGTATGTGAGCATCCTTGGTTGCATTTGTTAATGCATTGATTTTACTCTAGAAGAGCATGTCCATACTTCTGATTTTGCTTCTGGATTGTAGAAATTTAATATCACCAAGGAGCATTTAAATGATTTCTTTGGTGGGCCTGCCTTCCTTGCTTGGGCACGTATGGGCAACTTACACAGGTCTGTCAATTTCCACCTTTTGCATATTTAACCTTCACTTTTTTTTAGTTTGGGCAGTAAACTCAAAGAGACACTAAATGAGGGAACTCAGTTCATCTGTCCATTGTTAATGAGAAATATAGTGGTCGAATTATAAGCCTTATTAACTATTTAGCTGGTACATTTGTCTGGCTTTTGAAATACATGTCCATAAGCTTATATGTTTATCAAGTCAGTACCTTAACCTAGCTCGAGTTTAGAGTGTTCAGTGTTGTTCTTCCAACTTGTGAAAATCACCATGTTCAGAAAAAGAAAACAGTATATAAGGAGGACGAAGATAACATGGTTTCCAGCCCTGTGGAAGTAAAGAAAGGAATCAGGAACTATCGTACAACACTACAGGAACTTTATATATTTCTCTTAAAGATCTAATTTGTACAAACACTTTCTACCAATGGAGATTGATTTGTCAGGAACTTCATTTATGATGTACAAATATCACATTGTAGATAAAGAATCTCATAACTGCACAGGTTTCTATCCTTGTCTGTATTTTCAACTGGTTGTGAGTTGCATTATATTTATAATATACAGCTATCTGTAAGAACCACATAAAACCCATGGTAAAGCTTGTATCAATTGTTTCTATCTCAAGATTCTTCTCTTCGGAATGATTTCGTTGTTTCAAGACAAGCTCTTGTGCATATATTGACTTCTGAATCTTGTCCTACCGCTCCGCTCACCGTGTTAAGCTCGCATATGTAATTTGTGGGAAAAAGCTTTGGCAATTATGCTTCCTTTGTTTATGCTTTTTGTATCTTCTTTCACTAGTCCAAGAGTTGCAGCTTCAAGTCGTTTTTATGCTGCAGATGGGGTGGACCCTTGACTCAGAATTGGCTAGATAATCAGTTGATGTTGCAACGAAAAATATTAGCTCGAATGGTAGAGCTCGGGATGACCCCAGGTATGCTTCAGCTTCATATTCATATATGCCTCCCCTTGGCTTTGCTTTCTTGTTTTTATGGAGTCTCATAGTTACTTAAACAACTGGCAGAACAATTGAAAGATGTAATATGTATTATCCCACGCATCTTCTTTATTTATGCATGCTGATCAACCCAATAATCTGTCTTTTGGTAGTTCTTCCATCATTTTCTGGGAATGTTCCAGCTGCACTGAAAGCAATTTTTCCCTCGGCAAACATAAGCAGGCTTGGGGACTGGTATTTCCTTTTGACATATTATGTAACCGTTTTTCTCATGTTTCACTTCACTGTCTTCATTTTGTAACTGTTTTTTAAAATGGGAGATGTTCCCGCCCCTTAGCTTCTCACTTTCCCTGATTTATTTTCCGTTTGTTTCATTACCATTTGGACTTCTTGTAATGCCTGTTCCGGAGAGGAATCATAATAATGAGTAAAGAAGAGAGCATGTTTTCCGAGAGAGGTTTTCTCAATTCAAAATCACGTGAAAAGAAAAGAAAACAGAAGTAATCAAAGAAAACCAACTGCTGTTAAGCAATGGACTAATGCATTTAGTATTACAAAAAATGAACCATCACTTGATGACCGTACTAAAAGAAAATGAAGACATTATTTACTCCATTGACTTCTGTGGTAAGTCAAATCAAGACTAAGAGTTCTTCTCGCAACTGATTAGTACCATTGATCTGTGTTAGCTTATATAAAATAGAAGTAGATTGTTTCTTCAAGATCTAGCTAGCAAGACTTATGAATTGTCTGTGCGTCCTAGTGACCAAAGAGTCGAAGACCGGATAACATTGGAGTCTGAATGTGGGAAATTATCCTAAATTTTTTTACATACAACTTATTTTCTGGGAGATTGAGATTCGTAAACACATGACAATATTTCGAGTTGAATATGCCGCGAAACATTGCTATGTTGTTTTCTGATTTTCCTTTAAATGAAACATGTTACCGCATTCATGGGAGCTATTAATGTATTTTTGGTTTTCCTTTCCTTTAAGATAGTACTGAAATTGAATATTATATACATATATCTACTCTAGGATTCACTTACATATTTGAAACTCTGTGCATTCGCCAATGTGGCTCATTCGATTTAACGTGGACTTGTTTTTTCTTTAATTTCAGGAACACTGTTGGTGGTGATCCACGATGGTGTTGCACATATCTTCTAGATCCTTCCGATTCCTTGTTTATAGAGATTGGAGAAGCATTCATCAAACAACAAATTAAAGGTAAACTGGGTATGCCTAATGTACTTCTTCAAATGTTCATGGCTAAATAAAACAGTGATAGTGGAATTTATTGAATTTAATGAATAAATGGAGTGACTTAATTCTTTCCTTCAAGGAGAGGAATTTGGAATTTGAAACTTAGAAGTTGATGCAGTTATTTGATCTCCTTCAAAGTTGATTCGTCCATCAAAAATATTTTACGTATATCACCTTAAATAAAAACGTTTTGGTGGTCTCCACAACAAATAGCTCTAAATCCGCCTTGAACATTGTGGAAATCCTTTTCCGATAGATGTTATTGAGAGAGCTTTGGACACCTCCAAAATCTTTCTTTATTGGATTTCATGTCACTATCTGTTGTTGTGCTAGCCATGGATGATACTTGGCTCGAACTCCTGCTGTTTTATTTGTTGGCATGATATGATTTTATTGAAGTTTACTTCGCTAATTACATGATGTGATTTGAATTGCCAATTATTAATATTCGTTTTCATAATTTGCAAGATGAATCTCTACTTTAAAAATATGTTGTTTGATATATTATTTATATAATATTTATGCACTTGGGTTATTCATTATCCCTTAATCGATATTCATTATTTTTTGTTCTTTGGGTTATACACGTGTACAGAATTTGGAGATGTCACGGACATTTACAGCTGGTGCGTTATTGCATTCTACTCAATTATTTGCTTTACTTTAAGCATATAACTATTGGGAGTTGTTACTTACACTTTCCTTATTGCTTCTGCATATTTGGTTCTTCTATGGGATGAAGAGTTTTACTGAATTATTAAAAGAATTCAAGATTTCCTGTTTGCTTACTTCGATGACGTACAAGAGCTCATTCCTTTTTTCCATCTGTTCTGAATGAGGAATTTATTGTGGTTGCAGTGATACATTCAACGAGAATACTCCACCAACCAGTGACCCAATATATATCTCATCTCTTGGTTCTGCAGTATATAAGGCAATGTCTAAAGGTGACAAAGATGCAGTGTGGCTAATGCAGGTTCTGATTCTCAACATAGCTCTCGTATAATTACCAACTGGATATTTTTTATAAGAAACAAGAATTACCAACTGGATATGCTGCACATCTATTTCCAGGGTTGGCTATTCTATTCAGACTCATCATTTTGGAAACCTCCACAAATGAAGGTATGAGATACTCTAGAGCAAACAAACTATCTTCACTGTCGCTGATCTTTATTTCAAGGTTTCGTTTTTCTCTTTTCTCCCATCAGATGTTAGTGTTCAAGAAAAAGCATAATATGATTCCTTATTATATGTACATAACTAGTTTAGGTGCGCACTTGTTTTTGAGTTGTGTGATGGTCTCAATAAAGAAATTAGCTCTTTAACTACGTATGGTTTCTTTTCGACATAATTGTTATGTGCACTTGTTTTTGAGTTGTGTGATGGTCTCAATAAAGAAATTAGCTCTTTAACTTCGTATGGTTTCTTTTCGACATAACTGTTATGGTTTTACCTGTTTTTCTTAAGTTATGCTACTAAAGTTACGCATGTTGTAGCTGTAGGCTTAAATCTCTGATAGTTGATTTATATGAAGCCGAATATAATTGCTAACCTAGTTCCTTTCTTGGCAGGCACTTCTACATTCTGTTCCATTTGGGAAAATGATTGTGCTTGATCTATTTGCGGAGGTCAAACCAATCTGGAAATCGTCCTCTCAATTTTACGACACTCCATATATATGGCATGTGAACTGATTCAGTGTGTTTTATCAATCAGCTTCTTAATGACTTAGATTCAATTCAAATTTCTGTTTGTTGTCCAGTAACTTCTAGAATGTAACAGGTGTATGTTGCATAACTTTGGTGGAAACATTGAGATGTACGGTCTCCTAGATGCAGTAGCATCAGGCCCGATTGACGCCCGTGTCAGCAAGAATTCTACAATGGTAGGCTCTATTCTGTTTTATTTTCGACTAATTACTCATACCTCGTAATGCAAGGGAAACAATTGTAACGGAATAGTGCTGTAGAATAGCCGTTTCTCTGAAGCCAAACTAGCAAGAAATCACTATATGTGTACCTCATCATCCTCTTGTTTTGACTTTGCCAATCATTATTTTGTTATAGTTTCCACTGAATCATATCATAACTACAAAACTTGTGCTTTGTTTTGCTTCAATTTTATTCAATATTCTCATTGTCCTTTTCCTGGACAGATTGGTGTTGGCATGTGCATGGAAGGGATTGAACATAATCCCGTAGTTTATGAGCTAATGTCGGAAATGGCATTTCAAAGGGATCCATTGCAACTTGAGGTAAGAGACAGTGTTCATCGTACCATTATTGCATAGGAAAACTAGCTGTGATTATCCTTTTCTGAGGCTCTCTTCCCTCTCATCTCTCCGGGCTTTTTCTGTATGCACAAATTATTATTGATAGAGCCGTTGTTTAAGCTTCAAGCAATTTCAAAGCTTCAGCATGCCAACATTCACTTCATTGTAACGTAATTATCGTGTATTTGGGTACTTTGTTTAGGATTCGTATTTCCTTTCTTCTATTATTACCATTTTCGGCTGGAGAAGTTACTTGTTAGCTGCCTAACATTCCTCACTTTCAGAATGTTGTTGACTTGATTTGCAGGACTGGTTGACGACCTATTCTCGTAGGCGATATGGTAAATCTGTTAATCAAGTTGAGACTGCATGGAGAATTCTTCACAGTTCAATATACAACTGCACGGATGGAATTGCGGTATGTGACATTCTCGATTTTAAAGAAATGCCAACTATGTGAACTGGAACATTTGCATAATATTACTTAACAACCTTTAAGTAAATTCTCAAAATTGTGAAAATTGACAAGTTATCAATCAAATGACCAACTTGACATTTAAAATTTAAGATTAAGATACTATTCTTCAATACTTCAAACATGTCGAAACGAAGTCTCAGTATTTTTCTTATCCTCTCTCTTCAACACTTACTCCTATTATTCAACACAGACGTAAGTATTCCTATTGTCATTGTTTGTTCAAATACAAAACACCTTACCACAATTCAATGTCGTTTAATAATCTAAATGAGATCGTTTCATAACTTATTGCTCTCTCTCTCTCTCTCTCTCTCTCTCTCTCTCTCTTTCTCTGGATGTCTCCATATCATCTGCTTTTATGCACGAATGGGCTGTGGTTGCTGGAATATTTACGTTTTCTGGGTCCAATTTCAAATAAACGCATCATTCATTATTCATTAATGACAACTTGGTACACCATGCAGGACCATAACACTGACTACATAGTAAAGTTTCCCGATTGGGATCCATCCCAATCAGTGAACAGCAAACTTGGTCTACCCAAATTTCTTCAGAGGCATAGACTTGTCGGTATGCAGCCAAAGAGAAGGTTCTTTCTCCACGAAACAACCTCTTCCTTGCCTCGACCTCATTTATGGTACAACAATCATGATGCTATCGGTGCCTTGAAGCTATTCCTTGATGCTGGAAATGAACTTGCTGCAAATCCTACCTACAGGTAAACCTTCTAAAATCGAGCTGTCAACCTCCTTGCATATATAGTGAAGGCTAGATGTATACTGCAAAAGGAGTATATTATTTGATACTTGTCCATGCCTTGTTGAATAACGTCCTATATTAGTATAAACAAGACAAAATGGAGCATATGTACATACTTCGAGGGTGTTTGACTGAGATGTTAAATGTGTGGCAAACTAAGATGTTAAACAACTTATAAGATATAAAAGTAAGCTCTTACAGCTTATATGTTCCTAAAAAAATAAGTTACACTCAAATTTCACATACTACATACACTCCACACACAATACACATGCTCCCACACACACCACACAAAATGCACATACTTCCCATACTAGATGTGTGTTTGATAGTGATTTTCAAAGTAGTTTCTAAATTCATAGCTAAATCACTCCATTCAATTGTATGATTATAAGCTCTTGTATCCAACACTTTATTAACTTATAACCTCTTGAAAAATTACATCTTATAAACTCTTGAAACAACTTGTAAGATGTTTGAAATAAGCTTAACCAAACACCTTTTTCAGGTACTTTGATTAAAAGATGTTTCCGAACTTCCTATGTCTTCGAGATAGTTTATTTTCCTGCACTTTGTGAGAATTGTATTCATTACAACATGCAGGTATGATTTGGTTGACCTAGCTAGGCAGTCACTGTCGAAGCTTGCAAATGAGGTTTATTTGAAGGCAATATACGCTTATTGGGACAAGGATTCGAAAGCTCTAAATTTTCATTCTATGAAGTTCCTACAGCTCATCAAAGACATTGATAAACTTCTCGCTGCCGATGATAATTTTTTACTCGGTACTTGGCTCGAGAGCGCGAAAAGACTAGCAATGAATGCAGATGAAAGGAAACAGGTGAGAATTATCTCCTCCGTTGTCCCCCTATTTGACGATTGAAATCATTTGGTAAATTTTTTTGATTTGGTATAATGCACTCTATTCCTTATCA
Source organism: Ajuga chamaepitys (assembly GCA_958295605.1). Lineage (NCBI taxonomy): Eukaryota > Viridiplantae > Streptophyta > Magnoliopsida > Lamiales > Lamiaceae > Ajuga > Ajuga chamaepitys. The sequence goes on along the minus strand of OY282497.1, from coordinate 69,741,271 downwards.
CACACACGGACAATTTGAATTTGTAATTTGCACCTGTGTGATTATGTTCAACATCTGTGAATTAGTACGAATGGAACGCGAGGACGCAAGTAACAATGTGGTATGACACTACTGAGTATGAGCAGAGCAAGCTCCATGACTACGGTAGGTCAATCAACTTATTCGGTTTTGCTTATGCTTGCAGCTTCTGTATGCAGTTTAGATTACCACCCTTTTCTTACAAAATTGCAGCGAATAAGTTTTGGAGCGGATTGTTGGAAGGATACTATCTTCCACGAGCATCAATGTACTTTACACGTTTGATAAAAAGTCTGAAAGAAAACGAGGATTTTAAGGTGGGGGAATGGCGGAAAGAGTGGATCGCGTACTCGAATAAGTGGCAAGCAGGGGCGGAGCTGTACCCAGTGAAGGCGCAGGGGAATGCTCTTGCCATAGCAACGGAACTGTACCAGAAATACTTCACATAGAACGAGGTTGGTCGAGCATCGTGTACAAGTAAGAATGCTGACACGAGCACTCTTCATTTCCAGTACTCTCTTATATTTGGTGATGCCGGGATTAATATGCAGTAATGAATGTTTGCTTGCAAAGATTGAAATGATTAATTATTTCCCCAGGAGCACATAATAAAATAACTGTAACTTAGTGGAACATGGTGTGCAGGAGTGGGCTTCCTACCCTGCGGGTTCAGGTACCTAACCCAACCCACAGGAGTTCTACCCGATTGGCTCGGGTATTTTAGTTCATCGAGTTTAGGTTTTTCGGGTCGGGTTTTTAGGGTTGAGTTTTTTAGCAAAATCAACCATAATATTATAAATTCCCCAACCATCTTAAAGAAGCAAAAAAAAAAAAAAAAAAAAAAAATCATCCATATAAAAGTAATTTTGTAGAAACCCAATTCGACCCAACCCGAAGGGTACCTGAAAAAACAGATAGAAGATCGGATATTTTTATCAGGTACCCTACCAAATCCCCCCTTGCTGTAGCAAATAAAAACTTTTAATTGACTTTCCGGTGTTCATCAAAAGAGACCCCAAATCCTCTGATTCTGATTACAGCACCTAGAGACCCCAAATCCTCTAAAAAGGAAAAATTTCATGTGGATATACCCTCTTAATTATCATTTTACAAATACATTCCTCTTGCACAAACTGTTCTAAAAGTTTCCGTTTACCACTAACTATACCATGTCTAGACGTTAGACGCCTATGTTCTATCCCCAACCCCTCTCCGCCTAACCCTGCCTGAACCAAATTAAGCGCTAGACGCTAGTTTGCCGTCAAACTAGCACCTAACATCTTTTTGAACATTGCTTGCACACCAAAATTACTTATTTTGCAGTATGTGAAACAGAAACAAATCCAAGAACAACATTCAAAATCTGTAACTAAACAACATGGATTATTAATCAAGCAACAGATATGATAGAATTCATATCTAATTCTTTCCCCTCCAATTAATGATCATAATTCATAATTACAAAAATAAAAATTAACATGGCCTGTTTTTGGTACAATCTGGTGCTACATAAGAACAACCACAGATTGGTGGGTTCACATCCCTTACACAAATAGCAAGTGTAGATAGACCACATCTTTGAACACATTTTGGCAGACAAATTTTGCCCAAATCTGAACCTAAACATGGAAGAAATGGGTCATTTGGTATGTAGTAGCAAGCTTTATCTCCATTTGTCCACCCAACTGTAAAAGAAAAATTTAAAAGAATTATTAGATTATCAACATTTAAAAAAAAATGGTTAATTGCATGCAGGCAGACAGAACCAGACAGTAAAAATATATAAATATAGAATATATTTTTCTGCACATTAATATATTAATATTTTTTATTTAGTATCTCAGATGTAGTGCAATTCTAGTCCTGAATTTTAGAATGTCGGTCCAGTATATTATCAAATTAATGAAACTGCAAATGGAGAGAAATGAAACATTTGTGTGTGTTCTATTTAAAAATATATAACAGAAATAAGTGGGGGTTGGGGGGGAGGGGGGTTGAGGAGACCTTGTTGGTTTTGTCCGAACCCAACAAACTATTAGCGTTTTTCACATAAATTACCATTCTTTTTGGCACCAATATATACAAATTATACCAGTTTGACAAATAAACTACCAAACTCATTTTTCGGCCATTTTAATTGAATTTTTGCACGTGACTTTCGCATGATAAAGTTAGTGGACCACAACCCCACATGGTGGGCTTGGAAGTTCGTTTTTATCTTATTTTCTTTATTTTAAAAATAGGGTGATTCTAATTACAACCAACCGAATTTCCAATATACTCGAAAGTAAATCGGTATATAAATTCCTCGGACATGAATAGTATTAAAAAGAAACTATAATAAATACCTGACATTACAGCAGTGAGGAGAGCCAAGTAAAATACTTTAGAAATTAGCACCATTTTTTGCAATTTTCTGAGCCTATACTTGAAATGATTTGAATCACTTTTTATAAGCTATATATAAAACACAATATACACTTACATATATATATATACACACATAATTTTTTGAATAAGTCTTCAAACTTTTCTATGATCTGATTGATAATTAAATTTAGTAATATGTGTAGTTAACCTTGTATAAGTCGATCAATCAACGATCTTTAAATCCACTAATTGATGTTTTTCATTACCTTCTATAGATAGATACTCCCTCCGTCCCGGTCTTATTTGACTACTTTGGCCGGGCACGGAGGTTAAGAAAAAACAGATCTTGTGGAATCTTTGACTTTTTCGAAGGTGGAGCTTGTGAGAGAAATTTGTCATTTATGGGCTAACAAATTAGGTTGAGATAAACTAAAAAGGAAAGTAGGCAAATTAGAGCGGGATGGAGGTAGCATTACATATGTACCCCGAGACAATTTCTCTTTTAGTTCGGTAACTTAATAAGTTAGTAAAATTTTAATTTTAGTCCTAACGAGATTGTTCTATTTCATGACCTTTTTCGCTGGAATTCACTTAAGTCACTGGAATCTGTCACGTGATGCGCACATGCTCTGTAAACTTGGGGCTTTCCGGTCGTGCATGTCTGATGTGTCGTTCTCCATCTATGTGGCATACCACCTAATATTTGTTACTATAAGAGAAAATGAAATGAAAATCATAAATTATACTAGAAATCCCCAATTTTATAGTGCATGTGCACGATTTCTGGTAAAAATCTCCTCAAATTGATATTTTTCAAAATGCAGGATTTATTTTTGCATGTACCCTAAATTACAAGACTAAATGGAATTTTTACCTTGTACATGAGTCAATCTAATAATATATGCTGTATTTTTTTTTTAATTGTTTTTGGTCTTGTTGCCATATATATAATTGTAATTTTGCACTGAGTTTGATGTTTGACCAATCCCATATCGTTGCCATCTCTTCAAATATCCTTATTTTGTCAGCTCTAATCTCGATCATGTGCAATATACACTTTGATTTGGTTCTTTCATTTTGTATATCAGATCTTAATACCTCAACCTCTTATTTGATAAATGCAATATATATTTCCTACATTTCGAAAATAAACATATATGATATTTCTTCTTAAATCATACAATCTTTTAAAATCCCATATATTTTCACATATATATACACACACAAATCAACAATTACTCGATGTTGGTCTTATTTTCACTGCCGCTAACCAAATCAGCAGGAAAACAACACGTGTCTGTCAGCCGATACCACGTATTTTAAAATCGGTCTGGATTTGGTCATCAACATAAAGAATAGGACCAATAGCGAGTAATTTCAACAGCGCTGGACTGATAATTTTAGCAAACGGGCCGAAAAGTTGTTGGAGATTGGTACTATCCGAACAGGGTAGCATAGAATTACTCGGCATGGACCGACTCCGTTTTTCAAACAGAACCGAAGTTTATTTCAACATGCTAACATCTATTCTGTCATCAAAAATAAAAAAAAGCACTTATCAAAACACAACTAGGATGATTTTATACAACATACATGTATTGCCTTGGCTTTTGGCAAGTGTTTTTTAGAAGAAATAATAAATTGATTAAGAAGAATTAATCTACTATCACTTCCTATCAATCTCAATCTCTAATACTCTTCTCATGTTTCTGCAACTAGCACCAATATCATCAGCAACCATCACATATTTTCGCAGTTTCTTTCATCGATTTTCTCTCGATGTTTGTCGCTCGATTTTCTTCTTCAGTCAGATAATGTCATCTTACATATCGTCGCACGATTTGTGTAGTCATAAGATGGCCTCTGGAGCTCCCAGATTGGTAGTATGAAGAAAGAGCTGCCGGGGGATATCGAACTTGTGCAGATTCGATACGGCGTCTGGTTGACCCAACGATAGCGAACCCGTCAATGCGATCAATGGTTCTATTAGAAAAGATTGGTTTTCCATCTTTTCTTTTTTCATTTCTTCGAGTAAAGCTTTACTAGTATCAATGCCTGCTCAACACGCAAAAATCTCTTTATTCAAGATGTTTTTCATAGGAAAATTATCAGGTAGAATCACTTTTTTTTCTCCAAGTACGATCCTATCTGCTTTTAGATTCACAAATCACAAAAATCACTTTATTCGAGATGTTTTCCGTAGGAAAATTATTAGGTAGAATCACTTTTTTTTCTCCAAGTATGATCCTATCTGCTTTTAGATTAAAAAATCTCTTTATTTTTCATAGGAAAATTATTAGGTACAATCACTTTTTTTTTTCCTCTAAGTATGATCATATCCGCTTTTAGATTCACAAATTACAAAAAATGTGTACTAATTTCCAACCTTTTGTACATATAGTCCTTGTCGAGACATTGCTGATGCGGGTCAGTAACTTTTAGGGCCACATTAGCAATATCTGTTGCTGAAAGGACTAAATGTGCAAAAAGTTACTGCTTTGTTACTTATGAACTTATTACACAAAAGTGGACATAGCAATACTTTAGTTAACTTTGCATAATCCCACACCTGAAAGGTAACCTCCATGTACGTAACCGTTGAACTTTTCGCTCGTATGCTCACCAGTGAAAAATATCCGTCCTACCGGTGCCTGAAAGAAAATCGAGGATGAAAACAGGACAAGAGCTATGAAAAGGAAAAAATCTTAATGGACTGGTACTGATCATATATTAGAATCAAGAAAGTACTGACCCTGATATTGTCGACTAGAGGATGATTCCCGTAAATTGGGTAATTACTATAGCTACCCCGTTGGAAGCGATTATTCCACCAACGGGGTACAAGTATGTCTGAAGCATCTGGAATGTCATGCCCAAACATGTTCCTCAGCACTTCCATTGCTTCTCTTAGAGTTGCTTGATCTGATTGTGCTTCTATTCTCTTCGATTCCCCATTCGTCATTGTTACGACAAGGATATTTGACCCGGGATACGCGTTCTCCATGTGCTGATGGTTATCAACAACAGATCATCAGTCACAATGACCTCACTCCTACAGTAAGAGCACTTTCCAGATTTTGCAAAATTGTAGTTTGTGTATATTATTATATTCTGTGGTCCTGAAGCAAGAGTTTTTTTCTCATATGAAATTTATTAACTTAAATTAGTTACTAATATTGACTAGAAAATATAAGCGCCGAACTATAAGCTGAAGGTGACAGAAATATTTAAAAAACATATATGTCTGATTTGTGACAGAATTTTAAAATGGTTAAAAGACAAATTAGCTGATTATGAGATGAAGATACAGAGAAGCTTTGAGTTGGATCGTCATCACTTGGTGTTACAGCTTTGTCAATTTATGAGTAATAATAATGTGGCAAAGCACAGTACAAATCAACTATTGACAAATTATGATGATACAACTTGTGTGGTGGGGGTGTATATTGTAAGTGTGTCATCAATTAAATTCAGATAAACAGAAGTGATAATGAAAGCAGATTCATTCGATTTTGCGAAAATGTATTATCAGATAAACAGAAGTGATAATGACAGCAGATTCATTAGATTTTACGAAAATGTATTTATCATCCGCGCACAATGTTTGTTTTATTGGGAAATTATGTTATACCAGCTTGACTTTAGCCTACTCCAGAATGAGCTTCATATATACACCAATAATGCACCTACTGAATATGTAGACATGGATAGTCACACTGAAATCGAGTCGAATTCATACAAAACTATAAGTATGCAAACAGTGTATATTTGCTCATGTTGGAAAGTATGTAATGAGAAGTTTCTTTAGAACGATTATGGGTAAAAAATTAAAACGAACCTGCCAAAATGTGTAGTATCCTCTTCGCTCGTGGGCGTAGATGAAAAACTCTTTTCCGGGCCCACACGGCCAGAATTTATATGGAAACTTTAGGAAGACCTTTGTGTATACCATAATGTCACAGTTGGAAATGGCCTCGGTTTTCCACCTCTGTTGCATTGTTTAATACTTTGCATTAGTATTCAAAGCATTATTTAAAGAGCTTCACTATAACATTGTTTTATCAGTTTGGATACTTATAGATAATTATAAATATGGAAAGGTATAGTGGTGAGTCAGATAGCAAAATATGAGCATGTGCAGGGATGAAAAAATTAGCCAACTATGAACCTTGAATTTATATATTTTTTTTTTTCATTTCAGCTCTGCTAATAGCTTCAAATTTTGTATTGAAAGTTGAAAAAGTAGTGACAAATTAAAAGATGTTTGAGAGCTTTTGAGCTCTTGAAATGTGTTTAGCAAAATAAAATGTCAAAATAAGTCCTTAGAGTTTGTAAGCTGCAGAGAAAATAAGTTTTTCTACTCCATCTTATTTTTTAAACTCAAATTACATACTGCACACATAACGCGCATTTCATATACTACACACACTTGTGTGACACGTACTACACACACTTCACACACACTGCACATACCACACATAATACACAAGCTTTCCACACATTACACATGCGTCATAAACACCACACACTCCCCACACTAATAAAAAATGTGTCTGATAGTGACTTTCAAAGTAGTCCCCAAATTCATAGTAATTCAGTTACAAGCTTATGAGCACTTTATTCAAACACTTTATTAACTTATAAGTTCTAGAGAAAGAAATTACATCTTATAAACTCTCGAAACAACTTATAAGATATTGGAAGATTTGACACCCTACATTTGGCATTTTCAGTTATTATATGCTACATGAGGCATAAAATACCGTGGATCTATAATGCTGCCCACTGTATTTGGATTTGGATGCAGGAGGACAATAATATAATAAACAGAAACAGTCCAAATCTACATGTTTAGGGTTGATTATTAAAATAAAACAAGCACATTTAATATTGTTGCTGTCTGACCATAATCAATTCTGATCTCTAAGACCTATTTTCCTATTTAATATCAGGACAATAATCTGATCATCAATGGTTGCAGGTGAACCAATTAGGTAATCCAACTCTAAGGGGGCCAACATCTTGATATTCTATAGATCACAATATTTATAAAAGTTAATACTCCCTTCGTCCCATAATATAAGTCATGTTTCAAATGTCAATTTATCGTTTTCTTTGTCCAAGTAAAAAAATTAAATTTTTTATTTCACAAATTGCTTATGTATGATTGAATGTCAAAATAATAACAATAGTAATAAGTCGGGTAAGTGAGAATTGATGATTTTGTTTTAGAGTAATATCTTCATCAAATTGACAAGACATAAAAAGTTGTACCGTTTAAGAAAAAAAACTATTATTATGAGACGGAGAAAGTAAAAACAAGAAAAAGATCAAATCCTGGTAACTATTATTGGGCCCATAATAGATCATATCCTTGTAATCATGGTCAAATCATACAAATTCACATAACATGGAGAAAAGCGAATATGTAAAACTCCATTTGGGTAGTATAGAATTTACGGGTTTTCCTCATCCCCTTTGATATGATGCTTTTGTCTATAATGCTTTTAGTTTCCCTATGTTCAAACTTATTGCTACTGCTACTCTGAGATAAGATTTTATAAACTTCTCTTTTTAGGACAATCAATCATATAAAGATACATATAATTGTTTTTCAGTGAAACAAGCAGTTAGAATCCTATGCTTTATCATGTCTCAATTATCAAAATCATGAATCAACATCTATTATAGACAATGAACTCTAAATCATGAACCTGTAAACAGTAAACTTGTTTATTCACAGATAATCGAGACTTCAATCTTAGATTTTGGAGTTGAATGTAGACTTAAATCGTGTAATATATAACGACTATTACTCCTATAAGTTTTAGGGGGCACACAAGTAGAACAGTAAAAAGTAGAAAAAAGAATCTCATGTTGAATTTAGAATAATATTATAATATAAGAACACACACAGTTAAGATAAAATATGAAATTAAAATACCCAGTAGAACAGAAACAGTAAAAAGGAGTTCTTAATTTTAAGATTTCATGGGAGGGATTTAAAAATTGATAAGTTACTAGAAGTAGGGAATCTCTTATCTACTCGTAGAGTATTTCTCCCGCACCATTGGATACACGGCACATGAGAAAAAATGTGAAAAAAAATAATTTTTCACCCATGTGACATGCATTCGGTGGTGTGGGGACTATCCCCTACGGGTAGGTAAAAAATTTCCGAGAGAGAGAAGAGACGTACGGGTAAGGGGGGTGAGAACGAGATTAGGTGGCTTTGGAGAACACCAATAGAAACAGACAAAATAACGTAATTGGCTTCGTAAACGCAGCCATCCTCCGTTTTCACCAAAACGCCGTTTCTCGAGTGCTGCAATTCCCGAACAACCTGCACCCAAGTTTTCATGAAAATAACCATTCATCAAAATCTGCATTTATTATTATTAGGAATCATCAATATCTCTCTCTCTCTCTCAACACAGAGTCCTAGGCAAATTTTACCCTTACTCTTTCACAATCTTTCTTTTTTACTCCAACTATTGTTGATTAGTCAAAACAAGATATCAATGAAAACAAAACCATTTTTCACCATCTTGTTTTAACTGTTTCAAATATATATTCTGAAAAATCTAGGGGGAAAACGATTTTTTTTTTTTTTTTATGAACATTATTTATTCATGAACTATCATAAATAAGTTTGACCAAATACTGGGCCAGGCATAATCTAACATATTAATTTTTCAAGATTCATGAACTTTGATGACTGCATCACATTTATGAAGTTTGGGCACTATTTCCTTTTTGGGGAAAACCAAAAACTTATGAAATGTTTCACTTGGATGCTTTTCTATATTTAAAATAATTTATAGATCCATCTGGATATTGACTAATTCCACTTGAAATATGCTCCCACCTAAAATAATTGTAAATTTATTCAAAACATTTTCACTAAATTTCAATTATTACCCATATTATAAATGAGGTTGGAAATTTAAAAAAGAAAATAATAATAAAAGAAATACATAACTTTCGAAAAATACAGTATAATATGTGTTTTCTTTTTGACATTTTGTTGCTTATTCCGTTTTTCGGGAGTCAGCTATGGCTCAATTAACACTTTGTAACCTTGGTTTAGACCAAGATGGAATCCCACCCCAATCAGAAATGTACTCAAAAATACTAAAAAGAAAATAAGAGGATATGAATCATTTTATGAGTTTACATACTTATGTAAAAAATTACTAAAGCTGACAATTATTTTAGGACCAGGGATATAACTTATAAGACAGCCGAGGGGAAATTCTTAATTCTTACCTACCCGTAGGATAGTGTCTCCTCACCACTTTATGCACAACATATGGGCACCTTTTTTCACATTTTTTACTCATGTGTCATGCATTCAGTGGTGTGGGACACTACCCCCACGACGAGTAGGTAAGAAATTCCGGGCAGCCCAGCCAGCCATTGACAAGATGTCCCTTTCTAGAAGCTCAACAGCAAGGCAACAAACAGAAGAGAGAAGAGAGAGAGAGAGAAGCATTGCATGGACAATGTACTAATATAATCACTTTCAGTTATATTTCCTGCCCCCAATTAATTTCTGTCTTTGTCTCAAAATCAAAAACCCATTGTGTTTTGTTTCCTTACGTTTATTTAATCCATAAAAAGACAAAGCGTATAATCAGCAGAAATCGTACAGTGGGATCAAAATTATTACCAAGAATCAGTCAGATTTGTACTACGAGTAGATAATTTACCTTGTTGAGTTTTAACCTTGTGTCCAAGATTTCACCCTCTTCCGAGGTAAAAAGAAATGTCTCAGCCATTTTATACAACAAATGCTCGTACCCTCTTTCATCAGCAACCAAAAACTCCCTCTCTCCAAAATCTACATAAGTCGAAATTGGTTCCACCTCTGTAAAATACAAACAAAACCACCCTTTTCACCTCTGTTAAAAACAGAAAATCTGAAGAAAGTGTGTCAGTAAATCAGAATAAAAAAATTACCTGCCATTTCAAAGTCATGAAGAATAAAGTCAATTGCCAGCTCAATTGGTGTCTTTGGGGCACTGCACATAAATAAAAGGTTAAATTCACCATTTAAGGATGAGAGATTTAAGCACAAGAAGGTACAGTGTTCATACGACGGCGTTTCAAGAACTGAAGCATCAGCTTCTGGATTGGATTCCTGATTCCGCAGCTTCTCAATGGCCGACTCGACGGCTTTCTGGTACGACTGCGCCGCCACGCCGCTCGGAAATATCTTCCCACTAACCAAAAAAAAAAAAAGGAAAAAAAAATTAAATCAGTTATCAACTTTGTGATTAATTAAAGAGGAAAACCTTAATGGACTGTCATTATCAGAAAAGAAGGAAGATTACCTAATCAAGTAGTTTAATTAGGAAATCTATTGTAATAAACACCAGAGACGCAATCTTATTAATAGAAGAAGAATTCTGTGGGCTTTGATTTATCGTTGCTAATTGTGACGAATATTTATGATAAAAAAGTAAAAATCCGACAAAAGGAAAAGCTAAAGAAAAAGTACGCATTAAAGCTCACTGTCGATTTTAACAGAAAAATGATTATGTATGCCCCACACCCACGTCTTCGTCTCAAATCATCAACTGAAAATCGAATCAAATTCCAGTTGGAATTATCACACTTTAATCATGATATTTGGGGGTAAATTGCTAAATTACACGAGAAAATGATCTTCGCGTTGTACCATATTTCAGCAAAACAGCATGCAATACACATCATTTTCTACGTTTCTCTCTCTCTCTAGAAATTTCAGTTGAAGTTAATCAATAGATCGGACCTGTTATCGTAGATGTTATAACGCGCGTTGCTGTAGTCGGAAAAGCAGGTGCGTAGATCGGATTGGCGGGAAAGTTCCCAAACTGGATTCGACTGTTTTCCGCCGACACCGGCGATCCAACCGGCGCCGAGCTCCACCGTGACGCCGCCGAACTGCTCCTTCCTTATACGACCTCCTATCCTGTCCGCCGCCTCTAGTATCATCACGTCTCTCACTCCATTCTCCGCCAGTACTTTCGCCGCCGTTATACCTACACCCAATCGACATAATTAATCACTCATCGTCATCATAACTTCAAATCGTAACAAAATATATTCTCCATTCAGCATTTGCAGACAAATATCATAACCAAAATTAAAAACAAAAAACAGAGTGATAGAGAGAGGAAGAGAGAAATTTGCCTGAGATACCGGCTCCGACTACGATTACGGAGCATCGATTGGAATTGTCCATGGAGATTTTGGGGGAAGAAGAATCGGATTGTGTAACAATGGAGGCGAGAGGGAATTTGATTGTGGCCTGTGTGTAGGCGAGACAGGCAGATATAGCGGGAGTCTGTTTGCAGAGGTGGTGGTTTGTGTGGACCCACACATGAAATTACTTGTGGGGATTTAGTAGCATATAATATTCATATTCATTTAATTAAATATCGTAATAATCCCCCCTTTCCCCGTCATACGTAGGGTGTAAATGAGTCGAGTCAATCTGAATACTGATAGGTTCGAGCTCGAGCTCGAACAAGTCCATTTTCTTTGAACTTGAACTTGGTTGAATAGAAACTCATTGAGTTCGAGACCGACTCCATTTGACTCTATTAATGCAAAATAAAATTTGAATTGAAACATTAGTTATATTACGAAGGACTGTTATCTATAATTATATCAATTTTAAAGGTAAACTAGTAATTTAACAGAAGCTTGATTAAGCTTGCGAGCCTGTTGAGCTGAGTATCAATGAGCTTGAATTTGAACGCTCGAGCTCGAGTTCGACTCGTTTATCTCGAGTCAGTTTCGATCTTTTTACGAGTCGATTCCGAGTGATTTGAGAGTTGTCTCGGCTTACTTATACCCCTAATCATATGTGTCTTTAATATTTTTTGCATTTTTCACGTCTTGTACGTTATCTGGTCTAGTTTTTATCTCTTCTATTTTGAAGGTGTTTTATATTTTATGAATCTATATGACTTCCCAACTATCATGAAATCGGTCGCGGAGTTGACGGTGGTTTGTTTCATAGTAACGCTCGTCAGTTCATTTTTTATTATTGTGGCCTCTTTCGTTACTATGCAAATAGCTAGTCATGGTATTGAGAGTACTTTTATGACTTCTTTCATTACATGCAAACATTATAATATTGAGAATGCTTTAAATCGGTTAGTTCCATCAAGGAAAATTACAGTACCGATTATTATCTAGTTTGATCTGATTTTTATATTTACAAACTTATATAATTGCAATATATTTGTTTTTTCTTTTGTCTTAAGAGTTTTTTATTTTTGTATTCTAGTTCTATTAATACAAATATCTTTTCACCAAAAAAAATATTATGGACATAATATTATATGAACATAAATTATTTCTCAATCACATGATAAAATATCACCAATTCAAGTCTCTTTTTCTTATTTATTTATTTTTTGTTTTTTGGATTCCCCTTAATTTTGATGTATGATTGTATAGACGTGCATATATTGAAAATATAAAATACGTGGCCATGTGCACTAGTTCCAATTATAAGGCCCAGTTGTGATACTTATAGGTGGTAATTCGGACGGTCCGACATAATCCGTTGATCTAATGTTATCTTTAGAGTCAGGTCGAGTCGGACTAAAATTAATTGATTCGACCTTATCTATTCTGTTATAACATTGAACTTCGATCTATCGAATTGAATCTGTGGAGCCAAGATTTATATGATTCAGTGGCCGAACCGATTTTACTACCTTTAAAAGAAAAAAATTAAAGTTTGAGTCATAATTTGTTTAGAGATGAACAACAAATTTGTTTTTCATAGATATTTTAGGTCTATTAATTGAGACTTTTAATGTGGCATAATTAAAATGTAGTCATACTTAAACTATAAATACAAAGGGGTAATTACGTAAAAAATTACGAACTTTTGATTAATTAGTATTTGTAAAGTGACGTTATAATTATAACGTAGAAATGCATCACTTTTTTTTTTTTAATTCAATGCATCCAACAAATTTTATGCTCCAATTATTGACGTGGGGCTCGAAATTAGAATTTTGACCCACCCAATTGTATACGTGTGATGTACGAATTCTTTTAAGCCCAAATTAAATGGAAACGACTTTGTTTTATCATTAACACTAATAATTAAATGCTATCACTTTCATTTAATTAAGAGTTGTACGATTACATGTTTATAGTTGGTATAGCGAAAATTCCGACTTGGAGCTACAAGTCAACAATTGGAGCAAACAATTTGCTCGGCGGCATTGAATTGAAAAATCAATCAAAGAAATCACGAGTTTTATGTAATTAAAAAAATAATTCTTGGTAATAAAGAAACGTAGCAACTACAAAATTTCCTCTATCGTTTTTCTTATCTCACCCTATCAATTTTATTTTTCAATATGTGGGATAATGTCTATGGTTAAAATTCCGACTAACTCTAATTAATTTTCGTCTAGCTTCAATTAATTTCCTTTTAGGCGTCAGGTTCGTATTGACTGTCTATGTTTTTTAATTTCCCTCCACATAATTATATTTATACTTCAATTACTTCACTCTAGATTTCGACCAATTAGTAAACTTTAGTTCACCGTCTCATTAATGTCTAACGGCGAATTTTACGAGCTTGAATTTCTTATTATTTATCATAGAATCAGTCAGGAAAAAAAATTAAATCGTAACCTGATTAAGTATAAAGGAATAAAATTTGAGTGCGCCACATGTCGAATATTAAGACATATGTTAAAGTAAATAAATAAATTCCAAACTGGGAGAATAGGAAGAATAAATAAATAGATAAATAAATAAAATAAAAAATAGTAAAAAGTAGGATCGAGTCTGTGTGGGTTGACTTGAATGATATGTAAGACATACGTTAAATCCAAGGTTGACGAAATCGCTAGACGCTAGGTTGATTAGAATCTAACGAACAGTCGGAATTTAGATGGGGTTAGTTGAGGTGTAGGTATGATTAGATAGAGAGGAATCGAAAAATAAACGTAGACGATTAATGAAAGACTAACGCCTAGACTGTAATCTATCAGAATTAGTTGGGATTTTTACAATAGTGGTTAAACCAAACAAATTCTTCGATTTGTGAAATAAAGAATCCCAAACTAAACCATTAATACCATAAACCTACGGTTTCGGGTTAGTTTTAGTTTACATTCGATTTGAACCACCACTTTTGTTAATTGATACTGTCTTAAGATTTTTTTTTTTTTTAAAACTACATATAATTATATTGTGTGGATTGAGGGAATAAGAAAAAAGATGGAACCTCCCGTGATTAGTTATCAAAATTTCGGGTCGTCAATGGATGCAAAACCTCGCAGGAAGCTCGTCAGTGTCCGCTATTTGTCCATATTATTCCGGAGTCCAAGTTTTTAGGTGTAGAACTTTTGTAATTTCTAAATACATGTAGCAGAGTCTCTTTCTAATTTTGCCAATTTGGTCGGCTTTCCAATATCAGTAGTGTCAAATAGCCTTTTTTATTTTTAGCATATTGGGGGGAGAGTGGTAATAAAGCTGTTGTGGGAACTAAGCATTGTTGGAGGGCCCATCTCCACAACCTCATGCATTGTAATCGGTGTCGCTTTAAATAAATACAAACAAACTTTTTATTTTGTTGTGCCACTAAATCACACTCGAACAAGCGAACGTAGTCGAAGAAGTTGGTCGCTAGCACAGTGCACGAGTTATCTAATCTCACTACAAGCATTATATGACAGATAGTATCAGAGTTTTGATTTAACCACCGGAATCGACGTAGGATGACGTAAGAGTCATTTACGGAGAGAGCGCTTAACGAGAACCAGTGGTTGAATACCCTAGCATAAATTTCTAATCATCACGAGGAGAGAATTGTGGAGCTCGAATTGGTATCTCGGATTGAAGGCCGAGCTCGATGAGAGTCCGCAGGCATGCAATGCATTCATGGTAGTCATAAGAACAACTTCATGAGTCAATAAATTTAACTGTTGATAGATAGACGTAAGATCGTTTTCGTAGGACCGCTCGTTATTATGTAGTGTCAAATACTTATACACGTACACTTATACTCATACTTTCTAATTTCAGTCATTTAATCAAATCATTGTTGGCTAAACTAAAAAAAGTCATGCCTATTTTAAATCAAAAACCATGAAAACGTGAAAAACATGGAAGCAGCTTCAAAACCCACACACGTGTGGTTGATGACAGTCACTCGTGTGGCCGCACGTGACCCTTCGAGTGCCAAATACTTCTCTTGTCTACTGCTTTAATTTTACGCACGGATCCCAAAAATATTTTTTTTAAAGAAAAAGGAAAATCCACGAAAACAATTTAATTTAATGTCAATTGTTGAATTCATACGTCGTATAGTCTACAATAAATGTAATCGGATCCCCACATTACACTAAACTAAATACACGATACATATTTTAAAATAAGTTAATAAAATGTCAGTAATAATTTCCGTAATGGAAATAATAAATTTGAAGTAGTTAATGGACTTTTCTTACCGATATAATAGCCGACGACAAAAAAATAATCAATTACGAGTAATTTTTTAAATTACGAGGTTAAATAATTTTTGGGATAAAAAACGTACGAGCACAAAGTTACTGGACCTAAAATAGTTTTAGGCCTAATTTTTTTTATGACAAAACTAGAAAAATTATTAGATTGTGTTAACTAAATTCTGATAACGATTTAGGTGATGTGGACATTTACTAATATTAGTAAAATATAGGTTTGGACAAAGATGAGCTTATCTTGAAAACTATTGGTATAATGTACCCTTGTTTGGTAACAATTTCATCTTTTATGATGTTGACTAATATAAATATATTAAATTATTTAATCACCACATTACACAATGCTTTTGCAAAATTAATTTATTAATTAAATATCAAAATCACTACTGTTACACAATAATGATCATGTTATATATAGTACTAGGTGCTCTAGGATTTTTTTGAAAAATAATTTTGACATGAAAGATATGGGATTGAATGATGTCATATTAGGGATAAAGATTTTTAGGACATTCGAAGAAGTTGTGGAGAACGTACTGAATAAATTTTACGTTTTCGATCTTCCTTGGGTAAGACACCCGTGGATCCGAATCCACATTTAGTCAAAAATCGAGGAGAATCTGTATCTCAAATGGAGTATGCTGGGTGATTGGTAGTTTGAAGTATTTAGCAAATTTCACGCGCCCTGACATAGAATATTCATTCAGGAAGTAAACTTAGTAGGGTCACCAGTAATTGAGGAGAAAGCCTTGAAAAGAGTACTAAGGTATTTAAAGCATAACTTAAATTATAACGTAGCCCGCTATCACAAATTATAACGTAGGCTCGATTACTTAGGTCCCACGTAGCCCACTACCACAAATTATAACGTAGGCTCAAATACTTGGGTCCACCTTAGACAGGCGCCCCTCCAGAGTGCAATGGAGGCCGCCAACCTAGACTCATAGGCTCCTTGGGGTCCACCTTAGGCAGGCGCCTCTCCAGAGTGCAATGGAGGCCGCCAACCCAAGTCTTAGGCTTTGTTATTCCAGAACGACTAGTATTTAGGTATGAAGGGAGTATATGTATTTGCAAACTTTCAATAATTAATTTTTTTCCTCCTAATCTAGAAACAAAGAAATTAAAAAAATCTTCTTCTCCTCTTTTCTAAGATGACTCGAACCCAAAACTAAATATATAAGTAGTGAATGCTCTCGTCACTTGAACTATCCAACTTCGTCTGCAACCTTCCACTAATTAAATAGCACCTAAATATTTGGTGACCTTATTTTTTATTTAGTGGCAAATTTAGTGCATAAAGTGGCAGGTACAAAGCAGGAACTAGGGGCAGGAGTTAATTAAAAAAAAAGAAAGAAAAAGATATATATCTACCAATACCTAATTGCTTAATTAATTTATATAAACACAGTTTTATAGTTGGTTTGCTTTACTAATTGTATATTAGAAGAGATAATATAGAATCTTAAAGTTAGTTGATAGCATTAAGGCTTAATTAATTTGATTAATTATTGTGAGAAAAAGACTGCCATTTACAATGTTGCTTTTACAATCCAACCAAAAAAAAGTTTTTATTATAATTAGTTAAATAATAATTGTAAAAAACTTTTGTCTTGAAAAGAAATTGCATAATTAATTACATTATTTTTTGAAAAAGAGATTTATAATTTGATGAACAATGTATTTTTTTTTTTATAATTTAGAATCTCATTAATAAATCCACGATGCCTAATTTGGTAGGAACTAGTCACATTCGCTGCACGTGGCAATTAAAATTGGGGATTTTCTTGTTATTAAGCTGATGTTGTAAAAATTAGTCCACGATGACAAGCCGTGACGATACTTTCGCCGTCGAAAACGACCGGTCAAGTCAGTCGATAAATCTTGAAGTGGGCGGTTTTTGAGTCAAAAGTGCCCCTTTTTTTTCTATCATTAGATGGTTTGAGTACCTCGTAAACAACATAAAAAGGAGAATTGAGAATTTTTCTGATAGGAGATCGGAGCGTTTTTCCTTGGAGATTCGACATTAGAAAGTATATTGATTTTTTCTCAATAACCGAATACTTGTGAGGTACATCAATTATTAGGAAATAATCGAGTTAGGGATGTAGCTATGAGTGCTACAGATGGTGGTTCACGACCTTGTAATGTGTTGCTGCCCTCGTTAACTACCACTCCACTAATACTCAACGAAATGAAGTCGACGTTGTCGATTAATTAAATGACGTGGATTGTCTTCGTTGACTATATAATTTTTGCACATCAGCTTAATAACCAGAAAATCCCAACTTTAATTGTCACGTGCAGGGAGCGTGACTAATTCCGATCAAATTGGGCATCGGTGGCGAGCTGTATCCTTAAACTGGACAAATGTTAAAAGATATAAGACCAAAATTGAACATATAAAAGTTACATAATATTTTCTTGACAAATTCGAACATACAGGACTAATAATGATTTTTTTGGGGAAAGGATAGTGATGATGAAAGCCAAAATCTTAGATTATGATTAGGTCACTATCCTTAATGAAGATTCTATGATGGTATAGTATTTATGTCCTTTATTAGTTAATTATGGAATGACTATGTCACATTTTTTATATTACTAAATAAGGTGGCTACTATATATGTTATATTTAGGTCACTTGTTACCAAATTATTGGGCCATTTGGTACAACCCAACTGATTGAATATTTTACTTCCTAGTTAATGCATTTTCTTTTTTTTTTTTCTTTTGGGTGGGCTGAGGTATTTATATAATACTCCCTCCGTCCCCACTTATCTTGCACAAGAATGTCGGCACGGGTATTAAGAAAAGTTAATTTTTGGTTGTTTGTTGACTTTTCAAATATGGATACAGGGTGGATATTTTAAGGGTAGAGATTATGTTATAACTTTTCTTTCTTAGACTGTACAAAATAAGGTCGGCGTTTAAGAAAAATGGGCAAGATACGATGGGACGGAGAGAGCAGTATACTACTATTATAAATAATATAAAATATTTTGTATCCGCTATAAAATTCTTAGCTCTTTTTTTTTTTTTCAACTTTTTAGGACAATTTTGATTGAAAATAAATTTTATGAAGTTTGATTTCTGATCGATGACCTATGTTATATATTTCAGTAATTTAAGTTATATCAGTATACAGTATACACATCTTGTTAGTTACTATGGCCTCTGTTTTTTTAGATGTCATATTGACTTTTTTATTTTGTTTATAAATAGTTATCTCTTTACGTGTTAATTGCGTATAACTTTTTCTAGTTTATTTTATTAATTTTTAATTTAATGTAAATGATAATAATGTATTTATGTCTAATTACATCTTGCTAGTAAGAGTGTTGGAGCCATTTTATAACAACATTTTAATTTATTAAATTAGTGAGATTCATTAAGAAATTCAATAAATTAACTTTTATATATTAAACATTTATTTATTTTAAGTACGGTTAAAAATTAATTTAGAATCAAGCAAAAATCTACTCGATAATCCGAATTGTCACTCCGAACCATTAGCTTTTGTATAAATGGGCTCATGGCCCATCAACATGCATGATTGTTCACTTTGGGATTTAATGGGAAAACAAATTGAACCACCCTCATGATTATTCTCTATATAAACAAGAATGTCAACTAGCTTTCACTCCCATTTTATGCTAATGGGTTGACTTGCAAATAGAGCTGGCAAAGTCGTCTCGACTTGATGGATTATTAAATATTATAAGTGTATTGAATTATAGAAATTTAGATCCAAACATTATCGGGCCTAATAGGTCCAACCCGATAGATCGAAAGCTCGACGGTTTATGAGCTAGTTTGAAAATTTTACCTGTTGAAATTTTAGATCGGTCCCATCCAGATCGACATATAGTGTTAGCAACATGGTTGGATCGTATTGCCCGAATTACCACCTTTACTGGCAAATGGATTTGGTAGAAATATTTTGGCAGTGGATAAGTTTCTGGTTTGAAAAGAGAAAAAAGGAATAGATAATTTCCTCAACTATACGAACGTATTATGCAAGATGGATTTATTTACTGGGTTTAGCCACAAAGATGCAGAAATCGGAAATCGTTAGTCACTTGGATTTTGGCCGCCTAGGAGATGATTAGACGGTTCAGATATTTACTGAGTTTATTTTCATTTCACGCTTACAGTATTCATGATTCATATTTTATATTTCACGAATTCAAGATTAATAGTTCATAATTCAAGATTCACGATTCTTTATATAATCATTTTAATTTTAACGTGGAGTATACAGTAAAATATCGAAAGTGTAACAGATGATTTGACTAGTGAATTTCTCTTTCATCAATTTTCTCAATTCCTTCTAGTTGCCATCATGTGCAAATCAAACATAATCATTGATTATTTGACATCATAAAACTCAAACAATACGAGGTTAATTAGATTGCAATTTACTTCATGATGAGTCTTGAAGGATAATGTTTTTTAAAAATAAATAATACGCATTCAGTCCCATTCAATTTTGCACGTAGGAACGGACATATATATTAAGAAAAATTATTTTTTACGTTTTGGTTGACTGTTTTAGAAATGAAAATTTTAGGGTGCAAATTGTAAGAGAGATTTTCTTATTAAGAATATATAAAAATAGAACAGATCGAAATGCAAAGTGTGCAAAATTGAACGGGACGGAATATCTATATCACTTTCCAAGATGTTACTTCAAATTGACTTTACAATCACATTTCGCTAATAATAAGACTAAAGTGACAAAGTCAATTACATAATCATCACTCTTTCCGGCCTGAAGTGACAAGGTCAACGCCTCAGGACCATTAATTTCTAAAATCATATGTAGGGACAAATTCATAATAGTCCTCGATTGAAGACTTGAATTTTGGAGAATATCTCGATTATGTGTTTAAATTTTAAGTTTTTTTTTTATTAAAGATTTAAAATTTGAATTTTTAATCAATTCATGACTTACGTCTTGAAAAATATAAAATATATCGAAATTATAAGACTGAGAGTATTGGAATTTTTATATATCGTACTCAATCTTCTGTACATCGAAAATTGTGTCTTTATTTTTAAGATGTAAATCCTGACTTGAGAATAAAATTTAAAATTTAGGTCCTTAATTGAAAAAAATCAAATTTCAGGCCCGGAATTGAACTCTTAAAATTCAAGCATGAATTGAGACATTCTATTTAAACTATATCATTTACCCCAAGGCCCCTCTACTTAGAACTCCGCAAGTTCAAAATTGAGATTTTGCCCGTTTAATATATCTATTGGAGAGGCAAGCGTAAGGCCGTTTAGTTGCAATGGTTCGATTTCTGACAACAGTAGAGCATGCCCTACGTGAAGGTCATGGTGTACCCCTGCTGTTTGGGATTCCTAAACGATTGATGCCAAAAAGTCACAACTACTTTATGGGTATGTTTGGACGGGTGATCTAGACTTTCGTTTAGATTGGGATTTAGAATTAGAATCATTTAGTTCACTTAAATTCAAATCTATATTATCACACATTCTCTCTCCCCCTCCATGCACTAATTAAAAAATATTTTTTTAATATTTTTTATTATTTTTCCAGTATAATGATTGCACCTTTTATAAATCCTACCATATTTCATCATAGAACAAAAGCAATATTTACACCATCATTTGAATTCACACGTTCTCGAATATGCCAGGGGTACAACATCTCCTACAACAAATTGCATGAACACACATTCACTTTTGATGTAATAATTATGCCATATTATACACGTCTATGTAATAAAACACTTATTATAAAAAATATTGCACTCTTCTTATATACCGAATGTGCCATGTCCCGCTCCTTTCATAAACAAATACACCCTATATTCCAATGATTTATTAGATATAGGACCTAATTATATTAATCCCAATATATATTTCCAACACATAAAAATCAAGATGTGTTCCTATTTTGGGCAACAAATATTTATACTATTTCACCAAAATTTCTTCAACAGTTGTAGTCACTGTCCAAACACTGCCCCCCACTAGAAGCTTCATCCTTTATAAGTCATATAATTGAGGTCATTTTCCACCATACATATTTTGTTTTGACCAACAATTTTCTTGTAATAATGATTTTTTGCCATGGAAATTCTTCAATGTTTTATAATAATATAATTACCCTCTAGAAAGTAATTATTTGAAGCATAATTTTCTCTAGTTGAGTTGAAGATTAGGAAGGGTTTTCCCATTTTTAAACAAATTAGATCCCTTTCTCACATGCAAAGAAAGAAAATCTAAAAGCTTGCAAAAAATTCCTCTTCAAAAGACAGCATATCGATTGAATTTGGATCTAGTACAGTAACTACACAAGATATAGTGTAGTGTGTGTGACAGTGTGAGAGATTATGACAGAGAACAGGTGTATGGGAACGAGACGGAGAGAGAGAGGGGGGAAGCCAAAGATAGGCTAGAAAATTTTCATGCTTGGGATTCTAATCCATAACGTTGTAACTTTGTGTAAAAATTCCGACTAATTCTGATCTAGGCGTCAGACTCTTATTGGTTGCCTATGGTTATTTCTCAATTTCTTCATGTCTAACCACTCTTATATTTCGATCAGCCCCGCCTAGTCACTAAGCCTCATTCTATTGTCTGACTAGTGCCTAGCAAATTTCACAACCTTGCTTTGTACATAGCTATCAATAATATCCTTATTACAAAGATGTACAAGTCACTAACCGCTACTTAAAAAGTGAATTGGGAGCCTAGGCAGAGCAGATCGAGACGTAGACATGATTAGACGAGAAGGAATCGTTAAATAAACATAGGTGACCGATGAAAATTTAGTACCTAAGCGGGAAGAATTTTTACAACAAAGCTTTACTATATTGTATCTTCAAATTATTCATCATTCATCCAATTTGGAAAATTACCTAAAAATAGTCTACTTGGGCTAAGAATAGGGTTTCCACAAAAAACAATGTAATGAACCATAGTAGCACAAAAACATTTTCCTTCATATCTATTTTGGTGAAAATAAACCTTGAATTTTGTGTGGTGAATGAAAATCTCTAAATAAAGTATAAATCATTATCACTAAAAGTTTAACATATATTAAGTAAAAATAAAAAGTTGTACATTTTTACGTACGGGCAGACAAATACCACAAGCAAAAACTCCATAACCCTTAAATCCAGCCTTGAATTTCTCTCTTTTTTCCTAATATAATAGGCTAAAAAATTTAGAATTTTTTTTCATTTTCCATTTTCAATTTTCCATTCCTTCTGTCTTTTTTTCCCTTCAAGCAAAAAATTGCAGGTTGAAAGAAAGATACAGAAGGGATGGCAAAGTATGCAGAGCTTGTGAGGATCGTATGGAGATTTCACTCTCACTGCCCGCACACTGCCCGGATGTACTACCATCCGCCCGCCCCCGATAACCACCGTCGCAACCACCATGAAAACGCTGCGGGCAATGGTGGTGAAGCTACCCTCGTTGATACTACCGACTTCATTCTTCATACTACCATCTAACGGTGATAGTTTGGTAGGATTGTTGTAATTGTATCTATCTTGCTTTGAGAGATTTTAGTAGTTCGAGATTTTAGTGCATTACGCATTACTATGTTTCAAATGTCGATTCCGGGAATTGTTGTATTGTAAAATGTCATAGGGTTAATTGCAACAATCCCAATAATCAACATTTCTGCACATAAAGCACCTAACTTTTTTTGGCACGGCTATGTACCTAATTATACGGGTTTGATAAACAAAACAACAAACTCATTTTCTGGCCATTTTTAATCAGATTTCTGCCTGTGACAAATTTCTAAGTGTTTTTTTTTTTGCCACTAATCTAAATGCAAAATTCCCTGATAATGTCCTGGAAAGAAAAACGGACTTGCATGGAAAAAAAGCCCTTAAAATGTTGTCACGTGCAAAAATCCTGTGAAAAATGGCCAAAAAATTAATTTAGTGATTTATTTGCCAAACCTGTATAATTTATATATATCTCTGCTAAAAAAAGTTCGATGAGGGCACAACAATTAACTCAAATGTAAAATTACTCAGCTCCAACGCGAAAAATAACAAAGCTTAGTTTTCTTACTAATCACAAATAATCTCTGAACAATGATTTTAAGAGCTGGAAATGTGCAAAGCTAAGTCACACAACAAGAAACAGACTAGCAAATTCAGGAATACAGCAGCTTACAGACAAAACTGAACTAGCGGTCGCAAACACGCAGCTAACTTCACACGATAAACACGCATACAGCTTCTGTCATTGGCACGTTTATTGAGTCTCCGTTAAGGGCTTCCGCACCACAAAGAAATACATCGATGTGAAAATTTCTTTCCTGAAAAAAACCCGATTGCATGTGTTATAGGCAGCAAACGAGAGAGAGCAAGAGAGAGATCACAATCGAAAGAAAAAGATTGTCTTACTTTCCGCCGGCAAGAAGTCCTTCTGCAGCCTTCTCTAAGAAAGCTTGAACCCTTTGGCTTCCCTTTGGAGCAAGTCCGATTTTTTCCAGAGCTGCCACCTGAAAAAAAAGACGGGTCACTATGGCACTTTGCTACCTAACTTTTTTCAGTGCATTTTCCAACCGGGAGTATACGAATTTATAGTTTGCAACCTAAGACTAGTCCAGCCCCAAAGCTGAATTTTGATGGTGTTTAGATTTTTTTAACGTATTCTCTACGGCAAATTAGTCTTTAAAGACAAAAAAAATGTATAATCAGTTAAGCTTGGAATCTATATATGATTTGCCGTAATTCATGCGAAAAAAGATTTAGAAACACTTTGAAATGGGATGGCTGAAAATCAGCTATTATGTTGTAAATAGGTTGCAAACTGTGATAAATTGGGTATTCATACATCAAACTACAACAACAAAATGTATTGAAGTGCAAAAATGATCATTGTTCAGGCGGCAAGAGTAGAAGGCGGGAATCTTACCATATTTCTGGTGAAAAAACGACCAAGTCCCGTTAAACGGAGGCTGCTGAGAGAGATGTGACTTGGATCCATAGGCAAGTACCATGGGACAGGTGAGTCCACTGCAAGATCTCTCTCCCACAGAATCTGTAATGGGGACAAAAAAAACAAAAAATACGTCAGCTTATTTGCTTTTGGAAGAACAAGCAGGCAAAAATCGGTCAAGATTTTAGAGTGCTCACCTCAAAACCAGCTTTCTTGACAGCATCCAGGCACTGGCTTGTCAGCCTTATGTCAGGGAGGCCGTTGCCTAGTTCGATTTCAGCCTGTTGAAAAGAATTTCACATCAAACCCAAGCATCATCATCAAAGTAACATTACGGAGCATTTGTAGAGATGGGAAATAACCTTAATCTGCTGGTGTTCTTTGTTTTTAGGGTCATAAGCATCAGTCAAGCACCACTCGTATGCAGCAAAACACTGGCCGGGTTTGAGTACCCTGTATATCTCCTTATAGCAGCCAACCTGGTTGCAAGTAGGAATGTCAAGGAAAAGTCCAATAAAGAAACAATTGATGGTGTATGATCGAAAAAAATTGTGACATCTAGGTCAATGATATATGGTATAATTTGCATACTGCATCAGGGGCATGGCAAGTGGCCTCAATTGCGTACACTGCGTCGTAACTATTGTCAGGGAATGGCATCTTCATAAAATCAGCCTGCATTGTTACGAATAAATATTAGGAAGATTTGGAGATTTAGAATCAGCAAGGAATGAAATGTTGATGTAATGCTGTGCTGACTTTAACAAAGTCACAAGTCCGGTCCAGTCCAGCAATCCGGTTTAGTGCCTGCAACATTCGGACATGTATAATTAGAGATGTAATATGTGCAGGAGCAATGCATATTTTCCTCTAGTCCATTTTTTACCCCGTTTACTTTTTGAATTTAAAGGGGCACAAGACAAGTCAGACACAAAATAAATATATGTAATCATATAAAATTAAACTAGATAAATAAGTATGTGTGTGTGTGTGATATATCTCAAAGTACAGGGCAAAGGTGTGAAAATTAAGTTGGGGGGCGTAAGGAACATAAAAAAAAGGTACATAACAAACCATGTTTATTTCAACCCATGAAAAAAGTGTTTCATGTTAGAAAAAAGATAGCCATCGGAATAAAAGTATATCGCGAAATTGACTTTGATGTCATTTTACTTAAAGTTAGCAGAAAGCTCTACTGAGGACAGGAAGAGCTGAAATGGTGGCATGGTAATGAATATTTAACCGAAGCGAGTTTGAGTACAACAAACAACCATGCAAGTTGAAAGATCCCACAACATAATATGTGATTATTTATACATCTAAGTAATTAAACATACCTTTCCCCTAGATATCTGGTATTCGTTGTTATTGAGACCTGTGATCGATGTCATACTGCAAGGCATAAATCCAAACTGAGAGTTTGAGCCAAGCAATCAACTGACAGAATACATAGGCATTGATGTCTGAAACGCCTAACAGAAATGCATATAAATCTCGATGTGAACAAGCTAACTAGATCTAGATGTTCACCAGAATCATGGGCGAAACGAAACTGAAGTGTGCTTACTTTTATGATATACATGAGGGGATAATTACGAACTAAGACGCTTGTGGTACCATGAGATACCATCAAGAGCATAGTATTAACGATTATTTGGCTTCAAAACAATAATAGATATTGTGTATCTTGAGAAAATATGAAATGTTTTGAATTCATTTCTGAAGTTATTCTTTAATTTCTAGTACCTTGCTAATCTCGTGATCTCTGAAAAAGCTTGTAATAGACTTATCATAACGAACAAACACTCAAGTCAAGCAATAGTCTAAAGCTAAATAAGCTGGCATCTCATATCACCTGAATCGAGCAATTTCTCTTAATGGGCCACCAATCCCACATCCTACATCCAAGACCTACAGACATGGACAATAGCTCAAGTATGAATTCAAAGCATAGAAATATTGGGACCAGGTTAGCAAAAACTAATAAGGCAAAATTACCTTTTGGCCTGGCTTCAAGCCAAGTTGTAAGGCAAGGAAATGCTCGTGCCGCTTGATGCTCTCTTGGAGAGACTCGCCTTTCCATCTGTAGCATATTCCATTAACCACATTTTTAGTAATTCCAACAAGCTGCAACTCAAAGGATCTACAACTCTCTGCCTCCAGATTACATAGTGTAGAAACAAAGCAGTATTGACAATTTATGTAGAGCCTAATGAAATGTAGACATGAGAAAAACTATACAAAGACCCTATCAAAATAATCGAGTAAGAAGTCATATTCTGCTACCACCTTCCACGAGCAATGAGATTTGGATATTGGCATCTCTGCTGCTTGCTACAGGCATTTGGAGTATCTAAGAAAAGGCGTATTTCTTCCTTTATATTTTTTATAATTCGAAGGGGCATGCAATGTGGTACCAAAGGTTGCCTCCATCGAGGTATGCATGCAGACTACATGAGAAGATCTAGAACAGAAATATTATTTGAAGAAGCAAATTATTCACCTGGGTGCAAAATGGAATGATTCACCCCATCCATACTCATAGAAACTTGTGACGAGATCGTAGTACTTATTAACCTGAGAAATTAATTGACACAAAGAAAAAAGAAGATTTACATAGGGAAACCAAGTACAGATCAGATTAAGGAGGCAATCAACAGTTTCTCAATTCCATTATTATATCAAAACTTGTTAGCGAGACAGAACTTTTTTCACTAATACCTATTAACTTAAAATTGTGACAAAAAAGTTGACAAATGATAAAATTATGAAAAAGCAGAAAACAGTGTTTCAAAAGTGAAAATTGGCATAAAAGTAAGCCAACTCACCATGTCGGTGTAGTTAACTTTTCGCTCTTCCTGATCGCCTCCATAGCAAACATGATACTTCTCGTACCTGATTTACAGAAATGCCAAATGTTTTAAGACAATGATAATAGAAAGACAAACTACATCAAAACATATGATCAACAAAATGCAGTAAAAAGATAAAGCATGCAATTGTGGATCAGAAAAAGAACTAGTTCATAAGTTACTCTGTGTTTTAGTATTTAATGCATATCAGTTTATTGGGTGAAGCAAACAGGAGCTAATGTTCATAAGAATTAAGTCATCACTTTTGTTTAAAAATGAATATAATCAGAAGAACCCAGATTTAGACGAAAAATAATGTAACAATTAGAAGTCATGCATTTTCTTCATTTAGAAAAGCTTGAAACGACAAGCACCATAGCCGAACCATAAGGGTAAATACAACATTCTGGCCTTCACAATATAAGGTATGGTCTTTACAGCCAGATATTGTTCAGTAATAATCAAAAGCAGATTTATCAATTCCTTATGGGTCAGTATATAGTGTAACCAAAAAACAGAACGTACATAAGATACACTTAGTTCTTTATCAGGTATGGTTGAATTCAACTGCTAAAAATCCTAGGAATGAAAATAAAATATATGAAACAGCTGATAAAGGCCCTCAGATTTGGTCTTCTCAATTGACTTCATAAAAAATTCACTCATCTAAATCTCATAAAATATACAGGGAATATTGGTTCTCAAGGGTACATATTTGTATGAGCAGATCTTCCTTTCACTAATCCTTACGAAACACCACAATTAACAGTCTAGATTGGACCACATATGACATAACTAATCGCAAGATGTGACTTGCTACATAATTTTTTTTTTAAAAAAAGGATAATGGAAAAGTGTTGACTAGTGATTGAGAAATCACTAGATTCAAGAGGAATCAAAGACCTAGGATATATAATTATAATTATTACCAGAAAACACAACCGTAAATGCTACGAAAGCGTGATAATGAGAGCCTTCTTTATAATAAAGGATGGAATAATTGTCGATTCGATAGTAACACTTCCAACTCCACCAACCTCCATAGCTAACGAGATAAACAAAAAAAAAAAAAACACTCACACACACTCCATATCTGGAAATTCATAGCTTACTGGTCAACAGCGTTGAGAACATCGCCCTTCTGGATAACTCCACCAACACCAGCTGCCAGATCCAACGTCCCTGCCTTCGCCATCGTTACTCCTCTCTATTTCTCACAATTCTCCAGCCTCCAAAACCTCAATCTCGAAGATCTGAACTCCAAACAACAACAATTAATCACACAACAGCAACAAATACGAATTCTGTACTCCAAACAACAACAATCACAACAATTAATCAAACAAAACAGCTAAAACACAAATGCAAACCTTCTACTCACACCGAAAGGGTTTTAGGATCTGAATCACGATCCGATTAGAAGAAAAAGGAGAACTCGTGAGTGCGTTACAGAGATTTAATTATACAAATGCTAGATTTGTGGAGTGAGATATAAAGAGATTGTGACACCGAGGACTGTAGTGTGGCTTTTTGTTGTTTAGCGTCAGACTTCTCCAACTTGTCTTTCGACATGTAAAAAAATGGCGTAGATCTTCATGGATCATCCACATATATATTAATATATAATTAGTTTATTAAAAAGAATGTTGCGGATATAGCATTTTGGTTGAAGACAAATATAAGGGCTGTTTTTAGAGGTGGCACGGCCAGCCGGTCGGACCCAGTCCATCGAGCAAATGTATATCAGGTTGCGTTAGGTTTGGGTCGACACAAAAATTTATCGGGCCTAATTATAATCAGTTCAATTAATTTGATTCTTTATGATACACTAAGATTTTCAGGTCAATCTATAGTTCGTTGAATTTTTTGTTTATTGGATTAAATCGAATTTGTAGGGCAAAATAGTATTTCACTAAAATTTCTATAGCTCAGTCGATGGATGGGGCTATCCCGATTTTACAACCTCTGGAGGTTTTTCAAAGTTTTGGGACATAAAATGTAATGTAAAAAAAAGGATATCGACGTTTTACAACCTAACTGGCCTGATCCAAATCGCTCCAGCTAGCTGGTTATTATTATATGTTGGATTTTGGATAGTTTTAAAGGTTTATTGGGCTAAAACATATCGAACAAAGTTCGATATCTTCCTTTCAAATATATTACTCTCTCCGTCCCGACTTAACAGTCATATTTTTATCGAACACAGAGGTCAAGAAAAAAAGTAAATTTTGTGGAATCTTTGACTTTTTTAAAGGTAGAGATTGAGGGTGAAGATTGTAAGAGAAATTTACTATTTATAAATTAAAAAATTAAATTAAGATAAATCGAAAGAAAAAAGTAAAAAAGTTAAAACGGGACGAAGGTAGTATAATTTTTGGACTAAACGGTGGTCCTGAATTATAGCACAGTCTATTTAAAATATCGAAACAAAAAAACCACAATATAAGTAGGACCACATACGAGTGGCTGCAGAGTCAGACCGCACGTGCATCCGTTAGTTGCCAGCGGCTCACGTGCCCACCTGCACGTGTCGGACTTTTTTTGGCTATTTTATTACTTACAAACATTGATCTTTTAATGATGGGATATATTAGTGTGATAGAGGGTCATAATTACGCTATTTGGCCTGATTCGACTCGAGTCGAAAAAAATATATTTTTCTAAATTTAATTTTTTTTTTCAATCGTCTTCTGATTATAATTATAAATATAATTAATAATTATTACTCCCTCCGTCCCGCTCAGATTTGCACGTAGGGACGGGCACGGAGGTTAAGAAAAAGCTGCTTTTTGCTTTTTGGTTGACTTTTTGAAAGGTGGAGATTGAAAATGGAGATTTTAAGGGTGGAGATTATTTAAAAAATTTCCTTTTTAAGAGTGTGCAAATCTGAGTGGGACGGACCGAAAAGGAAAGTGTGCAAATCTGAGCGGGACGGAGGGAGTACAAGATAAAAATTACTAAATGTTAACTATCATTTTGAAATATTCTAAAAATTTGAAGTGTTTTCTGTTCTTTCTTAGTCCGTAATCAAGTGTTAATATTAAAATTTTAGTTACCATCTTCACAAATAAATATTCATTAATAATATTCAATACATTTATATTAAAAAAAATATATTTTTGTTTAACAATTCAAGACTAAGAGCAATTTTATTGGAAATAAGTTGCATAAAATTCACACTTGTTAAAATATAGTAGTTTCATTTTAATGACTCGTTTTTATAATAATTTTATGAGCAAGTTATTAATATTGTTAAATAAGGCAAATAAAAATAAAAGATGTCGTATAAACGAGAACTTATAATTTTTAGAAGGTCGTACTTGATAACCAAAAAAAATTAAACTCCCTAACCTTAATTCTATTCTATTTTTTTAATAGAGAAAGTAATTAATTAGCAATAAAAAGAAAGAAAGACTCAAATGTCTATTCTTCTTTACAAGTTTTTCAGATTAGTGGACAAGTGCAACAATTGTATGGATCGGGTACAAACATCTAGGGCCATCAAAATCCGATAAACTGACTCAGTCCATCAAACATTTTAGGTGAACTGGACCACATAAATATCGACCGGCACAACTTCAATAGTTAGTTGGGTTGTAACCATGGTTAGACGAGTAAAAGTTGAGTTAGATAGTTGAAAGCATAGGCAGTTAGGAAGGAGTTATAACTAATTGGCGTGCAAGTTGATGAGCTATTGCAACTTGATGCTATTCACGTACTCCCTCCGTCCCGCTCAGATTTGCACGTAGGGACGGGCACGGAGGTTAAAAAAAAGCTGCTTTTTGCTTTTTGGTTGACTTTTTGAAAGGTGGAGATTGAAAATGGAGATTTTGAAGGTGGAGATTATTTAAAAAATTTCCTTTTTAAGAGTGTGCAAATCTGAGTGGGACGAACCGAAAAGGAAAGTGTGCAAATCTGAGCGGGACGGAGGGAGTATAATTTATTTGCAAAAATGCTAATAATTTGATGTATTGTTTAATCGCGTTAATGTTGGTGCTCGACTTTGTTGGGCCTGACAATTAATGTGGGCCTACACAAATAAATTAAATACAAAATTATACAAAAATGTCACAATGATGAAATACAAAACTATGTGGATAAACATGACACAATAATAAAATTAAATTAAATACAAAATTACGTGGATTGGTAAAAAATGACACAATAATGAAATTAAATTAGGCTAAATACAAAATTATGTGGGTTGAACAAAAATGACACAATAATAAATTAAAATTAGGCCCACAAAACATCACATATTACACATGAGGACATGCACTCACTTATAAAAGCAAAGATACAATTGGTCCTCAATTATTACAAGATTTGGGTCATTTTCTTCTAATTGCAATTAGTCATAAAAATAGCCTTCAACCCTTCCTCCCACCAACCAAAACTAGAGGTGACAATTCGAACGATCGAGCCTGACTAGTTTTGGTGACAATTCGAACGATCGAGCCTGACTTAGTCTGACTTATGGGTCAACGTTATATATTAGATTAGGTCGAATCTGTTCAAAATTTTATCTGATAAAAAATTATTAAGACCCAACCATCCCCCTTGAGCTTAAAAAACTTTATGGCTAGTATGTGGCATGTTGGACTTTTAGTCTATCATGTCGGTCATGTTGGATCCGATTTGACTTCGAGTGTATATTTATATGCCCAACTCATCTAAAATGTTTGGACTGACTCACTAGACCGGACCAATTTTGTCAACCCTAACCAAAACCCTTATATGTACCCTTGGATTCCTTCATCGAGCCAAACTTTATTAAGCCCAACCGATCCCATCCCCTTTAAATATACAAATATTTTTGGAGTGTTCTGTGGAGATTTTAGCCCACCAGATCGATCATGTTGGGCCCGATGATATTTCGAGTCTATCATTCTATTGCCAATTCATCTAAAATGTTTAGATCGACTCATCAAAGTAGGTCGATTTTGTCAGCTCTAACCAAAACCAATAAGTACCTTTGGTTATTCTATAGGCCTATAACAAATGCTCATGAGTAAAGGGGGTCAGTTCTTGTGAGGCATCATTTTCTCCACATCACTATGAAATAACAGAAGGGTGATTTGTTGTAGGTTTTAGAAGGTAAGTGAGTTTCCATATTTGATCAATTTGTAATTGTTTAAATATTTGATTTGGATGAAATTAAATTGCATAGGATTAATCTACGTTTTGAGTAGATACCGTAATATATTGTATTTCTTAAAATTAATTTTCGGTAAGTGAAAAATTAATGCATGAAATTAGCCACTCGCATATGGTATAGGATGACACTGCTTATTATTATTAGTAAGTGTATTTCGTTTAAATATACTCCCTCCGTCTCGACTTAACCTGCCTAGGTTGATCGGACACGGTGGTTAAGAAAAAACAGATTTTGTGGAATCTTTGACTTTTTCAAATATGGAGACTGAGGGTGGAGTTTTGAGGGTAGAGATTGTGTGAAAAATTTGTCATTTATGGGCTGACAAGTTAAAGTGGGATGGACCGAAATGACAAATAGGCAGGTTAAGTTGGAACAGAGAAAGTACTTATTGATGTTTTAAATTTTTCTTTTATATATTTGGTACTTGTGATAGATAAGATAAATAATTTTGTGGAATGTAGTACAGTGATCCCCTGATTGTGACAAATTATCACACTTCCTTACTATGACAAATTGTCTTGCTAGTTGATAGATAAAAAACATTTTAATGGGGCCCCATGTTCAACATGGGCTTTAAAGTACAACACCAAACAAAAACAAAAAGTTAATTGAGATAAATAATTCCATTCCAACTAATCCTCAAAACTAAATTAGAAGGCCTTGTTTGGTTTTGAAGTTGGAACAGGTAAAATAGATAAAATTGGGTAGAATTGGACGGTTCATGATTACTATTCCCTCATTTCATATTAATTGACGTTTTAGGATGAAAATGAAGAATTAAGAATAAATTTTTTTTGATAGATATACCCTCACCTAATTTAGGAGATAAAAAATTGACCAAATAAAAATATCTCTGATAATTCGAACGGTCGAGCCTGATTTAGTTAGATTTATGGGTCAACGTTATATATCAAGTTGGATGAAACTCGTTCAAAATTTTATCTGGCAAAAAATTATTAAGACCCAATCAATCAATCATCCCCCTTAAACTTAAAAAACTTTTGGGTTGGTCTGTGGCATGTTGGACTTTTAGCCTAGCAGGTCGGTCCGGTTTTACTTCGAGCGTATATTTTTATGCTCAATTCATCTAAAATGTTTGGACCGACTCATCAGACCGGACCAATTTTGTCAACTCTAACCAAAACCCTTATATGTACCCTTGGGGTCCTCCATCGGGCCAAAATTATTGAGCCCAATCGATCCATCCCCTATAAATATAAAAATATTTTTGGAGTGTCCAGTTGATATTTCAGTCCACCAGATCGATCATGTTGGGCCCGATGATATTTCGAGCCTATCATTCTATTGCCAATTCATAGGCCTATAACAAATGCTCATGAGTAAAGGTGATCAGTTCTGGTGAGGCATCATTTTCTCCACATCACTATGAAATAATAGAAGGGTGATTTGTTGGAGGTTTTTAGAAGGTGGGTGTATCTCCATCTTTGATCAATTTGTAATTGGTTAAATATTTAATTTGGGTGAAATCAAATTGCATAGGATTAATTTACGTATTGAGTAGATGATTGTAACATATTGAATTTTTTAAAATCAATTTAGGGTAAATGAAAAATTAATGCACGAAGTTAGCCACTTGCATATGGTATATAGGATGACACTGCTTATTATTATTAGTAAGTGTATTTCGTTTAAGTATACTCCCTCCGTCTCAGCTTAACTTGCCTAGGTTGACCGGACATGATGGTTAAGAAAAAACAGATTTTGTGGAATTTTTTATTTTTTCAAAGGTGGAAATTGAGGGTGGAGATTGTGTGAGAAAATAATCATTAATGGACTGGCAGGTTAAGGTGGGACGGATCGAAATGATAAGTAAACAGGTTAAGCTAAGATAGAGGGAATACTTATTGATGTTTTAAATTTTTCTTATATATGTTTGGTACTTGTGATAGATAAGATTAATAATTTTGTAGAATGTAGTAAAGTGGACCCCTTGGTTGTGACAAATTATCACACTTCCTTATTATGACAAATTGTCTCGCTAGTTGATAGATAAAGACATTTTAACGGGGCCCCTTGTTCAACATGGACGTTAAAGTACAACCCCAAACAAAAAGTTAATTGAGATAAATAATACCATCCCAACTAATCCAAAAACCAAACTACGGCCTTGTTTGGTTTTGAAGTTGGAACAGGCAAAATAGATAAAATTGGGTAGGATTGGATCGTTCATGATTACTGCTCCCTCCGTTTCATATTAATTAACGTTTTAAGAGAAAAAGGAAGAATTAAGAATAATTTTTTTTTATAGATATATATCCTCACCTAATTTAGGGGATAAAGATTTGACCAAATAAAAATATCTCTAATAAATTAAAAAATAGAGTTTTTTTAGGATTGAGTTCAGGGAAAAAACTGATAAAATTGGTAAAAAATATGTAAAACGTCAATTAATAAGATAAGAGAAGAACATTCTAAAACGTCAACTAATATGAAACGTAGGGAGTAGTAAACATGTAGGTTCTAAACATAAAATGAAGTAGGATTGCACCATATAATTAACGCAAAAAAGTTGGCTCAAATAAATTAATAATCTCCCTGTGTTAGTCGAGACAAATTGTCCCAACTGTTGAAGGATAAGCTTGATTTTGGAACATAGCACTTATCTTTCCCAACTTTTAACTAAAACACCAAACAGACAATTACTTGGAATAATAAACATATTCCGAGCTAATCCTTTAAACCAAACTCCGAGTAAATTAAACTCAAAAGCAGGCTAAATTTTGATTGCTAGAATTATTACATATTTTAACTAATAGCTTCACAGACTAATGCAGATAGATTATACACCTCCTTAACTATGACAAATTGTCTCACTAGTCGACGTTTTCTTACCGAGTCCCTTGCCCAAAATGGGTTTTAAACGCAAACACCAAACATAAGATTAATCGGGACGAATAATATTATCCCAATTAATCTCTATCACATATTTAACTAAGGCCTCACATAATAGTGAGGATTATTATTACCTCGACCATGACAAATTATCTCACTAGTTGAGGGATGAAGACGGTAAATAACCGAGCTTCTTGTCCAACATGGGCTTTAAACATAAACACCAAATATAAGATTAATCTGGACGAATAATATTATCCCAACTAATCTCTATTACATATTTTAACTAAGAGCCTCAAGTACTAATGCGGATAGATTATCACACCTCCTCGACCATGACAAATTGTCTCACTAGTTGACGTTTTTTAACCGAGCCCCTTGTCCAACATGGGCTTTAAACACAAACACCAAACATACGATTGATCGGGACGAATAATATTATCCCAACTAATCTCTATTACATATTTTAACTAAGAGCCTCACATACTAATGCAGATTGATCAAATCTTAGCAGGCAAAACCACGACTTCATCAAGAACAGGCCCACAAAGAGACCCAAAATCCTTAACCTTAGTATGGTAAAACGAGCTGAAGAAAGTTAACCTGGTGCGGTCGGAAATCGCGGTGAACTGGAAACTGAACGACTGGAACTTGCCCTTTCCTTCCGACTTGAAGGGCGCTTTCATTGCTGCTCTAGCTGCAAATGCTTCGATCATCATGTCCCCGTGGCAACCGTTGTTTGCATCTCCGACAATGAACTTGAGATTGTAGACTTTGTTGGGGACGGTTCTGATGACTTGGGCAATCGCACTCTCGCGTCCTGCAACGAGCTCCACTGCTGCTCTGCCGACTGGGACGTTGAAGTGGTTTGAGTCGAGGAACTTTACGGCTTTGAGGGACTCGATGATCCAACCGGGGAGCGGTGAGGTTGAGTCTTCTTGTTTCGGAGGGAGGAGGACGCCGTGGGAGGAGTTGATTAAGAGATGAGGACCTTCTTCAAATCCTGGATTCCTGACAAGATTTGCTGCCCAGAAAAAGGGAAATTCAGCATTCTTCAAATGGAGAATGTAGTTGGTTCTATGGTAGAATGAGTAAAAAGTGTATATGAAGTTGAACACAAGACTTTAACTAAGCTATAATTAGGCACATGTGTGTTAAATGTGTTTGACAATATTTACGAAATGTTACACGTATTAGATAGTGTCAGTAATTAACAAGTGTAGTGTATTAAAAATAGTACAGTAGAAGATGAGACATATCTAAAGTTTCCATTAGAAGGCCTCAATTTTAGGAAGTGTCTCAGTTCGATGCCTGAATTTTGGAATTTTCATAATTATGGCTAAATTTTGAATTTTTTTCTCAATTCAAATAAGAACATCACCTAGTGTATAAAAGGTTTAGTACGATATATCGAAAATTTCAATATACTCCGTATTGAAAATTTCAATATACACCATACCAAATCTTCCGTACATTGAATAATGTTTTCTATTTATCAACATGTATAAAATTCAAAATACAGATCCTAATAGAAAAAATGTCAAAATCCGGGCCCTAAATTGAAAACCTCAAAAATTCAGATCTCAAACTAAGACATTTTCCGAAACTCAGGTCTTCAACTTCTACCTTGTTTCTGTACTCTGTAATATGATATTGGGAATCATAGGGGAAACAATAAAGTTCCTAAAAACCCAAAATGTGGCTACAACATAATCTTTAGTTGGCAATTTGATTTCACACAATTATTTCATCTGCTTTAACTCACCATTGACCTAACTTAGCAGTAGAAAACAGTGAAATTAAGGGGTGTTTGCAATTGCTTCTAACTTTGGAGAAGTGATTAAAATAAGTGATTCTAAAAAGTAAAGAGCTTTTAGCTTGTAGCTATTGGTCCAAATTAACTTAAATTTAAGTAAAAGGGGCCATTTACAAACACTCTTTTCAGCTTCCTTTAAGCTAAAAGCTCATAAACACTTATTTTAAGCATTTTGCAAATACCCTTGACGCAAACAAGATATATCAGAAATCAGCTTCTTTCAAACTAAAAGCTCATAATACTTAAATTTGAGGAGAAGCTGTCATTTACAAACATTCTTTCACACTCTTTCAGCTTCTTTTACGAGAAAAGCTCATAATCACTTATTTTAAGCATTTGCAAAAAACCCGTAAGGCAAACAAGATATATCAAAAAGAAATAAAAGCTCAAAAGTACTTATTTTAAGCATTTTCAAACACCATTAAAGCAAACAAGATATATGAGAAAGAAAAATTACCTCTAGTGGGCTTTGGCACGAAAAGCTCCTTAATAGCAACAGCATCAATAAGAGGACCACAGGCCGGATCTTCTTGCACTCCCGGGTTATGAAAAACCACCTTCACTGAGCTCGAACTCGCCACAAATCCCCAGGCATACGTGTCGCCGCCGTCGCTGCTATACAGCGTTTGCAGCGGGAGGTCACCAGACTGCGGCGGCACCGACACTCTGAGCACCTCCTCTTGCGCGCAGGTTCTAGATGCGCCGAATGTTAGGGCGTAGAATGAGCCGTTTTTTACAGGGATTGTTTGCGAAATTGAGGCCTCGTTACCGAGACGAACTGCGTGGACACCGTGCGCAACGGCGAAGAACATGCCGCCAGGCTGAGGACCGGCGGAGATGTATTCGACTAGGCCGGTGATTTGCCATTTGGGGAGGGAATTTTTGCCTTGGAGAACTGTTTTCTTTAGGTCCCTAGGGTTTGGTTTTTCTTCGAAGTTGCCGTTGGGAAGGAGACCTGTTGAAATATACAGGATTATGTTTGGGAAATTTAGACATAATTCAGTTCACAAGCTAATCATCTCTCTCACACGCACAGAAACACAATTCGATTATATTTCAATTTACAAGCTAATCATCTCTCTGTACAGACATTTCGATTATATTTCAATTTACAAGCTAAATCTGGACATATTTCAGTTTACAAGCTAATTCTGTCTCACACACAGACACAATTCGATTATATTTCGATTTACAAGTTAATCTTCTCTCTCTCAATCTCTCCGAGACACATTTCCAATTGTATTTCAATTTACAAGCTATATCTGGACATATTGCAGTTTACAAGCTATAATCCTCTCTCTCTCCCACACACACAGACACATTTCGATTATATTTCAATTTACAAGCTACATCTGGACCTATTTGAGTTTACAAGCTTATCTTCTCTCTCTCACACACACACATTTCGATTATAATTCAATTTGCAAGCTAAATCTGGACCTATTTCAGTTTGCAAGCTAATCCTCTCTCCCACACATACACACGCAGAGACACATTTCGATTGTATTTCAGTTTACAAGCAAATACTCTCTCTCTCTAAAACGGAGAGACATTTCAATTATGTTAGAGCAAAAAACTACGAAAAAACAGTGGATTAATCCATACCGGGAGGTGCAAGGGAAGATACTGTGCAGAGCAAGGAGAGAGAAAACAGGAAGGACTCTTCAATGTCATTTTTAGAGAGAGAGCTCTCTCTACACAGACACATTTCGATTATATTTCAATTTTCAAGCTACATCTGAACCTATTTCTGTTTACAAGCTAATCCTCTCTCTCTCTCTCACACACACACACACACACTCAGATACACATTTCGGTTATATTTCAATTTACAAGCTAATCGTCTCTCTCTCTCTAACACAGAGAGACATCGCGGTAATGTTAGAGCAGAAAACTACGAAAAACAGTGGATAAATCCATACCTTCGAAGAAGCAGGTAGTGTGAAGATACGGTGCAGAGCGACAGAGAAACACACACACACGGGCACACAGACACATTTTGATTATTTTTCAATTTAGAAGCTACATCTGGACCTCAGTTCACAAGCTAATCCTCTCTCTCAAACACGAAGACACATTTCGATTATATTTCAATTTACAGGCTAATCGTCTCTCCAAAACTACGAAAAACAGTGAATAGATCCATACCTTCGAAGAAACAGGTAGTGTGAAGATACTGTGCAGAGCAAGGACAGAGAAACACACACGCACACAGACACATTTCGATTATATTTCAATTTAGAAGCTACATCTGGACCTATTTCAGCTTACAAGCTAATCCTCTCTCTCTCACACACACACATACAAACACACAGACGCATGTCGATTATATATCAATTTACAAGCTAATCCTCTCTCTCACACACACACAGAGACACATAGCGATAATGTTAGAGCAGAAAATACGAAAAAACAGTGGATTAATCCATACCTTCGAGGGAAGCAGGTGGTGCGAAGGAAAGCAGAGCAAGGACAGAGAAAGCAAAAAGGATGTCATTTCTAGAGAGAGAGAGAGATGTTCCCTCTCACACACACACGCACACAGACACATTTCGATTATATTTCAATTTACAAGCTACATCTGGACCTAATTCAGTTTACAAGCTAATCCTCTCTCTCTCACACTCACACACACACACACTGAGAAACACGTTCCGATTGTATTTCAGTTTACAACACATTGCGATAATGGTAGAGCAGAAAATACGCAAAACAGTAGATTAATCCATACCTTCGAAGGAAGCAGGTGGTGCAAGGGAAGATACTGTGCTGAGGAAGAAGAGAGAAAGCAGGAAGGAACTCGTCAATGTCATTTTTAGAGAGAGAAATGTGCAAGTGTGAGGAGTCTAGGGACGATGCTGTCGCTTTATGCAGAGTGAAGTGTGTGTGTGTGTGTGTGAGAGACAGTGAGAGAGAGAAGCATGTGCAGAGAGAGGAAAAAAGCGGCAGCAGGAGACAGACAGGTTGATAATTGAAAAAGCACTCTGTTCTAGGAAATCTGGATTGACTTATGCTCCTTGATATATGCTAGATTTATTCAGAAATTCTATCTACCCAATCAATGGAGGTGACCTCGGTCGGTAGAGCTGTTAAAATCGATCTGATTAAATATGTTGGTCCACTTCATATTTTAGATGAGTTAGAATTAAAAAAAAAAAAAAAATAAAGTATTATCTTCGTTTCGTTCTAATTTGTCTATTTTACTTTTTAATTTGTCTCGATCTCTACTATTGGAAAAATAATTTTTTTTTTTTTCTTAATCTCCGTACCCGACTAAAGTAGGTAAGTTAGGTTAAGACGGAAGCAATACAATTTAATATGTTGATCCAACTCGTACGATATTTTAGATAAATTGAATTATAAAAATGTAAGAATAAAGTACTATCGAATTTATAAGTTGGAATCGATGGCCAAAAGTTCGACGGGTATTGAACGAGCCCAAAAATCTTAGAATATCTAAGAAAATAAGTTGGGCCAAGGTTGATAACTTTTAGCCCGATGAATTTTTGGGCCGATCCGATATATAATGTTGGTCCCGATTAGTTAGGGCCGTCTGAATTTTCACTTCTGCTGGTTGGACTGATCCAAAGTTTCATCGGCCAAAATTTAAGATTCCGGAATATTCTCTCTCTTTCAATATACTAAGATTTTTTAGTTAGTACGTGGTCCTTTGGCTTTTAGTACGTTGGATTGGGTCTATTACGTCCAATTATACCTCGGCTCTACATTTCGATTGTCGAATCCATTTAAAATATTTAGTAAGTTGGGTCAGTTTATTGGTTCGAACCGATTTTACCAACTCAATTAATTAAGTAATCCAATTAAAAAAATTGAAAATAAATAAAATTTACTTAACGTGCAATTAAATCATCTACTCGGATAGTATTCGAACGAGTGACATAAGATTAATGAGATTTATTGCAAGAAGGTATTGACGGTTAAATATCTCGGCATTTATTTATATTAAAAGGAAAGGGAATTTATAATATTTAAGGGTCCTTCTATAATACACCTAGTGTATTAATACACCTAATCATGACAACCCCTGGATCTTCTTAATGCAATCTTAGCCATTAAATTATTTAACCACTTACCTATTCAATAGGTATCAAGATTCTAATGACTTAAACAAATAATGTTTTATTATTATTAGTAGTAGTATTTCATATTTTACTTCTTAATTTTATATTCAATTAAATAATCATAGGATTTTAATAAACTATTTTCATTCATTTAATATTTTTTAAGATATTAATTATTTTGAAAGTTAAAAATATTTACTACACGGTTAATATTTACTTGAAAAGTATTTTTATTTTGTAATTTTGATTAATTTAAATAAGTAAGGTATTAATTACTTTGAGAAGTATAAGTATTTATTATGTGCTTTATATTTACTGAAAAATATTTTTAATTTTGTACTTTTAGTTAATTTGAATAAGATCTAGTTTACAGATTGAATAATTTTATACATATATTTCTTTTATAAAAAAAGGTACATTTTAATTTACAATATCTTAGATTTTACGTTATCATTATGGAGTTATTAAATACTTGTTAACTTTTAAATATAAATTTCAGATTCATATAACAATTTTTTAAGTTCTTGTGTGAAAATTCTAAAATTTATTTTCAAATATTTTCTTATGGTAAGATAATCTAAATTATTTACACAGTTTATTTTCTAGATATACCTCCTGATCTTAACAAAAGTTATCAATCTTGTTCCAAATTTTTCGTTAGAATTATTTCGCGCCGTAGCATCTTGGTCTGCCG
Organism: Ajuga chamaepitys; assembly: GCA_958295605.1. Classification (NCBI taxonomy): domain Eukaryota; kingdom Viridiplantae; phylum Streptophyta; class Magnoliopsida; order Lamiales; family Lamiaceae; genus Ajuga; species Ajuga chamaepitys. Next base: position 69,698,992 of record OY282497.1, on the reverse strand, counting down.
TTTCAGAATATTTTAGAATAAATTTATATATTTTACCTTATAATATTTCAAATTAGGGTCAATTACATAAATCAGCTTGTACTATACTCATTTTGTTACTTTGGAACCTAAACTTTTATTTTTACCCATTACAACTTGTACTCCACTTCTTTACAAAATTGCAACCTCCAATGACAATTTCCGGCAAGAAAATAAAATAAAATTAAAAATTATAAAGTTATTTTCTTAATATCTAAAGTTATTTTTAAACTCTAAAAATAAATTTAAAATATCTTAAAATTAACTTAACACCTTGGAACTATTTTTACAAAATTTAATTTTATTTAAAAAGTTTAAAATAATTTATAAAAAATATATAAATAAATAAAAAATCAGAAAAATTATTTTTTTTAAAAAGATAGTTAATTCTCTTACATAAAATCTACATCTGTTAATATTGACATGTTACCAATAGCATATTAACATATATCCACGATAAGTGTACGATACTATTCCATAACTTATTGTCATGCTTCAATTTTATTTGTATTACAATTGAATTAATTAAACATCATCTAACATCTATCAACTCCTACTCTCTTTTTTTAACTAACGATAACCGAATCATCTACATAGTGTTTGTTAATAATTTTACGTAGTCGACTTAAAAAATAAAAAAAGAATTATAATATCATATCATTTTTGTATTCTTCCTTCAATTTTAATACAATATATTGATACAATATTGCCAAGTTTAAAAGAAGTATTATTAATTTTTTTAGGGACAAGAAGTATTATTAATATTAATATTATATAAAGCTAGATTGTTTTTTTGACACAACATGGATTCATAAGTTTACTCATAAATATTTTATATTTTATAAATAACCTATAAACTCGTAACTCGTAATGAGATGACATATTTTTATTATATATACGAAACTGCATTAATTATTTTGAAAAATAAAAATGTATATTAGTTATTTATTGTTATTTATGAAATATTTTTTTCATGGTTGGGATTGTAAAAAAGTATCAATATTAATCCATTATTAGATCTATAAAGAAATTAGGTAAATGTGTTATGGGTCATACACAATTGATTAAAAACAAATAAGAAATTACATGTTGCTAACCTACTATAGTAGGTAAAAGATATAGGTGTATTAATACACTAGGTGTATTATAGAACTACCCAATATTTAATCTTAATTGTATGCTTTACTAATCACCGACAGACAAAATTTGTTGCTCAACTTCTTGATTTGAATTCTAATTGATTGATTGATACTTCTCGTTGGAGGACCGCAAACAAAAGTGACAGATAAAAATTGATTTCGTCCGGGTAAAAAAAAAAAATTATTTTTTAAAATTAAAATTTTGTTTTATAATTATGTTGAATATTGTTAATGAAAAAATTATTTGTGAAGACGGTAACTAAATTTTTAACATTATCGTTCGATTAAGAGTAAATAAAGATATACGAAAACACGCTAAATTTTTGAGATTGTTCCAAAATGATAGGTAACAATTTTCACAACCAACAGTACTCTATTCACCCACAACTATAAACAAACAGGGTTATTATTAAGGATGTCAATTTTATCCGTGGGTAACCCTACTTGACGGGTAAACGGGTAATAGGGTCGGATATTGTCCCAACCCGATATTTTTTCGATCGGGTAGGGTGCGAGTTTAGCATATTACCCGTTTACCATACCCGTGTACTCGATTATATAAATATGTATTATTATACATGTTATATATTATATAGTTAACATTATATCTAATATATTATGTTTATAATATATGACTTAATATATAAAATAAAATATAATGTTACATTTACATATTACATATTACATATGTTATATTTGATTTATTGTATCACATTATATATGATAGATATACATATTACATACTATTTATATATTTTTAATATACCAATCGGGTAATCTGATTGTTTTCGAATTATTCGATTACCCAACGAATATTACTCGTACTTCATATCAGACCAAATAAGGTAGAATATGGAAGAAGCATACCCGTACCCTATCCGATCCATTTACATCCCTAGCGTTTATGTATAAATTAATGAGAAACAACTTCCATAACGTACAGCACAGACATAATGATAACATAACACGACACAACTACTATGAGGCAGAGTTATTTATTTCATCATAATATTGAATTATGGCGCAATTAATGCAATAATTATCGTATATCACAATATTCAAATGGGCTGGATCAAATATACCACTGAAAAGCCCATCAAGAATTGGGCTGCTCTTGACAACTCTTTCATTGAGGGGTTTTTTTTGCGGGTCGGGTTTACTTATGTCCGGAGGAGGTTGGAGTATTGTAAGTCGAAAGAAATAAAGTTGAAAAAGAAGATTGAGTTAAATAAATGAGTGTTTAATTTTGTTGATTGGGGATTACGTTGGGGTTTGTTTTAATATAAAAGGTGATAAAAATATGATGTGATGTATGTAAATATATTACCAACAATTCCAAAGGTAACACGGCTCGGCTAGCCCAATCCTCAATGAATTGGACTAAATCAAAGTAAACACACCCAGATGTATTATAATATATTTACACAGAACAAGTAATACATTTAATTTATAGGAGACTTTGCCTTTATTATCTGCTTCTTTAATTTATAGGACTAGGAATATCTGTGTTTATTCATTTTTTACCATGCTAAACACATAAATCATGTTTGTTTTATCATTTTATCTATATACTTTTTTCAAATCAATCATTACATTTAAATTAAATATTCTTTTGATTCATATCATTATCAATTCATCTAATATATACAATATATTTCAATCTCAATCAATCATTTTGATGTCATATCACCTATTATTTACTACTCCCCTCGTCCTAACTTAACTTGTCTACTTCTCATTTCGGTTTGTCACAGCTTAACTTATCAACCCATAAATGACAAATTTATCACACAATTTCCACCCTCAAAATCTTCACCCTCAATCTCCACATTTGAAAAAGTAAAAAATTTCATAAATCTATTTTTTCTTAATCTCCGAACCCGATCAACTAGACAAATTAAGCCGGGACGGAGGAGTACTATTCTAATAAAATATGATTATTCAAACATATTGTTCAATAATTAATCACATATATTTAAATATTAATCACATTTATCAAATCTCATTAAAAAAAATCTTGTAAAATATACTAGAAACGTTAAACACCGAAATTTGAAAATGAAAACATAACCAAACGTGTCCTTAAGCTTTGAAGAACCAAATAGGATACGGATTGAAAGTGGAAACCGCCAACCCGTTGTCAACTCAAGATTTGAAATTCAAATCCCCGCCATTTTTAACCCCAGGAGTTCTCTTTCTCCTATTTCCTTTCGTCGATCAAAAGACACTCTCTGTTAAACCTGAGATTCTTCAGTTGATATGCTGTTGATTGCGAATTCTGAGATTTGCCTGGTACAAATTCTAACATAACCTGATATTGACAGGTTTTCTCTAACAATATGGGAACAAAATCTGATCATGTTGTATCAAAATGCAAATCGGGTGAGAATTGGACTAAGATTACATTCAAGGCAGATTTTGGAAAATTTGGCATGAAATGTTTGGAGGATGATGTTGTTGCACTTATGAAGAAATGTGTAATTGATGTTGCTGGATGCCTTGGGAAAATTCACTTTAAATCGTTTCCCACATCAATCTCCCACATTTCCGCAATCGCCATGAAATTCCTAATTCTGATAGCCATTACCATTACCTTCTTATCACTCTCCAAAGACGTCTCCGCGCTCCAAATCCTCTCCAAATCCAAGCTCGAAAAATGCGAGAAAGTCTCTGAATCGGATGGCCTCAACTGCACTTCCAAGATCATACTCAGTTTGGCTGTTCCCAGTGAATCAGTATGTCTGTGTACCCCAATGTCTAACTTTATATGTATTTATTTTCACTTTTTCTGTTATTTGGTGCTCTTGTAGAGTGGGAGGGAGGCGTCCATGGTGGCGGAGATAGTAGAGGCGGAGGAGAATTCTACCAATCATATGCGTACGCTACGAGCTCCGCCTGTTATAACTATTAACAAGTCTGCTGCTTACGCTTTGTACGAGTTGACATACATACGGGTATGTTGTTTTCGTCCATGGGCTGAATGTGGCATTTATGTTAGTTATAATTATGTTTCTGAATTGTGAAGAAGTTGGGCCTGGTAGCATGTTGAAAATATGGAGCAGGTTTATTCCCATGTGGGGATGCTGTAAGGGTCCCATTGATTCTGTTTTCTTTTGCATGTTTTTGTGCTTGATAATATGGTTAAAAATTACTAATATGTTGCAAACTATCAGACTGGTGCAGAAGCATTTTCCTTATATTGATTCTTTTATGGCTGATCTCTAACGTGGATTTTTCTGTTACAGGATGTTGCTTATAAGCCCCAAGAGTTTTATGTCCAAACACGGAAATGTGAGCCTGATGCTGGAGCAAACATTGTTAAAATATGTGAGAGGCAAGTGACTTGTTAATGTACCTATCTCCAGAAAATCTTTCCGCTTAATACTTAATCTTAGATTTATTTGAATGTTTATGTTTATGTTTGGTGCATGTGAGTTTCTAATTGCTGTTTTCGGCGTGAGTGTTGGTTTATTTATGCATGGTGTCACTCTACTGCCTCTTCAACTTCAGAATATAACTCTTACATTTCATAATGGTCTGTTATGTTTAAATTGATGATACAGGTTGCGAGATGAGAATGGTCATATTATTGAGCATACCCAGGTAGCATTTGGATGATTTTTTAATTTTCTTAGTAATAATTAATTCATGCTTACAGGCGTTTTTTTTATTGGAGCAATTTGCAGCTTTCTTTCGGTACAAGTTCCTACTAACAAATATTCGAGCACTCGGGACTGTTTATAATTACTTTATATATTTCCTGGAAATAAGAATAAGAAAAGGTTTAAAACATCGCCAACATGATTTTGTTGGATTCTTAATGAATCATTTTGTTCTACGGTTGGAAAATATAAGCATCTGAACTTACTTCCAGGGACCTCCTTATTTGGAGCATTTCACTTAATCATCAGAGTCTAGAGATATGCTATGGCCTTTCCACCCTAATGCTTGGTCTAATGCGTTGCATCACTCAATCATGGAATCTAAAGAACATATTCTTCAGAGATAAACTGAAATGCGAAAAATATGTATTTCCAGCCTTAATCAATATGCTCTGCCACAAAACCTCCACAAACCTTCAGTTTTCTAACCAAGAAACTGACTTCTCAATTCTCATGACTTTTCCAAGTGGTTGCATGTCTAAGGGCTGCAAAAGACTGCTAAAGTTATTGGGCAGATAAAACTTTTTGCTAAGGGGAGTATTTGAAGGATCTGTAATGCGTTATGAGAGATAATATTATGGACGCTGAATAGTTTTCATTAGATGTATGTACGATAGGTGTTCTCTTATATTCCTAACAGCAGTTTCCATAAGATTCTAGCTCTTTTCAACCTGTTGAACTCTTAGTATTTCATGATATTGTTTTTGTTTGTTTAGCCAACTTGTTGTCCCTGTGGAGACCAGCGTAGAGTCCCGTCATCTTGCGGAAAATTTTGTAAGTTTAGTGTACCAGCATTTAGGCTTTAGCCATCCTTGTGGAATGTATTTATGCCTGAAAGTGCATTGTGATTGTTTCAAGTTTTTTAATATTAGTTGACAAGCTGACAAAAGGAAAGGCAAATACAGCACACTGTCTTCGTTTTACAGATGATTGGTAAGGTATCACTTCCCTTTACATATTCTTTTACCAAGTTTTTTCATGTCAAAATGCAGTTATTTGATTATTATAACTTGTTGTGTCAAACTATGTTAACTTAGTTTTGAATCATCAACCTCCGATAGAAGCTTTTATTATCAGGGTTTGTTAGCTAAAAATAGCATATACTCCCTCCGTTTCAGTTAACTTGTCCTACTTTCCATTTCGATCCGTCCCACTTAACTTGTCACACCCATAAATGGCAATTAAAAGCAACAATCTCCACCTTCAAAATATCCACATTCAATCTCCACCTTTAAAAAAGTCAAAGATTCCACAAAATCTATTTTTTCTTAACATCCGTGCCCGGTCAACTATGACAAGTTAACCGGGACGGTGGAGTAGTTGCTTAAGCTTTCTTTATAAATCAATTTACAATTATGCGCTAATAGTGGCTTCGCTTTTGTAGGCAGTGTGATTCACATTTAAATTCTAAAGTGGGAACCTCATGGTTTTGATTTAAATATTTCTTTTTTGGCATTTGATAGTTGCTATATTACTCTGCCTCTTCATTTATGTAGTCCATTTTCAACTTTACATTAGCTTCTCTGTTATGCTGATATCAGGTTCCACGTTTTTGGTATTGGACAACGTTCAGTTGGATTTAGTATTCGAATTGAAGTTAAGACACATTCCAAGACATCGGTAAGCCAGCTTTGAATACAATTGTGGTCATATCTCATGGTTCAGATGTTGCCTAATTTTTTGTCACTAGTCTCTTTTCTTTTCCTTTTTTTTCTATTTTATTTTTTGAAACCATAAGTATCAGTGTCACCAGTGTGTTATATTATCACTAAAACATATATTAAATATTGTAAACATGTACCCCTCAAAAAAAAAAAAAAAATTTTAAACATGTTAACGCCTTCGTCCTAAAAAATAGTCGGGTATGAATAAAATATCAGGACTCTTTATTTGGGTGGGATTGAGCTTACATAATAGTCATAGTATTGTATTAATGATAATATTAACCGTTTTACATACTTTCTTTTCTTTCTCGAGTTCATATTATTTATTTTGTTTTCTTCTTTATATTACCACTTTTTTAAGGTCTCAATCTCCTTTCCCACATCACAGTACGAGAAACTGGAAGGTGCAAACGACAGGAGAGAAAATGGAAAGCGAAAGATAGAATAATGAAACTAGAAATAGTGAGAGAGGGTAGCTAGCGGATGAAAAGAAGAAAAAAGGAACCTACCTAGAAGGGAAAGGGAAAATTAAAACTGAAAACTTGTTGTTACATTATCGATAGGGGACTTGTCATACATTAGTTTCTATTGCCTTCAAAATTCTTATTCTAATTTTATCAATTCAGTAGAATTTTCAATGCAAAAGCTAATGGCAGAATAAAAGTGCCAGTAGGGACACATTTGTATGCTTCCTTATATTTTAGGACTTTAAGAACATCTCTTCTCTCCTCGTTGACCTAAAGTAAAGCTACTGATTGGAGATTGGTGATACAACATCGAGGAGAATTCTCCAAGCTGGATAAAATTTGCATGCTATTTTTGAACATCCCCATGAAATTTGTTTAACCTATTTGTAGACTTTGATGCTTGCTGTCAGATCTTTATTTGTTTAATTAACTTACAAAATGTTATGATTATCATATTGAAACAATAAATACAGATCTTTCCTATCTTTTAATAAATGACTACTTCTTTAATTCATTTATATATTTTACATCCACTGGTGCTTTATTTATTTTGCTGTTTAGATATCATCAGCTGTGCCTTGAAATAGTCATATTGGAAGTTTTGGCAGGATCTTCTGTGGGAATAAGAACTAACTGGGCATTTTTGGCAGGAAGTTATTGTGGGTCCTGAGAATAGGACCGCAATATCCAATGACAAATTTTTGAAGGTAAACCTGGTTGGAGATTATGTTGGATACACCGATATTCCATCATTTGATGACTTCTACCTTGTTATTCCAAGACAGGTAGCTTTCTAGTGCTTTATCCCATCTTCCAAGTTTTGCATTGGTTTTGAGCAATGCTGCAAACTGGATCCTTTACCAACATTATCCTATGCTAGGTCACATGCTGGTTTTAAAAGCTTCTTCGAACTACATAACAAGTTTACATTTCTATGATGTACCATGAAGATGACAAATCAATTTAAATGCCCCAGACTATTTTATGAATTGAGTCAATAAAGTATAAATTACCTTACTAAAACTAAAAAAGGAAGCAGGCACTGCACAAAGTCTCTCTTTCCCCTATAAATATTAATTTATATGATATGTTTTTAAGCAGTTTCTCCTCTTATTAAAGGGTGCTCCAGGTCAACCTCAAAATCTTGGAATCAATTTTACAATGTGGATGCTTCTTGAACGAGTCAGGTTTACTCTAGATGGTCTTGAATGCAACAAAATAGGTGTCAGTTATGACGCTTTTAACACACAACCAGACTTTTGTGCCGCACCTTTTTGGAGTTGTTTGCATAATCAACTATGGAACTTTTGGGATGTAAGTATATCAAATAAATCCGTGCTGAGCTTTTTCTGTTATGTAAGATGCTTCTTAAATCATTGGTTAAGTCTTCTTCTGTTACACAAGATGCTGTACTGTTGGAGAATACAAACTAGATTTAGAATTACATTTTCTTTTTGAAGCTCTGGATTTACATTTTCTCTTTCTTTCTTGTTATATCCTGATTCCCTAAGTTATCTAGTGATTCTACAGTTCATTACTCTTACACCAGTTTACTTAGTACTGATAATGATCTTGGGCAACAAAATTTTAACTGTTCTCAGTTTTGTTCAATGATATGACACCATAGTTGCATTATCTGGAAGCTACAATATCTTTCTGCAATTTGTATCTTCCTTTCTTTCGAACATGCATTTCAGTTTCTTATCCTGTGATCAGATATGGATGATTAAGATTGAAAAGCTTCTCTTACAGTTAAAACAAATTCAAACTCATGGTTCTTTATTACAGGCAGACCAAAATCGTCTTAGCCGGAACCAGGTTCCTCTTTATTGTGTTCAAGGAAGGTTTGAAAGGATAAACCAACATCCAGTAATGTTTTAGGGGTATAATTATGTTTTGGATCTTAAAAAGTTCCCATATTTGAAGGCCTAATCACCTCATAACATTTGCAGAATGCTGGGAGTCATGCATTTTCTATAGGGATCACAGAAGTTCTTAACACAAACCTTTTGGTAGAACTGAGAGCCGATGATATAGAATATGTCTATCAAAGGTTAATCTTTAACTTTGAGAATGAATCTCTCTCTCTCTTCTCCCCCTCATTCACACACATTATCGCTTGCACATAGCAACAGTGTGTACTTGAAAATATTTTCACACACATATATGTTTCTAGGTCAACAAATAGATTCACTTATGTTGTGTTTGCATTGAAGGAATTTGAAATGCAAGGACTTGAAATTGTTGGATTCATTCATTAATATACCATTCTAGTTTCGCTTAATTTGAGTTACAAATCCATGAATTCAAATGTAAATTTATGTTTTGGAGGTTCCAGTAGCTACTTTTACTCACTCCATCATTCCGCACCACTTTCTTCTATCATATTATATGAAAAGGTTAGGGTTGAGGAAAGACTAAGTATCTACCAATTATTGATCTGTGAAAAGTAAGATTTTTAAAGTCTATAAGAGGAATGGTGCCATTTTCTATCTTTTCATCTTTATGCACGGAAAACGAGGCTTTTCTTTCTTGCTTTAAATTTGATCAGTTCCTTGAGAGATGTTTCGAGTACTGACAGTATTCACCTTTTGCAGGAGTCCAGGAAAAATATTAGGCATCACCGTGCCAACTTTTGAGGCTCTGACACAATTTGGGACTGCAACAATTACAACAACAAATATTGGTGAAGTTGAAGCCTCCTACAGCCTTACTGTAAGATTATTGTTTGCAAAATACAAAGACAGTTATCAATTTAAGATGGTAATATTTAATAAATGGATGCATAATGAAGATCTTAATTGGTAACTGGACTATTTCATGTAGCTGGTAATTTTCTCTAGTAAATTCATATACGTTTTCTTTCTGAAATCTGGTTGTAGGTTTGATAAATTTATAGCTTTCGCACAGATTATGTTCTAATCTACATTATTTTGATAACAATTGTGACTGTCTTGCAGTTTGATTGCTCATCTGGTGTTAGCCAAATGGAGGTAATACTGTATAATGCTTAAATGAATTCCACATCACATACTGATAAGAAATTGGTAATACTATCATATTATTTGTGTTAGCACAGGAACAATTCTACATAATGAAGCCAAAAGAAGTGGTAACCAGATCATTTAAATTGTATCCAACGACTGATCAAGCTGGAAGATACGTGTGTGCAGGTATAGCTTTAAATTGATTCAAGTAACTTCTGTCTTGAAGTATTTTTTTTTTTTTTTTTATTTCCTGCCCTATTTTCAGATATTGCACATATTGAATAGAATTATTTCACTATACCTGATCACCTGATTACAGCCATCTTAAAGGATTCGGATTTCGGTGAAGTTGATAGAGCAGAGTGCCAATTTACAACTACAGCAACTGTTCTTGAAAATGGATCACAGGTTTGGCCTCATTGCAATATCAAATCTCCTTTACATGTCACTTCGAATTAGAGTTTCGGGTAATCACCAAATCATCCCGTGTTAGAGTTTTGCATGATCAGACAGATGCAGTTACATAACTACTACTGTATGCATGTAATTATCTTCCTTAATCAGCCTAGCAGAAAATCTAATACAAATGAAGCTCTTTGCAAGTCATTTTGTCATACGTAGTCTAAGTGAGGATTTTTAGTACCAGAATTTTCTTACTAAGTCGTTTCAACTTTAGGACTGTAGACTAGTCTGATATTTTCTGTAACAATTTACCAATATTGAAGAGTAAATCTGGTACTCAATCTGGTTACAAGATCCGGTAGAGTCACATACTAACTTCAACTTGAAAACATCATTATTCAGATTCCATTTCAACCTCCAAAGACCAGTGTGAATGGTTTCTTTGAATCAATAGAGGAGCTGTGGAACAAGTTTTGGACTTTTTTAGCAGATTTCATCACTGGAAAGAATTGCAGGTACTGTCATAGTTGATCTTTTATCATCCAAGTTCCGAAATTATCGTATTTAAGGGTATTTAGCATTCATGCAAGGCTTGTAATGAGATATTCTAAGCGCAAAATGTAGAATACTAATATTACATCATGTTATCCGGATTTTGTTTATGCATTCATCTGTTGAGTCTCTGCAAATTCACTGTTTCCACGGCATATAATAATTTTTCTTTGATACTTTTTGAAGCAGAAAGAAATGCTCCGGGTTCTTCGACTTCAGCTGCCATATACAATACATCTGTATTACTTGGATGTTGTTGTTCGGTCTGTTTCTAGCAATCTTTCCCACAGGTATCATACTTAGTGACTGAGATTCTCGAAATGCAAAAGTATTTTAGAGGGTCCAATTAACATTTATTGGGTGTTTATAGCCAAATCCCATAAATCTTTTTATCCTCAAAAGTGGCTAAAAAGCATCCCATCTTTTGCAGCCATCTTGCTACTCTGGCTTTTACATCAGAAAGGACTATTCGATCCCATATACGACTGGTGGGAGGATCATTTCTGCGCTTATGACGAAAGAGTGCGGAAGCATAATAGAGATGACGACATCCACTTGAAGAAGAGAAAGCATAGGCACGAGAAAAGGCATCACCATCACCACAAGCACGACGCTCATAGGAGGCGAAGTGGTCATGGTGAGCATAATGATAGCAGAATGTTAGAAAGTGATTACCATTACTATCTTCACCATGTTCATAAAGATAAGCACAAGCACAGAAGGCTCAAGAACAAAGGCATATTGGAACGAATTCCGTCGATCGAAGGGGAGGATGATGGAGCTAAGCATCATGGAAGGAGAGACAAAATGCCTTCCAAGTACAAGGGATAGCAGTTAATATTCATCCAAGAAAATGTTTATTCTGTAATGGTAGTCTTGTAGATGTGATATAGTGTTTATACTTATGATTGTATGGCATCAAAGACATATTCTAACACTTCCAAATCTCTTTGAATCTTCTAAGTTAAAACGTTTCTTATTTCTTTTTGTTTCGGGTTGTTAGAGAGGCAAGTCTACCCAATTCCATTATCAATTCCTTTACTTCGGAAGTAAAAGGTATTAGACAGACGAAGTTGGATAACTCAAGTGGCAGAGTATTTACTATTTAGGCTTTTATTTCTGGTTCGAGTCATCGTGGGGAAGAATTTTTTTTAAGTAAAGGTATTAGACCTTGCAGTAGCCCAACTTCACTAGTTTTAAATTTATATCTAGTGGTTGATCATCAATAAGAATTTTATTATAACAATGATTTTTATATTATTAAATATTTATATTTAGGTTACTTTATAATTTATAACAATCTATAAAATACCATGATAAATTATCAATTTTTAATATATCTTCCGGCATTTTCTAAAAAATTGCATCGCAATTTCAATGGAAACATCAATATTTTTGTCCTTGCTACCTAAACCTTTGATCCCGAATTCGAGTTATCTTGGTGGGCTGGGAGGACTTTATAAAAAAATGGAAAAAAAAAAAAGGAACCAAATAGGATACGGGTTGAAAGGGGGTAACCGGTAACCCATTTTCAATTCAAATTCAAATTTGAAATTCAAAAGCCATTAGCCGTTAGTCCGCCATTTTTAACCCCAAAGAAGCCCCTTTCCCAATTCACTTTCGTGTTCGAAAGACACTCTCTCCGTGTCTCTCTCTCTCTCATCTTCCTTACATTTCCCCTCTCAAATCCTAGTTTCAGATCCGATGGCCGGAGCAAAGAAGGCGCCCTTAACAACCAGCAACAATGCCAACATTCCACTCGAAACCACCGCCGCCACCGGCGGCGGCGGAAAAAAAACCATCGAACAAATGTACCAGAAGAAGAGCCAGCTCGAACACATCCTCCTCCGTCCGGATACCTACATTGGATCGATCGAGAAGCACAACCAAACACTATGGGTTTACGAGAACGAACACATGGTCCAGAAGTCAATCACGTTTGTGCCGGGGCTATACAAGATATTTGACGAGATTCTGGTCAATGCAGCTGACAATAAACAGAGGGATCCGAGAATGGACTCTGTGAAAGTGACGATTGACGTCGAATCTAACTGCATTAGTGTGTATAACAATGGGGATGGGGTTCCGGTTGAGGTCCATCAGGAGGAAGGGGTTTATGTGCCGGAGTTGATATTTGGGCATTTGTTGACGAGTAGTAACTACGATGATAATGAGAAGAAGACTACTGGTGGAAGAAATGGGTATGGGGCGAAGCTGACAAACATTTTCTCGACCGAGTTTGTGATTGAGACTGCGGATGGGAAGAGGCTGAAGAAGTACAAGCAGGTATAGGTTCTTCAAGTTTTTATGCTTATTGGTGTGGTTGTATCATGTATGTGTAAGGCTTGTTCCCTGATTTAATTATGGCTTCAGATTCCATAGTAATTTATGATTTTTAGGGAAAATATAGTGCTCTTTTCGGTATTCTTGAATGTTGTTTTCAAGTTATTGGAGGTTGGGTCTTGATAATTGAAGCATTTCTTGATAATTGATGCTTCAGTTGATATGCCGTTGATTGCGGTTTCTGAGATTTGCCTGGTACTAATTCTAACACAACATGATATTGACAGGTTTTCTCTAACAACATGGGAACAAAATCTGAGCCTGTTATATCAAAATGCAAATCGGGTGAGAATTGGACTAAGATAACATTCAAGCCAGACTTGGGAAAATTTGGCATGACATGTTTGGAGGACGATGTTGTTGCACTGATGAAGAAACGTGTAATTGATGTTGCTGGATGCCTTGGTAAAACAGTAAAGGTGGAATTGAATGGCCAGCAATTTCATTTTAAATCGTTTTCCAATTATTGTGACCTTTATTTGAAATCTTCAACAGTATCCAGCTTAGAACCACTGCCAAGGTATTTAGCTGTTTGTGCCTGTTTATGTTTATCACATCAGTAAGCTAAGGAAGTTAGATAAATTGAACATGTTGCTATTTTTCGGCAGATTTGAAGAGGAAGTACATGATAGATGGCAGATTTGCATAAGTCGAAGTGAAGGACAGTTTCAACAAGTAAGAAACTATTTGTAATTATGACGGTTTATTGTTGCGCCTGTCTAAGTTGATTCATGTACTAATCAGAGTTTAGAACCAACGAAAAATGTAATCACATGAAGAAATTGAGTGAATGACTAATCTGTACTTGTTGGCTTTAACAGGTCAGCTTTGTGAATGGGATTGCAACAATCAAGGGTGGGACTCATGTTGATTATGTTACCAATAAGATAACAAGCCATCTTGTTACTGTTATGAAGAACAAGAACAAGAAGAACAAAAAATTTGACATCAAGCCTCATACCGTGAAGAACCATTTGTGGGTGTTTGTCAACGCTCTAATTGACAATCCTGCTTTTGATTCTCAAACCAAAGAGACTCTGACACTTCGTGCTGCAAGTTTTGGTTCTTCATGGGAATTTTCTGCAAAGTTCTTAGATAAAGGTTTGTAAACTTGTAGTGTCAAATGAGCATGGCCTTTATTTGTCCAAAAGGGTAGTCGCATTATATTGAAAATGTAAGGTTTTAATTCCTCTTTCATCCTTGCAGTGGCCAAGTCAGACATCATGAAAAACATTGAGGAGTGGGCAGAATTCAAACAAAAGAAAGATCTTAAAAAAACGGATGGATCAAAAGACAGGAGAATCTATGGATTAACCAAGCTAGCTGATGCTAATGAGGCTGGAGGCAGGAATTCTGAGAAATGTACCTTGATTTTGACAGAAGGAGATTCGGCCAAGGCGCTTGCTGTAAGTTTCGGTCCTTTTTCTTGGCTTTGAAATTGTAGCTTCTACATCTGGTAATAATCTTATGCAATGAGTTTTGTTCAGATCGCTGGACTTTCGATTGTTGGTCGAGATCACTATGGTGTGTTCCCTCTTCGAGGAAAATTGCTTAATGTGAGGGAAGCAAGCCACAATCAGTTAATGCAGAATGCTGAAATTCAGCACATCAAGCAGATTCTAGGGCTCCAGCAAGGCAAACAGTATGATAGTGTCAAGTCGCTACGATATGGGCATTTGATGATAATGACTGATCAGGTTTCTATCTTCGTTTTAATGGAGAACATGAGACTCTGGCGGCTTTGGTATTTTTAAACTAAAAGTACTTTGCCGATGTGCAGGATCATGATGGTTCCCATATCAAGGGTCTGTTAATTAATTTCATCCATTCCTTCTGGCCCTCACTGCTCAAAGTTCCTACTTTTCTGCTGGAGTTCATAACTCCTATCGTTAAGGTTTTGAACAACACACATTCTCTTGGATTACACCCTGTGACTTCCTATCCCTTAAAACTTATATTCTCCTCTTCTGCAGGCGTCCCATAAAGATGGGAGAAGAAAACTATCTTTCTACACAATGCCACAATATGAAGCGTGGAAAGAAGCGCAAGGAATGGAGGCGAAAAATTGGACCGTGAAGTACTACAAGGTCTGTCTTCCCTAGAAACGTAATTAAATTGGTTGATGAAATTTGCAATTGTTTGTTTGCCAGGGATCTGAGTGATACCTCTGCATTTATTAATAGATTTTGTTGTCTGTTTCATATCATATAGGGGTTGGGAACAAGCACAGATCAGGAAGGGAAAGAGTATTTTTCAGATCTTGGCAAGCATAAGAAGGATTTTGTGTGGGTCGATGGTGAAGATGATGATGCTATAGAACTAGCTTTCAGTAAAAAGAAGATTGAAGCAAGAAAGAACTGGCTACGACAATTTGAGGTTCGAAGCTGGATTATAATTGTTTGTTTTTCCTGATAAGATTCTTGTTACTGCTACTTCAAAAATTGGTGCTATGCTAATAAAGCTTTCTCATTCTCGTTCTGCAGCCTGGCACATACCTTGACGACCAAGATAAACACATCAAGTATCGAGACTTTGTCCACAAAGAACTTATACTTTTTTCAATAGCAGATCTTCAGAGATCAATTCCATCAATGGTTGATGGATTGAAACCTGGACAAAGAAAGATACTGTTCTGCTCTTTTAAGCGTAACTTTGTGAAGGAAGCAAAAGTTGCCCAATTTTCTGGTTATGTATCTGAACATTCTGCTTACCATCATGGAGAGCAGAGTCTTGCTGGTACCATAATTGGTATGGCTCAAGATTATGTTGGCAGCAACAATATAAATCTTCTGTTACCAAATGGGCAGTTTGGTACACGAGGCCAGGTAACATAACATTACGATCTTGTATTTTTTCATATTCTATTCTATTTTTGTTTTCATCGCTTATGAAACAAACATATATGTTTGGACATCTATTGTCAGGGTGGCAAAGACCATGCGAGCGCTCGTTACATTTACACACAGCTGAATTCTGTTACAAGGTTTTTGTTTCCAAAGGCAGATGACATCCTCCTCAACTATTTAAATGAAGATGGACAATCAATAGAACCTTCTTGGTGAGTTAGATTTTTTTTGCCGCTGTAAACGATCAATATCCATACAGAATTTCTGTAAATGATTTGGACCTAATCCCATTATCTTACAATAGGTATGTGCCCATCATACCGATGGTTTTGGTGAATGGAAGTGAAGGAATTGGTACTGGGTGGAGTTCCTATGTACCTAATTACAACCCTGTAGACATTATTGCCAATGTCAGGCATTTGCTTAATGATGAACCGATGGAGCCCATGCATCCATGGTACAAGGGATTCATAGGTACGATCGAGAAAACTGCAACAAAAGAAGGTGGTTGTAGCTACACAATCAGTGGAGTCATTGAGGAAGTTGATGAGACGTTACTGAGGATAAAGGAGCTTCCAATCCGGAAGTGGAGTCAGGATTACAAGGAATTTTTGGAGTCTGTTTCTGCGGAGAATGACAAGGCCAAGGATCCGTTTATTGAGGTAACATTACTGTCTATTTCTTAAATTGTTGATTTGGGGATGGATATCTCATTTTGGCTTCTTATTTCCAGGACTGCCGTGACAACAGTGGTGGAGAAATTGTGCATTTTGTTGTTCATATGACACCAGAGAATCTTTTGGCTGCCAAACAAGAGGGTTTGCTGAAGAAATTTAAGCTAACTACCACTATAAGCACAAGTAACATGCATCTGTTTGACCCCAAAGGCGTGATAAAGAAATATGACACCCCTGAAGATAGTATGTTTAATTAACACAAAGAATTCTGTTGATCTATTGGCTGATTAGAAACACTAATTCATTGTTCATTATCTATGCAGTTCTTGAGGAATTCTTCTACATAAGGCTTGAATTCTACGATAAAAGAAAGGCAAGTTTTTTCTATTGTGGTACGAGGGTTTTCCTATATTTTTCTGTTTATCAAAGATCACTAACGGATGAATTTCTCATTTCAGAAAGCTTTGTTGGCCATCCTTGAGAATGATATGTTAAAATGTGACAACAAGTACAGATTCATCCGGTGCGTTGTTGAAGGAAGCATCGTTGTTAGCAACAGGAAAAAGGCGGATTTGTTCCTTGAGTTGAAGGAGAAGGGTTTTACTCCTTTCCCCAAGAAGAAAAATGCTGCAGATGTTGCGGTTGCTGGTGCAACTGACGACACAGAAGATACTGAAGAAAACAGTGAAGTGGCCATCGGTAAAGGAGTTTCTTCAAGTGACTACGATTACTTGCTGCAATTGGCAATTGGAACCTTAACCCTGGAAAAGATGCAAGAGCTGCGTGACGAGAGAGACAAGCTCGTGCAGGAAGTGGCAGAGCTGAAAGAATCGACAGTGAAGTCTCTGTGGTTGAAAGATCTTGATGCTTTGGAATGCAAACTTATTGAGGTGAGTATAGAAACTGATTCGTGTTATAATAATTTGGTCTGACTCATTTCTAGCTATTACTCATATATGAGCATTTACTCAGGAGCAAACTAAATGGGAGAAGAAATGGGAGGTGGAAAGACAACGGATACATGGTGACAAAAACATATTGAAACCATTACCTAAAAATCCACGAAAAAATGCCAAAAAGACGACTAAGAAGGAATCTGGAGTTGAGTCTATGGAAGTTTCGGAAAACACTACTACTGGAACTGGTTTGTTAACATCTCACACACTTATGGTTGTCATAGCAACTAGCGTTTACAGAGAAGCAAGTAACTCAATTTCTTTTTGTTTTCCAGATAAAGTTGTTGAAACCAAGAAACCGAGAGCCAAAGCAGCTCCGAAAAAGAAAGCTCCAGCTGCAAAGGTTTGTAATGTTTGAATATGAGCAATAGATTTAACTGTTCAACTAAAAGTCACTGATGAAGAATTTGGTCACTGACTTGTTCTCGTGGTATTCTACGTGGCAGCTTGCGACAGCTGCTGATGAGGAAGATGACGATGGTATTGCTGATCTGAGACAGAGAATTGCAGCTTACAATTTCGACTCTTCTCCTGATCGCTCAGAAGGTAAACGTAAAGCCACACTCTGAATTTTGTATAATTGTCATATACACTCTAAATTTTGTATAAATTGGCATATTATATACACTCTGAATTATGTTCTAAGACGTTTGAGAAATTCCGTATCATGTGCCTACATTTGTTCACTGTGCATTACCTAAAATTTTAGTGGACACTGTTGCAAAGACTTAATCTTTTGTATGTATATGTTAAAAATGTATGTACATGTATAATAAAACATATGAATGAATTTCTTTCTTACAGATATGGAGACAGAGTTGGCCCCAGCGCAAACGAAGAACAAAGAACCAAAGAGAAGGGGAGCTGCACAGAAGAAGCCACTCGCAACTGTTTCCGAGATAGATGACGACGATGATGACATTGAGATCATCTCCGACGATGACTTCGAGCCAGAAGAGAAGAAGAAAAAGGGTGGTAGAAAGCCAGCCAACGGTAAAGCAGCCACCAAGCTTCCTGCTGCAGCAAAGAAAAGAGGGCCAGCAAGCAAGCTAGTTGGCCAGAAACTGATCACTGAAGTGTTGAAACCTACTGAGAATTCGCCCGAAAAGAAAGTCCGGAAGATGAGGGCGTCGCCTTTTAACAAGAAGAGCAGCTCGGTCCTTGGAAGGACGATCAATATCGATGATGATGAGGAAGAGGAGGCTTCGGGTTCTGGTACTTCGCTTTCGACTTTGGGTAGTGTGACCGATGCTGCAGCACCCCCGGCGGCTAGGCCGAAGAGAGCTAACCGTGGCGCGGCGAAGTATGTTGTGAGTGATGATTCTGAGAGTGAGGAAGCTGTTGATCTTGTTGATAGTGATGCAAGTGAAGATGATTCTGACTTTAGTGATGATGAGTGATTGTTTTGTTGTTCATGGTCAGTAGTTATAGTTTACTGTATTGTAGGGGATAATAAGTCATTTGAATGACTTTGTTTTCTTCTAATATTTGAATGAATTCACCTTCTGTCATTGAGACAACGAAATTGTTAATTCTACGAAGCGACTCAAGCGCTGAATTATATTTGAGAGTGTTTTATTATGTTTACGAATATGTTCGTTAACAAGATTGATCATTTGTGAATAATTATGTTCTTGAACAATTAATTGTTTTGTTCATTGACATCAAATAAAAACGGAACTGGCTCTATTTTAGTATTCAAAACTCTTCCGAATATTATTCAATTCCGTTTATGTGCCTGGATTGCACACAATCGCTCATTTTATATTAGGGCCTTTGTTAAATTAATTATTTATATCTTTTTTAATAAAACGAATAGGAGTATAAGAAAACATATTAAAGATAATGATTGGTCTCAATATAAACTAAAAATAAAAGAAAAATCTAGAAATTCTGTATTTTCTAAAAAATACTCCCTCCGTCTTAGCTAATTTTGCACGGTTGACCGGACACGAATGTTAAAGAAAAACAGATCAAAGATGGAGATTGAGGGTGAATATTGTGAGAAAAAATTCATTTTTAAAGGTGTGCAAAATTAAGTGGAACGAACTAAAAATGAAAGTATACAAATTTAAGTGGGACAGAGGAGTAGTTCTTAAATAAAATATAATATCAATTTAACTACAAAGTATTTTTGGTTGAAATATTTTAATGTAATCTAGGAAATAAATTTTCATTTTCAATATAAATGAAAGCATATATAAAAGGTTGAAGCCTCTGTTTATTAACAATAATATATTTAGATGTATCTAAATGGATTTGAACACCATTCAACTGCATATATAAATGCATCATCTTCAGCTAAAGAGAAGGAAGGCTGTTCTCTTGTTCACAGTTTGGACCAATCATGGCTATTATTGCCCCTCGATTCCTGCTATCCGCTTCCTAAGCCCCGAACCGACACCCCAATTACGAGCTAAATACCACAATTGCATTGTCTCCTCCAACAAAAAGATAACATCGTACATCAGATGTGGGGACCTAAACGCGGCCCTGGAAGTTTTCTGGAGCATGAAGATGAGAACTACGGTCTCCTGGAATTCGATTCTAGCCGGTTTTTCGGCCAAGCCTGGGAATTTGAAAGAAGCACAAGAGCTGTTCGATAAAATTCCTGAACCAGACACTGTGTCTTACAATGTGATGTTGGCTTGCTATTTCAAGAACGGTCACGTGGAGGCAGCTAAGAATTTCTTTGACAAGATTCTGGTAAAAGATGTTGCATCATGGAATACTATGATCTCGGGTTTTTCGCGGAATGGGAGGATGGATGAGGCGAAGGAGTTGTTTGATATCATGCCTATAAGGAATGGCGTGACCTGGAATGCAATGATATCAGGGTATGTTGAAACGGGGAATATGGAATCAGCACTCGAACTATTCGCAAAGGCTCCGGTTAAGGGTGTTGTTGCCTGGACAAGTATAATAACTGGATATATGAAATCTGGGGAAGTTGAATTGGCTGAGAAGACATTTCGTGAAATGGTGGACAAGAATTTGGTGACGTGGAATGCGATGATAGCCGGCTACGTTGAAAATGGGAAAGGAGAAGATGGTTTGAAGCTTTTCAAGAAAATGATGGAATTGGGGATTCAAGCCAATCCCTCAAGTTTGAGTAGTGTTCTATTGGCCTGTAGTAATTTGTCCGTATTGAAACTCGGGAAGCAAATTCATCAGCTTACTCATAAGTCCCCCATGTATTTTGATACGACTGTGGGGACATCACTGATTAGCATGTATTGCAAGTGTGGGGTATTGGAAGATGGGTGGAAATTGTTCATGGCGATGTCGCGTAAAGATGTGGTCACTTGGAATGCGATGATTTCAGGCTATGCTCAACATGGACTCAGTAAGAAGGCCCTCAATCTGTTTACTGAGATGGGAAATGAAGGGATAAAACCGGATTGGATTACCTTTGTTGGAGTGTTATCTGCTTGTAATCATGCAGGATTAGTAGAACTTGGGATTCGTTTCTTTGATCGAATGCAGAAAGATTACAGAATTAAAGCAAAACCAGATCACTACACATGTATGATTGATCTTCTTGGTCGTGCTGGTAAGCTTTACGATGCTGTAGATTTGATTGAAAAGATGCCTTCCCCCCCTCATTCTGCCATATATGGAACCCTTCTAGGAGCTTGTAGAATACATAAGAACTTAGAGATTGCCGAATTTGCTGCCACAAACTTGCATAATCTTGAGCCTAGAAATCCTGCTACCTACGTGCAGCTTGCGAATGTCTATGCTGCAAAGAAGAATTGGGAAGGTGTTTCTAGAGTTAGAAAGGCAATGAAGGAAAGCAAGGCCATTAAAACTCCGGGATATAGCTGGATCGAGATCAAGAACGTGATTCATGAATTCAGATCGGGTGACAGGCTCCACCCTGAACTGGAAGAGATTCATGACAAAGTTAATGAACTTGACAAGAAAATGAAGTTGGCAGGTTACAAGCCTGTTCTTGAATCGGCTTTACACGATATTACAGAGGAGCAGAAAGAGAAGCTTCTTCTTTGGCATAGTGAGAAACTGGCTATCACCTATGGATTAATGAGACTGCCATTGGGTCTCCCCATTGTTGTTTTCAAGAACCTGAGAGTTTGTGAAGACTGCCACCTGGCCACGAAATTCATATCAGCAGTAGAATGTCGAGAGATCATTGTTAGAGATACGACAAGATTTCACCATTTTCGTGATGGAAAATGCTCTTGTGGTGATTACTGGTAATCCTCGTTAAATCAAGCTTGTACATGATAAACTGCACTGAGAGGGTGTCTGCGAACGCTTAATATAAGTACTTTTGAGCTTTGGTTTCAAAAAAAAAAAAAAAAAAAAAATTCTTCGATTTTTTATATCACCAGCAATTGATAATGAAATTCCACAGTCAGGCGAGATTCTACACGAATGTGACAATTTACGTGAATATTTCAATGGTCCTATTGAAGGATATCCTCCTATTAATGGAGGGCTCAGAATCTAGAATGGGGGGAGAGAAAGGTCGCGGGCGAAGGGGTGCTCCTCTGCCATGCTTGCTCTCTTTCTTTTCCGTTTAGTTTTAGTTTTACAGCTTTAATTTGGAAGCCATAGATTGATAAAATGTGAATATTGTTTATGTCGCTGCATTCTTTGGTTGATTTTGTTAAATTATTCGATTTGAAATGTATATATATGTTTCTTCCCCTTATTTCGTATTGCGAAATGATAAAATACAATATATATGATTCGATAAGTCTTTGAAATTTGTCCGGTAAAATTGTTACTATTTAACTTTACGTATTCAAGAACCAAAGCTTTTGAGATGGAAGCTGGAATTCTATAGATACATATAT
Organism: Ajuga chamaepitys; assembly: GCA_958295605.1. Lineage (NCBI taxonomy): Eukaryota > Viridiplantae > Streptophyta > Magnoliopsida > Lamiales > Lamiaceae > Ajuga > Ajuga chamaepitys. The sequence continues at coordinate 69,676,456 of OY282497.1, read as the reverse complement.
ATAAGATAATTTGGAGGCTCCTAAATTCCTCGTTTCTTTGAGGCGACCAACTCTTTCGTTTCATGGGAAGAGTGGCCTGCTAATAAATACACAAACCCAAATTAAGCTGGCTAAGGCCTCTTAGTAGTTTAAACTTTCAATAATGATGAAAAAGGAAAGCACTTAATTGAAAAATTAATAACCTTCGAATGAAATAGGGAAAAATCTATTTTTAGTCCTGTAACTTAGGATCGATTTAGAAAAAGTTTTGTTTTGTATGTTTCGAAATTATCAGTTTTAGTCTTGTATGTAAGGATCAAGTTCAATCTAAGGATAAATTTTGCCGGAAATTGAAAAATTGGCCAAAATTTATCACGTACACATCGCGTGTTCACAAATTTTCAGACTTTCCAATCAACTACTGCCGATTTGTCCAAAATTGTAGATGTAGCACATCACATCATTTAAAATTAAAAAAAAAAAAATGACTGGATATGGAGTGGTCTTGTATCGATTTTTTTGGGGTGCGTGCCTATTGAGTTACGTAACCCAAGATTTATGAACATGTGTAGTGCATGTAATAAATTCAGACCAATTTTACAATTTACGGTAAACTTTATCTTTAAATAGGAAGCATCGACTCTAAGTTACAGGACAAAAACGAAAATTTTCCGAATGAAATATTTATTCTAAGTTGGCTTAGAAATGATCCTTAGCTAGACAACAACTTTTGAATCTTATGCAATTTCTTTACAACATCTTTCGTTGACATTCTCTCTATGGGCAACGACTTCGAACAAGACACCCCAATGCTTAAAATAGAAGCCACACAATCCTTTATCTTATCATTGTTCGAACCCGGCCGGGTTCGGATACGTGGATCGATGATTTCCATAACGCGATCTGGAAGAGCTGCGCCAACGAAACTATGGAGATCCACGCCATCCGTGAACAAATCATCTATTGGTCTTTTGTTCGTGAACATTTCTAGTAAAACAATCCCGAAACTATATACATCCCCTTGCATCGAGACCAAGTGGCTTGTGCCATAGTCTATATGCGAATAGACATAAGAATAAGATAAAATGTTAGTTTGTTCGTTTTGACTTGCAAAGTTTATATAATGTCGAAGACATAAGATTTTGAAATCGTACCTGGAGGGACGTATCCTATAGTACCTCTGATCCCAATCGAACTACAACTTTCATGCGATGCTACTATGTCCGAAAGAATTTTGGCCAACCCGAAATCGCCTAGAGAAGCAGTCATATCATGATCCAAAAGAATGTTACTTGGCTTTATATCACCATGAACAACACATGAGTCTGTACCAAAATGAAGGTATTCGATTGCCTGAGCAATATCAATGGCAATATCGAGTCTCTGCATCATATCGAGATCAATGGTTTCAGCATTTTGTTCCCCTTCGATATCCATGCTACGATACAACCATTTGTCCAAACTTCCATTAGCCTTGAATTCGTAAACCAATGCTTTAAAATCATTTCCTTGGAAGTCTATGCTTTCACAGACGCTCAATATCTTCAGTAGGTTTCTATGCCGTATATCTTTAAGTACGTTGCATTCTGCCACGAAACTCTTAGACGAACCTCTTACAGAGAGATTAAGCACCTTCACTGCGACTTGTGTTTGACCGTCATTGAGAATCCCTTTATAGACGGATCCAAATCTTCCAACCCCAAGCAAGTTCGTCTCAGCAAATTCACCGGTGGCTTTCAAGAGATCCGCATAGGAAAGTCTCATAAACTGAACGCCGACCAACAAAGACGTAGAAGGACTCACATTTCTCCTCGATTTTCTTTTCTTACAGGTAAACAGTGCTAAAAGCACAAGACATATGCCTCCAACAACCGATATTGGGATTAAGATTTTAAGCAAAGTTGATAAATTCATCTTTCGGGATTTCGCTCGAGGGCAAGGAGGAAGCTTCAAATCCGATATTCCTCCACACAATTGGTCATTTCCATCAACAGAAATTGCAGTGATATTTCTGAACACACCCATTTTTGGGACCTCTCCGTGCAGCTTGTTGACAGACAAGTCCAAATACTCGAGGTTTAGATGCTCGAGAAACCTTGGAATCGGACCAGATAAGTTATTTTTCGAAAGACTTAACTCACGTAAACCCATCAAAGTTCTCAATCCTGACGTTATTTCTCCTTCAAGTGAATTTCCATCAAGATAGAGTTGCTCCAATTTCATGCAATGGCTTAAAGAGTCCGGAATCACTCCAGACAAGCTATTATTGGACAAGAATAAAACTCCGAGATTTATCAAAGAACCAACTTCATATGGGATCGAACCTTCACAGTTATTATTAGAAAGATCAAGAATAATCGCAAGCGATGAAATACTCACAACTTCTTGAGGTATCGATCCACTGAAATTGTTATAAGAAAGATCTAAACCCAACAAGTTGGTACAATTTCCAAGACTTGAAGGTATGTTTCCCAGAAGTTGGTTTCTACTCAAGTCCAAAGAGTTTAGATTACTTAAGTTTCCTAAAGAAAATGGCAACTCATTGGTAAATCTATTCTGTTCCAAATAAAGGATTTGCAACTTCGAAAGTTTTCCGATGCTTACTGGAATAGAACCCTCAAGATTATTCTCCAAAAGAGAAAGGGCGGTGAGTCCGACAAGGTTCCCAATACCCGAAGGAATGTTTCCATGTATTTTGGTGCCATCTATAGATATAGAACTAAGGTGAGATGACAAATTGGCCATTGTTTTCGGCAACGTGCCAGATAATGGGTTGAAACTAACTTGGAGAAAATACAAACTTGTGACATTGATCAATGATGAAATGAAATCGATATCATCTGCAATGTGATTCGAAAATAACAACAAATTACGAAGACGAGTAAGCTTTCCAAGTCTTGGTATTGGCCCTGTTAAATCATTTTCAGCAATCTGTATCTCCTCGAGTAATGTAGCATTCGACAAGGACACTGGAATGACTCCACGTAACTTATTTGTTTGCAAATGAAGTTTTATCAGATTAGGAAGTGTGAGGCCTATCGTAGAGGGTATAACTCCTTCAAGTTCATTAGAGCCAACACCGAAAAAAGTTAACGATGATATGTTAAAGATAGCAGAAGGGATACTGCCTGTTAAGACATTGATACCTAATTGGAGAAACTCCAGATTCCTAAGTTCGGCAATTGATTTCGGTATTTCTCCGATCAAGCTACACCCTAGTAAAGAGAGTTTTATTAATGAAGTCATATTTCCGATGGCTGGAGGAATAGTCCCCGAAAGCTTGTTCCCGGCCAAGCCTAAAACTTCGAGCTTGGACATGGAACCAAGCTCGATCGGTATGTATCCGGATAGCATATTACCAATCAAGTTAAGATAAACAAGATTGGGACATTTAGACAAGTTTGCTGGTATTGGACCACTGAAAGAGTTGTTACCAAAGTCAACAATTTTAAGTCTCCGTAAGAGACTTATCTCGTCCGGGATTGGATCGTGGAATGTGTTGTTTTGGAGAAAAATGGCTTTGAGAAAAGAGAGGTTACCTATATGAGGAGAGAGGGACCCGACCAATCCTTGGGACATCAAGTTTATCTCGACAACTCTATCGGGGTGCCTTCGACTGCATCGGATTCCGTTCCAATTACAGAAATGTAGCGTTTGGTTCCATGAATCGAGAACTCCCAATGGATCATTAAGACTGGACTTAAAGGCTAGCAAAGAAAGTAGGTCAGTTTGGTTAGAAAAATTGCAAGTTGTTGTTGGAAGGAAAATAAAACAAAAGATCATTAAGAGTGGAAAGAATAAGGTGGAATTATTCATATTTGATGTCTAATTTGGTTTAGGTAATATAGTGCAAAAGAATGGAGTATTTATATATGCTACCACTGTTGACTTGGGTGGACTTTAATTGTGAGAAAAAATGATAATAATAATATCCGTGCAATACGGGAACGAAGGAACCTGAGAATGTAAAAGGGTCAAGATGTATTATTCCTCCGTCTCGGTTTAACTTGCCTAGTTGATCGGGTAGGGAGGTTAATAAAACACAAATTTTATGAATCTTTGATTTTTTCAAATGTGGAGATTGTGTGAAAAATTTGTCATTTATGGGCTAACAAGTTAAGTTGGACCGAAATGACAAGTAGGCAAATTAAACTGGGACGGAGAGAGTACTATTTATGTCTAAAGGTACTACATGTGATGGGTAAAGGTATCACGTTTTAAAAATATTCATTGTTCTAGCTAAAAGTATTGTAACACCTTTATCCAGAACTAAGGAATACCTTATATCGAACCAAGATTACATTGTGCAACTGGTGCATATGAGACATTGCGTTAATTTAAAATCTTAGAGAAACCTTTAATTTATTTTTTAAAATAAATTTTTTTTTACGAAACGGAAAGTAATTACTCCCTCCGTCCCGGCTAACTTTTCCTACTTTTCATTTCGGTCCGTCCCACTTAACTTTTCACATCCTTAAAGAAATTTCTCTCATAATTTCCACCCTCAAAATCTTCACATTCAATCTTCACTTTTAAAAAAATTAAAGAAAAAATAAAATTTATTTTTTCTTAACATCCGTACCCGATCAACTGTGAAAAGTTAGCTGGAACGGAGGAAATACGTCTATAACTCGAAGTCGACGCCCAAGTCAATCTTTCGCAGAGTATATATGAAAAATAATAACGTAGCCATCAAATATGAATAATTCCACTACCATCAAGAAAGAAACATACACAACTGGCTGAATAATTTTCCACATTAGAAGACAAGTAACTTATTTTATACGAGGTTCTCAAAAAAAAAACTTATTTTATACGAAAAAGTCTCGTGTGTATCAGTTGCACGATATTATGAAGGATGAATATCATTATTTATCTTTAAACGTATCACATGTTCTGATTATATGTATTATAATACTTTTATTCAAGATAGGTAATACTTTTAAGCATAATTTGTGATTTCTTTTAACCGTGATACTCTATCCATATTATATAATATCTTTAAACATAAATAGTACTCCCTCCGTCCCGGCTTAACTTGTCTAGTTGATTAGAAAAATCATCCCTAAAAAATTATTAAATTTTGATTGATTAATTATCTCTTATTATTTGTATCAATCTAAATTAGCACGTTTCATTTGAATTTAGCTGCGTTAGTATCTATATATAACTTAAACAATTATTTCAAACACCCAGATTTACACACTGGAATTAATTATTTTAAGTAATTATTTGGGAACATTTCTATGCAAAAATACTAAAATATAATACTCACTCCGTCCCGCTCTAATTTGCCTACTTTTCTTTTGGTTTGTCCCAATCTAATTTGTCAACCCATAAATTGCAACTCTCTCACCATCGTCACCCTCAAAATCTCCACATTCAATCCCCACCTTTAAAAAAGTCAAAGATGCCACAAAATCTGTTTTTTCTTAACCTTCATGCCCGACCAAGATAGGTAAATTGGGCCGGGACGGAGGGAGTATAAATTAACCTTAAATGGAAACTATCATTTAGGCATAAAAAATATTGAGAAAAAAATACTTATCTTTAATATTTCATTAATTATATTTTCATATTGTCCTTTCTGGGCTTTATTTATCTATTGGGCTCATGAATTTTGGGATTATCTCTGATGGCCCAATAAAAAAATCATATATTGGGCTTGGACTAAATGGGCCACAATGCTAATTAGATATTGGACTATAATGAGATATTTGGTGGGCTCACCTCACTTCATAAATTTAATTTCACAAAAAGGTCTGTGTGAATTATGAATCAGAAATTTTGAAAATATTACATATTATTAGAGCCGGAAAAATCGACCCAGTTTGATGGACTGGCCTAGCCGACTCGATATTATAAATGCATTTGGCGATATAAATTTGGGTTTGCTGGACCCTCGGCCTCAACAGACCTGACCTGATAAATTAAAAGTTCGATGAATCACATGTCTACCCAAAAATCTTTATATATGTAGGGGTATAGATTATGTTGAACTTAATAATTGCTAGCTCGTGGAACCATCGGACCTAACAGATTTGACCGACTCATGGTCTTGGTCCGAATGGGCTGGGCCGAATTAACATCTCTATGTATTATGGTATGAAGGTTCAATTAGTGTTAGACTTATTTTAACTTCTTATTAAGTATATTAATTCCAAAAAAAAAGGAAGATTCAAACTATTTATTCTAATACAAATTCGATATTTATAAAAATGTCATCTATAAGTTGTAACTATTCTTAAGTTCTACACTCAACCAATTTTCCTCCGTGACAATAATCGAGTGATACAGTATAAGATGTAGAAAAATTATGCAGCAGCATCCAAATTTACGTATTAGTTTTTTTTCTTGTTTTTTTTGTGAGAATGGAAATAATGTACTCCCTCCGTCCCGCCTTAATTTGCACACTTTCCTTTTTCGGTCGTCCCACCCTATTTTGCACACCTCCAAAATGAATAGAAATCTTACCATCTCCACCTTTAAAATCACCACCTTCAATCTCTACATTTCAAAAAGTCAACTAAAAAGCAAAAGTAATTTTTTCTTAATATACACGTCGAAATAAATGTGCAAATTAGATCAGAACGTAGGGTACCGTGGACATAACATTTTGGTACATAATGCCCAAAATGTTAAAAAGTCAAAATTTCAAAATCCCAAATGATTTTACTTTTGTTAATAGTGCTTTTTCCCCCTACATATCTTGTCGACTTATATGGAAATCAGTTTCACCCATTTTGTTTCATAGTCATTTCAAATCACTCCACATCTTTCTTTATATTGTCATTTTAATGTATTTGCAATAATAATAGTATGGTGGAGCAACACGTGAACTTAGGTCGTAAATGAGTCGAGTCGAGTCGAGTCGAATTTACAATTGTTCAAGTTTGTTTGAAATACTATCGAGCTTGTTTAATTATTAAGCAAATCGAACTTTAACCGAGCCGAATACAAGTCGAACATAGTTCAAATGAGTTTTTAATAAACCATTTCGAATCGAGTATCGAGTAACTTGGTTTCATTTTCAGCTCTACTTGAAACCAGAGGTGGCAATTCGAATGGCTAGGTCCTTCGGGCCCAATCATCGAGCCAACACATATGTCATGCCTGGTCGGGTCGACCCGAAATTTCATTGGCTCAAAATTATCGAGTCTAGTTCATCCTATTTCCTTCATATATTTTTAGATTTTGGGTCGGTTTGAGGTCCCTCGAACTTTTAGCTTATTGAGTGGGGTCTAGTGGGCCGGTGACACTTCGAACCTAAATTTTTATGGTCCAACTCATCTAAAATATTAAGTAAATTGTGTCAATTCATCGGACCAGACCGATTTTACCTGCTCTATTTGAAACTAGACAAGAATAAAAATATTTGGTTAGTTACCTCCAACGAACTCGTAAACATTCAGATAAAAATGTACAAAAGTTGGGATTTTAATATGATGTCAATTCAATAATCATTTGATTCAAGAACTCTCAATATGTAGACCCTTATAATTGGGGGTGGTAAAATTGGCTTGGTCCGACTTTATGGATTGATTCAGTTCATTCGATATTTTAGATGGATTGAACTACAAAAATTTAAGTTCATAAGACCTTCGGACCCTACAAGTCCGATCTGACGGGCCAAAAGTCCGTCGAGCCACGATCAGTTTGAAAATCTTTGTAGATTTAAGGAGATTGGACTAGAATCAATAATTATTGGGGCGATAATATTTTGGCTTCGCCCAGCTCAACCTCACATATGAACTTGATCGATAGAGTGGGACTATGTGAGGCAAATAGTGACCTCTACTTATAATAGTACAAAATGGTTGTACTTGATAATTGAAGTAGGTTTTGAAAGGTACATCTTGAGAATGAAAATTAATGAATCTTTTGATATAACTATAAATATCAAAAGTAGAATTAGCTAATCAACTAGCAGCTTCTCGGGACATTCAAAAAAAAAAGTGTGTAAATTATACCGAGACGGAGAGAGTACTTACTAGTTACTCTTATGGAACATGGATGATTTGGGCCCGTTATTATAAACCAATTACAAATTTAATCTTTTCCACTCGATACGTTTTCTTAAACATGGTTAGCTAATCAAAAGCTGCTAGTTGATTAGCTAACTCTACTTTAAGAGTAGCATGTAATGAGACATTTCGTATCGAAAGAGATAGAATTTGTAATACGGATAAAATTCAAATATTTTAAAATTTAAATTATTGGATCGATGTTGCTTATGTTTGAAATGTGTGTTCACCTTATCTTGAGGAGGTTGAGGGACCAATAATTAATTAAAAAAAAATTAAAAAATATATTATTATGATTGTTACCAATTACCATCCACATATTTCCTAAGTACATGTGTACACATTATTTTTTTTATATTATAAATGCTAGATACAAAATAATCACACAAAAAGTCTATAAAAAAATGTTTTCCTAAACATAAAAATTATTTTTAATTTTTTGGTGCTTCAAGTTTAGTGGCCATTACGAAGTTTATGGAGGAATAAAAAAATAAAAAAATATTAATATATTAAGGATAATTAAAGTTTTGTTGATGTGGGCTTGTGCATGGCACACGCACATCAGATAAAGCTTAAGTGCGTAACCCAATTAAAGATATACTTCCTCGTCTCGCGGGAATTTGCACGGTTGACCCGACACGTATATTAAAAAAAAAAAATTACTTTTTGGTTGACCTTTTTTAAAGATGGAGATTATGAGAGAACTTTCATTTTTAAAGATGTGCAAATTGATGTGGGACGTACCGAAAATAAAAGTGTACAAATTCGAGTGGGACAGAGGGAGTACTATCAATTTTGATTCACTCGAGATTGACTCACTAATTCTCGTAATTTCAGAACAATTGATCACTTAAGTAGAGTTGTAGAAGTCGAAAGATGCTAGTTTAGTGGTGAATTGAGCATTAGTATTTAATTGAAGCGTAGACGGAGCTGATCAAAGCATAGACGTGGACGATCAATAAATTTTAGTCGTAAATTTTTGCAATAGAGCTTAAGCATTAGGAATTTTTTTTACCACTCCTTAAAAATGTTCCTATACCTAATAATTTGACCAAGTAACTCAATCTAATAATTGTGAATGCAATCGTGCAAAAAAAATGAGGGCGATAACGGAAAATGAAAGGAAAAAAAAATCAATCTAAAAGAATACTACCTCAGTCCCGGGCCGGCTAATCTTGTACAGACGAGGTTGACACAAGTATTAAGAAAAATTATTTTTTAAGTGTTTCTTGACTTTTTAAATGTGGATTGAGGGTGAAAATTTTGAGGATAGAAATTGTGTTATAATTTTTCTTTTTAAGGGATTTGCAAGATTAGTTGGAACGGAAGAAAACGATAAGTGTGCAAGTTTAGACAATCAAAATGGAGAGAGTAAAGAAAAAAGATAAATTTTAGGGGCATTTTTGTCTCTTCAACAAAAAAGATATTTTATAAAATTTCGACCGAAAAAGAATCCCACTGTTTCAAAGTAATGATAATTAAATAGGAATTTCCGTACATTAACAAAGTCATAGAAGGTTCTAAATACTAATTAGGTAATAGATTAGAGTGTAACACTTAGTCGAGAGGCTAGAGCCTAGAGTTAGTGTAGACAAGATTAGCAGGGACGGAGCACGGGGAAGAGTGGAGAGTCGGCCAAACACAACCTACGCTGAACCTTTTGTAATAATATGTACCAAGTGTTCTAATTCTAAATACTCCATCATTCCCGAGATAATTTGCACATCCCTTTCGGCACGTGAAATAAGCAAGAATTATTTTTTTGCTTTTTAGTTGACTTTTTCAAAGGTGAAGATTGAGGGTGGAGATTATAAGAGAAATTTCTTTTTTAAGGATGTGCAGATTATTTCAGCACACCGCGAAAAAGAAAGTGTGTAAATTATCTCGGGACGGAGAGAAAATTTGTTTGTCATATAAGTAATATTGGGGGGGGGGGGAGGGGGGTGTTTGGTTAAGTTTATAAATTTCTCAAACATCGGATCCTATGTTTGAGAGTTTATAAGCTCTTAAAATATGTTTGGCAAAATATGATGTTAAATTTAAGATCTTATAAATTTCACATACTACACATGTTAAATGTGTACACACACATTTTCGCATACACTACATATACTTTTTTCACACGTATTCTAGATTACATATGTTTTCATGTATTAGTGTGAATCAATTATTCCTTCTACACAAAAAGAAAATGTTATATATATAAATATGTACTACCTTCGTCCCAATTAAATTTGCACACTTACTTTATTGGTCCGCAATCGTCCCACTTAACTTTGTACATCCCTAAAATAGAAATTTCACAATCTTCATCCTTAAATCTCAACTCGCAATCTTCACATTTGAAAAAGTTAAAGGGAAAAAAAATTACTTTTTCTTAACATTTATACTCGATTAACTCTGTAAATTTAATCGGGACGGAAAGAATATTACATGTTGGAGAAAGGACAGAACGCCAAATGTAAAAAGAAAAAGTTGTACATAATTAGCACCAAGTCTAAGTATGCATGCTAAGAACTTCATTAGTGGAATACTTTGTGACAAATTATTATTATAATATTCTTAACCCTAAAATAATATATATACGTACGGTTTTAAAAAGTTAATATTTTATGTGGTCAGGGCATTTCCATTTATCAATTAAAATATATATTTGTTTATATTTAATTTAATTTGCTATTATTTATTATGTTTGTGCAAAGCACTAATCATGCTGTGTTAATAATGTCGACATTCTTATAAGATTTATCAAGATTCAAGATCGCTTCTACCCGGGCCCGGCGGCGACGACCACCCTCAAATTTTTCGACTAAATTAATGTATATATAGATTTATGATGTAATTATAGTTTAAAAATGAATTTCGTCACCCTCAAAATTTAAAGACTTTGATATATATCTCAAAAAGCTTATTTCGCCACCTTCATTATGAAATTTTGACTCGATCTCTACCTCTAGCTATGTTAAAAGTTAAATTTGTTACGGAAAAATTCTTTATATTGTCTTACAATATAGTGGTCATGCTTTTATTTTATTTTATTTACAGTCTTTGAAGGAAAATATGTGGATGAGATTTTTATTAGAAAGAGGGGGGTGGGGTGGAGTGGGGTGGGGATCCCACTAACAAAGAAATGTAGCCATGCATCTCATTTCACGTAAATACATGATCTAGTTCTTACAATTAGGACTAGGGATGCTGAAATGATCCGAGCTCGCCTGAAAAAATTCGGATTTAGGTTTAGATATTTTTAGGTTCGACTAAAAATTGGGACTTTTTAGTTTGGACCATTGGATTCGCGGGTTACGCGAATTGATCCGAGGTTTAGTTGTACTAGCCCGAAATGTATTACTATTTTATTTTTTATCCGGTCTTTAAAACTTTAGTATCTTTCGGTCTTATGTTACACTTACACCTTGTCTCGTCTCTTACTTACTGTGGTCCTTACTCTTAATTAGTATTTTAGAATCTTCGACGTTTATGTTAAACTACTTTTATCAATATATATGTAGGCATGTCAAAATTGATCCGTCCCGCCCCGATCCGCTCTGATCCGAGGCCTTTGGGGCAGAGCAAAATCCGCCCCGATGGAGAATGGGGCACGCCCCGCCCCGCCCCGCCCCGTCCACGGGGCGGGTCAGATACGGGTCAGGGATCCCGCCCTGCCTCGCCCCGCCCCGTCCCTATGTATGTATAATTTTTTTAAATATATATTATGTGTTACTATATAGATATGGATATATATATACAAAGAAATATAAAATATATATATATATATTTATAATATAAAATTTTATATATAATATGTTATATATGTCTAGCCTAATATATTAGATTATGACTAGATCTAGTAAATTTAAATAATTAAATTCTATTTTTTAATAATTAAATTTTAAAAAGAAATTAAAAATATTGATACAAAGCTAATGTAAACCTAAAAATTAAAATCCTATTGACTTCAACAAAAAAAATCAAGTTTTTTAACTAAAAAAACTAATTTTTTTTATTAAAAAAAAAAAAGAAAATAGGGGCGGGGCGGGGCGGGGCAGATCCGCCCCGTGCGGGGCAGATCACGGGGCAAATTTTCTTGCCCCGTGGCGGGTCACGGGGCGGGGCGGGGCAGGGCGGGGCAGGGGCGGGGCGGGTCAGAAAATCCAGAAACCCGATCTGACCCGCCCCGTTGACATGCCTATATATATGGACGTGAATGAAATTTACTTTTGATAACATTATGTGGTTTTGTTATGTAATGTATACATGTAATGGTGATTTTATTTGATATTTTGAACTTTAATATGTTATAATTTTGAAAGTTTGACTTGTACCCCAATAGTGGTCTGATTAGTCCGAAAATCTGTAGGGTTAAGGTTAGATTCACCATGATGTCGGCCCAATAAATATCGATAAGCCCTAAACCACTAGGGCTGCCCCGTTTGAGATCCCTAATAGGACTACTTGCAATGTAGTTTCAGTCTTATTCGGGTAACCTTTACAATTTAAGTCCCATAAGTTAAAAAAATACCTAACTTTAGTTCTTTTCTGCTCGGAAAAATCTAAAATCCATGTTGACAGAGCTTATAAAATTACACATTTAGGGCTCAACTTTTCACTTGACATTTTTTCTCCCAAAAAAGAAAAAATTAATTTAGTCCCATAATTTAAGAATTGTTTTCGCCATCGGTGATTAAATTGGCCGGGAAGTACACGTGCGCCGTTGTTGCTTAACAGATCGGTTGAAACTTGTTGTCACGTGACTAGCATGTGCACTTCTTTGGCTGATTTGTTCATCGGGTGACGGAAAAATAGCCAATTGCAAGTGATTTCTAAAATTCCGAGACTAAGTTGAATTCTTATCTATTTTTTGGATCAAAAGCGCACGAGCGGAAAATTATGATACCAAAAATAATTTTAACCCTATAAAGACCATTCAGATGGGACTGAAATTGCAAGCGGCCATAACATATACTCCCTCCGTTCCGAATGAACTTGTACACTTTCTTTTTCGCTATGTTTCAATCAAATTTGCACATCCTTAAAAAGGAATTTTATAACACAATCTTCACCCTCAAAATCTCCACCTTCAATCCACCTTTGAAAAGTCAACATAAAAGCTAAAAACAACTTTTTCTTAATATGTGTACATCTTTAGAGGTGTAAGTTCATTCTGAACAGAGGAGTAAAACCAAAAATGTAATTTTCCCACATGTACCCCACCCCACCCCCCATTTGTTTGAATATCATGAGTGTGAGTGATAATTTACATTAGTTATCAAGTGGAAGAAAACATTCACCCACATTAAGATCCATTCCATTGGCTCCCTATCAAAATCAACTTTTTATCTTTAATTATCCTTTATTTAATTTCATTACCTAAATATCCAATTTGATACTACTCTTTTCGTCCCATTCAGGTTTACGTAAGGTCGAACATGTATAGTAAGAAAAAATTATTTTTCAACTTTTTAGTTGATTTTTTCAAAGATAGAGATTAAGGATGGAGATTGTAAAAAACTTTCCTTTTTAAAAGTGTGTAAATTGATGTAGAATGTACCGGAAAAAAAAAAGTGTACAAATTTCAGTGAGACGAAGGGACTACAATATATAAATATTACATTCCCAAAAAACATAGGTACACCAACTAATTCTCCTACACATGCCCAATTATTTCCACTTATATACAACTCACATCATTTTCTACTTTTTTAAAAATTTGGTATATGTCTAATTTATTTTTTTGACCAATAATTAAGCAAATTAGTTAGTCAAACAATAAATGATTAAATAAATAATGTGACACAATTATTTACCCAATTTAGTTAAAAACAAGTCCACGGCTAGGGGAGAATGTCTTTGATTTAATGGACTCTATTTAAATTTGGTAAACATTTAGTCAAATATCATTTAGAAAATGTGTAATTTACGGATAAATAGTCACATGTGACGATATAGTCAAATTCTTGTATTGCGGGTTTGTGAGCAAGTTCGTAGTTTTGATTGAGACATCTATGTCAATTTTTGAAGTTATGCTTTCTTTTCCATCACCTAATTATAACTGAATTAGCTAAGAATTATGTTTAATTGTCACGAGTTGAAAAAGATAAACCTTGGTTTTATTTTGCCTAATTATCCATTTTTTTAGAGAAAAAAATAATAATTCAAGAAGTAAAATTAAATCTTGAATTTATTTTCTATTATTTATCCAATAATAGTTTCACCTCATCTTAGAAATTGTTTAATAGTCATTACCTTAAACAACGTGTTTTTTATTCCGATACGTATTTCATCTTATGTTACACTATTTTTAATGCACATGATAACTTATTAGTGACGCTATCTAATATATATTGTGATTGGCAAACTGACGCAGCAAGAGCGTTAATACGAACATGAATACACAAGTATAACTGTGGATTCAAAATGAATACTGGTAGCACTGGAGGAAACTTATTTTTTTAGTTTATCAAAATCCACCATCTAAATAGAAAAAATCTCTCTTTACATTACAAAAAAAAAAAAAATGTATTTTGCAGTACATTTTTTTTTTGTCACTGATAATAAGTTATTTGTGATCACTTGTTGTCACAAAACTCTTCACCAATTAGTTGTTGTAAAAAATACTTGAGACGCATTTAAGACGGCTCTTGTCATTTCAAATGTATTATTTGTGTTTGAGTTATTGAGATGACTAATTAGCGACGACATGTTGTTTCTAATAAAATTGTGAAAAATACTCATTATTTGAAATCACTATTTATTGCCTCGAAGAGCATTTTTCTTGTGGTATTATTTTTTCCTTTTCTTGTGGGGTTATACTAATATAAGAACTTGGACCTAAATAACTAAACCTAATTCTAGTTAAAAATAAATCACTTAATAAATAAACTATACCAAACAAAATAAATACTACTCCCTTCGTCTCGAATGAACTTGCACACTTTCCGTTTTTGTCCGTTCCAAGTAAACTTGCACACCCTTAAAAAGAAAAGTTATAACACAATCTCCATCCTCAAAATCTGCATCCTCAATCTCCACCCTCCATCAACCTTTCAAAAGTCAACAAAGTCCCAAAATTCAATTTTTTTTCTTAATATGTGTGCCGACCTCCTGTGCAAGTTCATTTGGAATGGAAGAAGTAACAAATAAAAGATAAACTCAAATCTTAGCATAATAAAAAAAAAAAACATATCATAATACATATCTCGTAAACATTACGAAACATATAAATATAACAGATGATCTCGGTGATTTTAAATAAGTAGCACTTCAGTTCTCTTGCATAGGCAACTCACTTTTCAAGTACTGAATAATGTACTCTTAAATTAAAAAAAAAAAAAAAAAAAGTGATTATCCAATTAAAAAAAGTGATTATCCCAATTAAGGTTAAAAATTAGGTAGAATCAACAAATGGTGGAATCATACGTGCTCCATATTTGTAAAAGTCGTAAATGCAACCAATTAAATTTAGCTACTATGTAACTTTTTTTATTATTTTTTTTATTACTATTATTGTATATTTTTGTCTATTCTGTGATTTTACATGATGACCGGTGGAATTCCACTTTTTCAGATATAAAAAAATAATTCCCCTAGTGAGGTGGGAGCAAAATTCTAAAGTCATGTGTCGAGTGCTGGCGAGGTCCTCCGATGCTTAAGTTGGACGAAGTTTAATCGAAAATAGAAAATACAGGAAGAAATTTAATTAATTATAACATAAGTATGACTAGTTTTTAATGGGGCTACATTATTCGGCTTCTGCAGTGGGCCTAAAGAGATTATAAGGGCTGTAATCGAACCTTGTTTTTAACTCTTATCGTACTTGATACAAAGTTAAAAGTCAGATATATTATTCTCAAGTTTCGACGGATGTTGGAGCTATGATTTCTAAAAAGGTAGAGTTAGCCTCTACGACCTTGAGTTCACTCAATTCAGCTCCGAAGGCAAGGACGGACGCACATCCCCCAGTATGAGAGCACGTGCCTTCCAAAAGGAAAAGAAATCTTTAATTTTGTTATTTAATTTTCTAAAAATAGATACATTAATTAGGTAAAGAAGTAATATTATGCCCCCTACTCAATTTATGAATATAACAATTTTTCTTTTTCTTTTAAATTCTCCTAATCTAAGATAGAAAAATCTTACCATTCTTCTCAAGATGATTCGAACTTAGAACCAAGAATCTAGAAAGTAGATCATCTGTCATTTGAATTATTCAACTTCGTCTATTAATATAACATATATTGTATATATTGATTGTGCCCTCATTATGTAAACATTTAGAATTAATTATTTATACACATCATCTACTATTATTACTCCTTCCGTCTTGTTCAGTTTTATACACTTTTTTTTTACGGTCCGTCTCATTTAGTTTTGTACATCTTTAAAAAAAAAAAATTCTCTTACAATCTTCACTCTCAAAATCTCCACCTTTAAAAATATTAATCAAAAAACAAAAAACATTTTTTTCTTAACATGTACATCCCTACATGCAAAATTGAACGGGACGGAGGAATATTGTTTTATTTTATCCCCAGAGTAATAGGGTGGTTTGCGTGCCAAATCATTAATATATTTTATTGCCTCCACTATTAATAAATCACAATTAAGATAGTAATTTCAAATGTTGATAATTAAAAAATATTTTATTAGATGTGTAAACAATAAAATTTGTGTAGAAAAGATGACCAAAAAAAATTGCTTTTTGTCTAAAAGTTACAAAGGCTAAAAGAACAAAAGAAATAAAAGCTTCAAGACAACAATTCGTTTTGATGCGTGTCGTTTAAGGCTGGTTTTTTTATGGAATCAATTATGAGCCTCCAAAGGTAGGTAGTTTTCCGATCGTACGAATTTTATATCCGTGTAATATAAATTGTGTGCAAATTTGTGGATTATTATATCAGAAAGGTATTGGTATTTAAGTGGAAACGCATTACTTGTTTGAAAAAAAATACTACAGTTACAGGTAGTACATTTCTTCATTACAAGTAATATCTTTCAGTATAACAGTGATATATTTGCATGATCACACAACTTGCAGATTCGCCTCCCAACCTCAATTACATAGATATCTAAAATACGGGTCATTCTAGGGTGCAATAGTTGCACTTGTGCAACTAAAGAGTAATTTAGTTAATTTTCAGAGTTTTACATATGGGCTCATTCAATTATTTATTCTAGCACACTAGAATTGTCAAAATTTTCTTACTCCCTATGATTTGGACGGTGGAGAGATAGAGTGGAAACTCAGGAACGGTTGTATGCAGGGAGTTTCTGTGGAGTTAAGACGGGTTGACGACGGAAGAATAAATTACCAAGGTTTATTGCTGTTGATAATCAATTTGGCTGGAAAAATTCATGTGGCGTTGGCGTGTCTCATTTTTTTGGTTGATTCTTAAATACGTGACACCGGCAAGTGACGAAGAATTAAAAAAAAAAATCCTCTTTCGTTTTTTTAAAAAAAATTATTAATTCAAACTCACTAGTCGGTGCTAGGTATTTAAAAATAGATCGAAAAAATGAGTCACGTGACCGGCACTCGTAATTTTTCGGTCAAATTGGTCACCGACAACAAAAAAAATGACTAAATCCGGATCAATTCTAAAGTTATGGAGTTAAATAGAATTTTTAACTTTTTTGGAACTAAAATCGTATAAGCGAAAATCTAAGGGATCAAAAATAATTTCAGCCCGTTATTTTAGTATACCAAATTTCTAACGAATACCGAAAATTTTCAGCATACCAATATTTTAGAGAATTATGAAAAATTTACTTGATGTAATAAATAATCACATAAAAAAGAAATGAGAAATACTTGCTCAAAAGAAGGGAAAAAAAAAAGCAAAACAAAAAGAATGAAAAAACAAGAGCAGAAACGGTGGCCTATCGTGCCCAGTAAAGTTTGCTGGTATATTAACCAAGCAGAGTTATGTAGAAGAGTTAAAGAGGGAAATGTCAACTTCATCATTTTCCTTTTCTCATAAAATTTTAAACTAATGAATGATCAAGATGACACTTTAATAGATCCAATGGTTAAAAGTAAAAAGTTGCACATGTGCAACTATTGCACTGAAGTAAGACTCCTAAAATACATACGCCTGTGTACATTAGAATCTGTCTCTAGATCGAAAATTTGTTTAAATATGCCTTCCGGTGCTTGATGATGTTCATACTTACATTAGAATTTGTCTCTAGATCGAAAATTTGTTTAAATATGTCTTCCGGTGCTTGATGATGTTCATACTTAATTCCGTTGTCAGGAATTAAATTTTATCAACCTCACCCGACGTTATGAATTAACAATGTAAATTAGTAACAAAATAGAATAGTAACGGAATAAAAACACAAAATAGAATAGTAACGGAAAGTGACAAAAAAATCATTAGTATCCGACTAGTGACGAAATAGCAATCAAATATTAAAGACAGAGATAACTCGTCTCTATTCTGTAGATAATTAGGTTTCTAATTTTGCAATAAAGACGAAAATTCCATCATTAAATTTAGAAACGAAATAAATCGGTTTCTAAATTTTAGAGATAAACATTATAGATACCAACCTTCCGTCACTATTTTAATTTAGAGACATATATCATGTAATTAGAGACGGATGTTTTCATCTCGAATTTGATTTTTTCTTGTAGTGCACCCCCACCACCCCACCCTCACCCCCCACCCCACCCCCACTAATGTATCTTTTTTGAGTGTATATATAAGGGGATATATGTGTATGTGTTAAAACCAAGTTGTGAGTTGTTCCAGAGATCCATCTAGAAGCATCTTCTTCAAAGGTTGGTACTTTCTTCCATATTACACACTTAAATTGCTCCTAATTTTCTTCAACTTTTTTTTTCTTTCTAAAATTTCTCCAAGTTTTCTTCTTCTTTTTCCCCTTTTTATTTCTTTTAATTGGTTTCTGTTAATCACTATTTTGAAATTTATACTCCCTCCGTCCCGGCCCAATTTGCCTACCTTGATTGGGCTCGGAGGTTAAGAAAACATAGATTTTGTGGAATTTTTTACTTTTTCAAAGGTGGAGATTAAATATGGAAATTTTAAGTGTGAAAATTGTGAGAGAAATTTGTCATTATGAGCTGATAAATTAGATCGAGACAAACCGAAAACGAAAGTAGGCGAATTAGAACAGGACGGAGAGAGTATAACTTTAATTATGAGACTAAAATGAGTATACTTAGCCAATATTATTGGCTAATTGTTGCATGCAATTATAAAGACATCATTACTAATTTTCATTAACTACATTATTATTGTTATTATTATTATTATTATTACTATTACTATTATTATTAGTATTATTATTATTGATCAACCTTATCTTATGTTGTTTCTTTTAGGTTGTCCTTGTCAAAATTTAGTGAAAATCCGACTAGTCAAGCATTCAAAAATTTCATGGCTTTGTTATAATTCATAATAATTTTATTTAATATTTTTCTTTTTATTTATTTTTGGCAAGAAATTAGACATAAATGGAAAAAGTGGTCACAAGTCATGTCTTCATTTGTGACAACGTTTATAAAAAGGAAACTATAGTCACATACGTCTTTTATTTCTCTTTCTCCTGTCTCATTCACTCCGTTACTCGTACGACATCGTTACGGTGTACCTACCCTATATCATTTAACATATCATTCACATATATAGGTTTTTGATACAACACAATTCCCGTATATCTACGATCATCATGGCTGAAGATGCTGCCGCTCCTAGCAAAAAGTCGAACATTCCAATCCTCGTTTTCTTCGAAGATATCAGGTATTTTTTCCATCTTACATTCTTACTCTTTTTTTACTCTCTTCGTCTTAAAATGAGAGTTTAGTTTCAATAAAATTGCTAAAATATCTCTTCGTTTTTTTAGGTGTCTTTTCAAAAGGGACGAGCTAGGTAGGGAAATACTGAGCATCGCTTTCCCTGCAGCTCTAGCATTGGCCGCCGACCCCATAGCTTCTTTGATCGATACAGCATTTATCGGCCATTTAGGTGCCGTTTTTTCCTTTAAACAATATAGATAACAGAGTAATGATAAAGAACTTAATGTTGGGTTGTTCGTTAAACAGGTCCCGTAGAAATAGCAGCTGTGGGAGTTTCTATAGCCATTTTCAACCAAGCTTCAAAAGTAACCATATTCCCACTTGTTAGCATCACAACTTCATTTGTTGCTGAAGAAGACACTGTCAAGAGAATCAATGACGAAAAACAAAAAAATGATGACTTAGAAAAGGCTTCAAAAAAAACCAGTGATGTTGCAGCCGACGACGACGCTCACCAAAATAGTACAGAGTCGAAAACAAGTACATCTAAACAGAACACAAGAACAAGAAGCAAGCGTCGTCACATCCCTTCGGCATCCACTGCAATCGCCCTCGGCGCTGTGCTTGGACTCTTACAAGCTATATTTCTCGCGTTCCTCGCAAAGCCATTCTTAGGCTTGATGGGCGTGAAACCGGTAAATATATTTTCAAATAGACCTTATGATTCTTGCTTCATGTATTTTCATCGTTCGTTGATACAATGTTATAAACAGGGATCTCCAATGCTGGCCCCTGCACTAAAGTATCTAACAATACGATCATTAGGGGCTCCGGCAGTTCTTCTTTCGTTAGCAATGCAAGGTGTTTTTCGCGGATTTAAGGATACGAAAACACCTCTTTACGCTACTGGTAAATTTATTTTTTCTTAACCCGCGTGTTCTAGTGATTTACTAGCTAACGTATTGTTGTTTCTCCTTTGTCACAGTCACGGGTGATTTGATGAATATAATTTTGGACCCGATTTTCATATTTGTTTGTCGGCTTGGGGTGACGGGTGCTGCGATTGCTCATGTCCTTTCACAGTAAGTAAAAAGAACATTTAGTCAGTCGACTACGATTATGAAGTTTATAAAACTTACTTTTTCTTAAAAAAAATTGTCATTTCAGGTACTTAATCACTTTAATTCTCTTCATCAAATTAATGCAACAAGTTGATTTATTACCACCAAGCATTAAGGATTTGCAATTCAGCAGATTCCTCAAGAATGGTAAGTACTTCCTCCGTCGTGGCTTATTTTAACATTTTTCATTTTCGGTCGTCCCAACATATTTTGCATACTCTTAAAATAAAAGCTGTTTCCCACAATATTTACCCTCAAAATTTCAACCCTCAAAAGAAAAAATAAAATCTGTTTTTTTTTTTAAATCCATGCTCGATCAACTGTGCAAAATAAATCGAGACGAAAGAAATAATATATAAGCATTTTATTTTATATAAATTTTATTACAGGTTTTCTTCTACTAGCAAGAGTTATAGCTGTGACCATTTGTGTGACTTTGGCTGCCTCAATGGCTGCAAGGCTCGGCCCGACTTCCATGGCGTCGTTCCAGATATGCTTGCAGGTAGGGTTGAAATGAATCGAATCGAACTCAATATTAAGAAATAGAATTCGAACGTAAAAATATTTAAACATATTCGATTCGAGACTCGAAAAGTTTGTTTCTTTTTTAGATATTTTTTTGTTTTTAAATATTCAAATATTTTCTTTTTTAAATCAATGCTGAACATTTTTTTTTCTCAATTACAACTTTTAATAATATATTATTTTAAATATACAGTTATTTAAATATATATACATATTATATAGTAGTGTATATTAAGTATTATATATTATGATTTAATGTTTTAAAATGTATTATATATATAGATAAATCGAATATTCAAATTATTTGAATCGAATATAAATATATCTGTATTCGAATTCGAATATTACACAAATCTAAACTTTTCGAATTCGAAACATGAATCGAATCTAAATTATTTAATTTGTTTACATTGCAGGTTTGGATGACTTCTTCTCTTCTTGCTGATGGTTTGGCAGTTGCTGGACAGGTAAAGAAAAAATTATCAATATAAATTAATCTTAATTTTCTCACATAATCATATTTTTAATAGGCAAAAACTTATATGAGATCATCACATAGTCGTCACATGGTGTGACAGAAAAAAAATATCACGTTTATCTGTAAAAGTATCACTTTTTTTTTTAACAAAAAGAAAAATTAATATTTGTAGCAAAAGTATCACATTTATCTGTAAAAATATCACTTTTATCAGTAAAAGTATCATTTTTTTCCTGTAAAAATGTATTCACCACACGTATAACCGTCACACACGACTTACTATTCTTTATATTTATTATGTTTTTTTTTTTTAATGATTAAGGCTATCCTAGCTGGTGCATTTGCTGAGAAGGACTATCAAAAAGCAACAGCTGCCGCTGCCCGAGTATTGCAGGTAAAGCACAATAATCCTTCGATAGAGCTGGCAAAATCGATCCGACCCAACTAATAGGTTCATAGAACCATCGAGTTCAACAAGTTCCATTTAATGGGCCAAAAGTCTGAGGAACCACGGGCCGGCCTGAAAATCTTTATATATTTATGTATTTGTGCTAAATAATTATTGACCCGGTAGTATTGCGTGCCCACTCGCCCTGATCTAACATATAATCTTGGTTCGATGAACTAAATCGAATTGGACTGAGCGGATCGAATTATCATCTCTACATGAAACAAAGGTAACAAATCGGGCTGCCTCGACCAGCCTAGCTCTACCCTTGGCTAGGCTGGGTCTATACTTGGGTCCAGTATTCTTCTATCGTAGCCCAGCCCAAAATATTTACTATTAGTGTTCATCCATATTAGGCCATTTGGGTTGGGCCCATAGGCCCAAAGCTCTTGTGATCAAATAAGGAGGGTTTATGGGTTGGGTCCGAGTTGATAAGTTGAGTCGGGTTTATGGGTACATTTTCTAATCCAAACCCCACATATAAAATTAGAACCCACACCTAACTCACTAATTTTGCGCGCCGATGCATTAACCGCAGAAATTAGAAAATATATTCGTGTACATTTAATATTTATTAATTGTAAAATTTGCATACCATATAAAAATGTCTCAAAAACAACCAACTCAAGCATAAGTTGCTATATAAATGGCGTTCGAAACGGTATATTACTTGGTTGATTTGATATAATTAATGCAAGACCTACATTTACAATTAAAAACACAAAAATAAAGAAATGTTACAGCGGATTAGAGCTTCTCATTTTAATTTTCAACAACACAGTCTCTACTTCACTCTTATCATGGCTCAAACTTATGATGTCTTTGTATTTTGCAGATGGGATTTGTGCTAGGAATCGGCCTAGCTCTTTTTGTTGGCCTCGGTCTTCAATTCGGATCAGGAATTTTTACCAAAGACAAAAATGTTATTCATATGATCACAATAGGAATCCCAGTACGTACACTAACCTAAGTCAATACCAATTTTTTAGTTATCTCGTTTTCTTTAACTCAAATTTTTCATGTCATCAGTTTGTAGCAGCTACACAACCGATAAACTCGCTAGCCTTCGTCTTCGACGGGGTCAATTTCGGAGCATCTGACTTTGCATATTCTGCATACTCCATGGTAACTTTGATTGATCTGTAGTTTTGATTCAATCTCTGTTTTGGGTTTATTTTTAGGCCCAGTCTATTAGTGATCGATTATATGTAGCTTTTCTATTTGACCTAGTGTCATCCTGTATCATTGTTACCAATCTCAATAATAATATATGAATCATTCTTCTGCTCGTTAACCTAGCAAATACATTGTTAGTAAACTACGTGAATCATATATTCCTACTTGTCGTTCTTTCATTATTTTTCTCACATTTATTACTTCCTCCGTCTAGAAATAATTGATTAATTTCGTATTAATTTGTTTTATTGTTGATTTTTTCAGGTTCTGGTGTCAATAGTAAGCATTGGATCATTGTTTATTCTGTCCAAAAGTAATGGTTTTGTAGGAATATGGCTTGCTTTAACTATCTACATGGGATTAAGAACATTTGCTGGTTTTTGGAGGTAAAAAAAAAATAAAATAAAAAATAAAAAAATTAAGAATATATAATTTTCTTATGATTATTCTTATTCTTATTATTTATTTTTTATAGGATGGGAACAGGAACAGGACCCTGGCATTTTTTGAAGGGGCGATCATCGGCATCAAGTATATGATCGTAGAAATTCTGCAGTTAATGTTTTATTTTTGTGTTGATTTCTATTGTTTTATTATGGTAGAAGTTTGTTTGTACTAGGTTCTACTTGTATTTGTATGATTCTCAGCATGTTATATACCTGGATCAGAGATTATGTGAATAAAGAACATGTTCGTGATACATTTCAATCAGTATTTATCCTACCTTACATCATTCCAAAATAAATACTCTCTCCGCCCCTTCTTAATTTGCACAATTTCCTTAGTAATACGTTCTACATCAATTTGCACACTTTTAAAAAGGAAATTTCTCTCACAATTTCCAAATTTGAAAAAATCAACTAAATAACAAAAGACAATTTATTCTTAATATATGTGTCTCTTCATATGTGCAAAATAAACTGAAATGAAGAGAGTATTATTTATACTATTTAAATTATCGTACACATCCTAAACGTGTGCTCGACCACCTACATCCAAACACAAACATCTCGATAGTTGTTGAATTAATTAAGATGATAAATAATGAAATGATTTGTTTTGGGCTTCGCTTTTGACATGTGGGCTTAGAATATAAAGTAATATGGGCTGATAATAAAAACTAATAAGTAATGGGCAATAATAAAAATCATATGGGCTTCTAGACCATATTATTTCGAATAATATAAATATATTCTAACATTTCTCCATTTTAAAAAATCTAGCGTTGCATTTTAATAATTGCTTATTACATTACAACTTATCAAAATTTTAAGGGAGATAGACTTGGTCCGACTCGATAATTATTGGGCCAATCCAATATATAATATTGGCATGACAGATTGAAATTGATTATGTCAGACTGTTCGAATTATCACCTTTAATCGTTGATAGAGGTGACAAAATTATCTCGACTAGATATTTTAGATGAGTCGGGTCATAGAAATATAGATCCGAAGTGTTATTACATCAATGGTAATGACAATGGGTATGAATGAGGGGTCAATCATATTGTGTAATGAAATGGAAGAAATTGTTAATAAAATGAGGTAATGATTAACTTATTTATGAGTGAGTCTTGTGTGTGAGCGGTCACACGTGTGACGGAATACACTTTTACAGAAAATATTGATACTATTACAGGAAAAAAGTGATACTTTTACAGAAAAAAGTGATATTTTTACTACATTGATACTTTTACAGATAAATGTGATACTTTTGCTACAAAAGGTGATACTTTTTTTTTGTTCAGAAAATGTGATACTTTTACAGATAAACGTGATATTTTTACCACAAAAAGTGATACTTTTTCCCGTCACACCGTGTGACAATTACATACGAGTTTTTGCCCTTATTTATTATGTACCAAGCACCATAAATGATGAATGAGTGTATTCCTTACTTCTAAACCCATCAACCAAGCGAGTCCCCTAGTATATTATAGGGGAGTACCTCGGATCGGGCCAACTAATTTTCGACCCGATTAATTTTAGCCCGATCCAACTAGACTCAAAATATATTATTGACCTGACAAGCTCGACCCGATCGGATTGACAGCCCGAATCGCCACATTTAGTGGTAGCTTTTGACAAGAAGATCGTCAATTCTTATGCAATTAAGTCTAATATTTATATTTATTCATTAGTGGATAATTGATAACGACAGGTAGAAATAACACATTACTAAAATAGACCAAACATAATTTAATTATTTTTCTAAACATAATTTCCACTAATTTTCAATTTTAGTAAAAAAGACCAAACATGACTGCGGCCACGCGTCCTGTCCAAAATCTCCTTTTCTTCCCCAATGGGTCCCACCTGCTCCAAGACTTCATTTCGCGTGGATTTCAATGGAATTTCATTCGGATTTGCATTTGCATTTCAATTTCATCTCCATTTCCATGTCGAAACCGCTCTCTGGGGGACACAGTCGAACACCTAAATCACTTTCTTACTAAACCACAGAACAAACCAAGCTTGCATTCCAATTTCATCTTCAGATTCTTCATTGTTTTTCTCTTCAATTTGTAGGAGTTGTATTATCCATTTGTAGATCTTCGGTGAAAGCTTCGGTTTTTTGGGCTTCGGTGAGTATCATTTTGCCGATTTTTACTTAAATTTAAGTTGAGGTACTGGATTGACTTGCCATTGACTTTGTTTTCAACTGATCTTCTTCTCTGTGCGATGTGGATTTGTTTGTTGATTCGTTTAAATTAATTATTCTCGAGGATTTTTTTCTTTCTTAATTTTGGAGTTGAGTAGTTGATTTTTGGTAGGTGAGGTTGGTAATCATGTATTGATTGCGATCTGATACCGAATCGTGGTTTGTAGTTCTTTTGAACGATTTCTGGTAGTTTCAAATAATTAGGGTTTATGTGCATAAATTATAAATGTGTTTTTTCACGGGGTGTACTTCTGAAAATTAGGGGTTTGAGGCAACTTAACATGTACATCGTGCTTTACTGATTGCACATAATATGCTCTCTGCACTATTTTTATTATTTATCCATTTATGTATTTTTGGTTGAAGATAAGATTGGAACTGTGAATTTTCTGGCTCGGATTTTTTACATTCAGTTTGTCTGTGTGTGTGTGTGTCATACATAAGAAAAAATGGTTCCTTCTCGCATGTTTGACAAAGACAGGTACTGAGAAAAACCTTACTCATAATTGTATGAAATTGGTTGCCTTATATTTTTGGATAATCATTCTACCTAAATCATTATGTCATTTTCCTCTTTGAAATATGTGGCACTGGGCATTTTGTTTGTGGTGGTTAGTTTTGATTTAATACTAAGGTGTCCTGAGTAGTCTTTTAACCTTTGTATTATTTATGCGGTATTTCGTTTGGTAGAGTTTACTTTTCTTGTGATATAGTTCTTTTACAGCATTGATTGACTGAAATTTCTTGCTACGACTAAATATAACTATTGACTTGTAGTTCATTTAGAGTATGTGCAGTGGATCAGGGCAATCAAATTCCTCTACCTCCCAAGATACGGCTGCTAAAGATCCTGACATGAAGGACTCAAGCAAGTTATCTCTGGAGACTGACGATACCTTTTCCAGTTTGCTTGAACTTGCTGCCAACAATGATATTGAATCTTTTAAGAGATCAATCGAGCTTGACTTCACCGTGGTTGATGAGGCTGGGCTTTGGTATGTCCGCAAAAAAGGTTCAAATCAGATCAGTCGGGAAGAAAGAACTCCATTAATGGTAGCTGCTACTTACGGAAGTGTTGATGTAGTGAAGTTATTGGTTAATTTGCCTGAAGTTGATTTGAATAGATCATGTGGCCGAGACAAGTGGACTGCTCTTCATTGTGCTGCTTTTGGAGGTTCTATCAATGCATTTGATGTTGTAAAGCTGTTATTATCTGCCGGTGCCGATCCTAATGTTGAGGATGCTCATGGGTCTTGTCCAGTTGACGTTGTTGTAGTTCCTCCAAAGCTTCCTGGTGCGAAAGCTGCTCTTGTGGACCTGCTTATGAACAATATTTTCGATGGATGCAATTTACGGGCCACTGAGTCGAGTTCCAATGCATCGTCACCTGTACTCTCATCATCGCCAGGAAGCAGATCTACGTGTTCGCTGTCTGATTCTCCTACTGCCCCTAAGTTTGTTGATGCTGCCGTAAGTTCCATGTCGGAGAAGAAACAGTATCCAGTGGATCCATCTCTACCTGACATTAGAAATAGTATCTACTCAACAGATGAGTTCCGTATGTTCTCATTCAAGGTGAGGCCATGCTCAAGGGCCTATTCTCATGATTGGACCGAGTGCCCGTTTGTCCACCCTGGAGAAAATGCCCGCAGAAGGGACCCGCGCAAGTATCACTACAGCTGTGTCCCTTGTCCGGAGTTCCGAAAGGGTGCTTGTAGGCGTGGGGACATGTGTGAGTATGCTCATGGTGTGTTTGAGTGCTGGCTGCACCCTGCTCAGTATCGAACTAGGCTGTGCAAAGACGGCACAAGCTGTGCCCGACAGGTGTGCTTCTTTGCACACACCCCGGAGGAGCTTCGGCCTTTGTATGTCTCCACTGGATCCGGTGTTCCCTCACCAAGATCAGCAGCGTCCGCTGCTGGTTTCATGGACATGGCTACAGCTTTAGGCCATTTTCCCGGCTCCCCCACGTCGCAGTCTATGATGTCTCCTTCTGCCTTAAACCAAACCATGTCCCCTTCAGCAAATGGAATGCCCCTTCCGTCCACAGCGCCATGGCCCCAACCCAACATTCCCACCCTTCATCTTCCTGGTAGCAATGTCCAGTCCAGCCGCCTCCGATCTTCCCTTAGTGCTCGTGACATTCCTCCGAATATGTTGCAGGATTATGATTCAGCATGTTTTTCACTGTCACGCCCCAATTCTGCTATGCGGTCTAGGACAGTGCTAACTCCCTCCAATCTCGAGGAGCTTTTTTCTTCTGAGATTGCCTCTTCTCCAAGGTACTCTGATCAGTCAGCGACTTTTGGAGGCTTCTCTCCGTCGCATAAATCGGCTGTTATGAATCAGTTCCAACAGCAGCAGACCCTTTTATCACCAGTTAATACTAACATTTACCCTCCGAGAAACATCGAACATCCTTTACTGCAGGCTTCTCCACGGATGTCACCAAGAAGCTTGGAGCTGGCATCCCCAATGAGTGCTCGTCTCTCAGCTTTCGCCCAGCGCGAGAGGCAGCAGCAGCAGATGCGGAGCCTCAGCCCACACCATGCCCCCGTCATTGGTTCGCCTACTACCACCACCTGGTCTAAATGGGGATCCCCCAACGGAAAAGCTGATTGGTCAGTTAACGGAGAGGATCAAGGCTGTTTGAAGCGGTTATCTTCTTTTGATCCCAGAAATGACGGAGAAGAACCCGACTTGTCATGGGTGCAATCTCTAGTGAAAGAATCACCACCTGAGATGACGGACAAGCCAGCAGGCCCAAGCTCGACTGCTGCACCATCCGGTGAGTGTTTGATGCCTAATTCTCAAAATGATTCGGTTGATAGCTCTGTTTTAGGGGCTTGGCTCGAGCAGATGCAACTTGATCAGCTTGTGGTCTAGCAAACCATAATATGAATTCATTTTCGGGTAGACAAGAATTTTAGGAGGTATATAAAATTTTTGTGCTCTTTGAGTCGAATATGAAATTTTATGGGTACGGTTGAAATTTCAATTTTTTTTCTCTTTTTTCAAGAATTGTTGTATTAACCTTACATCGCGAATTTTCATTTGTTATCTGGGCTGTTGTAAAAAACCAGCTCAGTTGGAGCAGTGTTCTGTTGTACTTTGATAAATCCCAAGTTCACATTTTCTAATACTATATCTTTGATCATTCTGTGTCATTTATGTTCAGAAAATGTCTTTACTTAGTTACTGGTTTTGGGTTGGTTCAATAATTTTGTTGATATTGGAAAATTGGCAAAATGGATGAATTTATTGAGTATACATGTATATATATATATATAGACAATCTGGTCCTGGATTATGGATTTAGAAATCCACGATATCGTTTGAGCTATTCTTCCGAGAATTTGAGTGGATTTCAATCAATCCACATTAATTCTAATTTTAAATCCTTCCATTCAAACACAACCTTAGAACGTGTCTCTTCTGCTTTGCTAGCCATGTTGCTAAAAATTCAAACTACTTTCGGCTAATTCCACTTAGGTGTTGAATTTTCATTGTTATATATGTTCTTTCCATGATTTCTCTCGCCTAAGGACGACTGTGCTCCGTTCAGTAGCATCTAGGCCTGATTAGTCGTTAGGTTTCAGCTTACTGTTTGATTAGCGTCTAGGGCTGATTAGTCGTTAGGTTTCAGCTTACTGTTTGATTAGCGTCTAGTGACTTCTATGACCGTCTCGACAGCCAGCTTTATAAAGTGTTTGGGTTTTTAGTGAACAGGTGTATGATGCCATTATCTTAGGTTTTGGATATGAGGAAATGTGGGACCCTATAACTAATGGGAGTGGGATTTTATGTGTGGATGCATGCATCCATCGGTTTCAAATGTCACCATCAACCATGGGACAAAATCCACCAGATTATTTCGGATTACACCAGAGTTAATGGACAAAAAAGTACACCCAATTCGATCGACAAAAAATTCGACGGGTCATGGGAGGATCCGAAATTTTGAGTATATTCTAGGAGAATCGGATGATTGGAATGATTAATTTTAAGCTTGATGAATGTTTGGAGATGACCCAATATATGATATTGATTTGGTAAACTGGGTTGGGTCGAGCAACTTGGATCGTAATCTCTAGAAATGCAATGCTTCGTATTAGTTTGCAAATGCATTTGTCCTACATACTTTATTTTTTGATATAACATATCAATCAAACATACAAAATTTAATTTTTCACTTAAACTATAAAACGAGACATTAATATCTGAAGCATGACTCTTATTTCGAAAGAAAATTTTAATTTAAAATATGACTCTTTTTGTGTGACGGAGGGAGTATCATCGAGACCTCTAACTAGAACCTTCAAGTCGTGAATGCCTAGCCAGACCATTGCAAAATTACTATTACTAAAAGAATAAAAATGAGTAAAACCTAATACTACCTCCGTCTCACTTTAACTTTTTTATTTTCTTTTTTAGTTTGTCCTAACTTAATTTTTCAGCTCATAAATGATAAATTTTTCTCACAATCTCCGCCCTCAATCTCCACCTTTAAAAAAGTTAAAGATTCTACAAAATCTATTTTTTCTTAACCTCAGTGTCCCGTCAAAGTAGGAAAGTTAAGCCAGGACAGAGGGAGTAAATAACAAAAATGGCAAAAAATTTGTATTTGAAAAAATAAATAAAAGAAAAATATATATTCTATTTTACTCCATGCTACCTAGTCGAGAAGTGCTCGATTGAGTGATCCAACTATACACTTAGAAAATGAAAGAAGATCAATGGTCAATCTGTATGTTGATATTCACTCACTTATTGGATGAATGGTTGGATCATCCAGTCAGGCACTACCCGACCGGATAACATAGAACTTCTCATTTCAAAGCCAAACACGTGTTCCTATTTTGATTAAATATCCGGGCCCACAAGACACTATCAATAAAACCCCAAACATTATGCCATCTACTTTATAAAGCATTTTCCAATTTTTCCTTCTCAATAATACTATTGCACTACACGTCCCCAAACCACACCTAATGTCCTTGTCTGCTAATAATACCCTATTCTTTTTTAATAAATGTCAAATATCTTAAATTCATAAAATTATTATCTTCTTTTGATTCCCTATCCGAATAACTTCAATTGAGCAATTACAATTTATTACAAACAAGTGGTCAATTTCTATTCAGAAATCCGTCTAACTCTAAATTTAGCTGCCGTCTTCTTCCCTCATAGAAAGATAAAGAAAGTGGGAAGATGAAGAATGTTTTATCTTTAATTTTTTTTTTTTCGTTTCTCTTTATGAGAGATTTTCAGAAAACTTCGAATTCTCGTCTCCGTAAGTGAGAATCAATCCCCAAAATAATAAAAGATTCGTTGTTCGTGACGTCTTTTTTTAAGATTTAGTCTTCATTGAACATTTCAACATCAATCTGCTTATCTTTTTTGGGCTTTCACTCGAAGTAAAGTGATATGCATAGGTTTAGATATAGTAGTTTTGTACTTCATATGTTAATTGTTTCTTTTTATCGAAATGAGTGTTAGATCAGTGTTAAGTGAATTCCAGCACTTAAATAAAATTGTATTGTCACAAAAAAATTAGTCAATTTCTACCTAATTCTTAATAGAGACAGCCTCTCTTGATTCTTTCATTATCATATAAAAATAAAAAATTCTAAAATCAATCACAGCTTATTATTCAAATATCCACATTAATCAGCAACATGGCATAGTTTTTTTCCCCTACCAACTTGTCCACCAGAATAAATATAGACTGTATAGTATTTTATTAAAATAAGAATCTTCATGCATCACCCACTAACAGAAGGGTTGTTTTTGCACAACCTTGAACTTCTAGCAATTGTCTAAATAAACACTCCACGTGGTGTTCGTTTTAAGTTGGTCTCAGTGAATTTAGAAGATCGGATCTCAATAAAACATATTCATAATCCCCTCAGCCAAATTTGACTCAGCATTCTCCAACCGCAAACACATAACATGAAAATGCAGGATAACAATTAAAAACAAATATATTAGAAAGATAACCTTAAGGTTATCGAAAGTACAAAAGAACATTGCTCAAACTGAGCTGGGTTTGTTTGCTACAGCCCAGAAAACAAACGAAAATTCGTGCTGTAATAATAATAATAATAATGAATAAATGAGTAAAGGTTAACACATCATTCTTGAAAAAAGAAACGAAAAAATTGAACTTCATTGTACCCATCTACCCACGAGGCCTCAAACTCGCCCTTTGATTTGCACCTTCTCCGCCGGAGTCGAAAAACGAGCAAAAGAATTTTATATACCTCCTAGAATTCTTGTTTGCCTAACCGATTTGTATCAGACGACGAGCTGATCGAGTCTCATCTGCTCGAGCCATGCCCCTAAAACAGAGCTGTCAACTGAATCAGTTTGAGAATTAGGTACCAAACACTCACCGGATGGCGCAGGACCCGAACTTGGGCCTGCTGGCTTGTCCGTCATCTCGGGTGGTGATTCTTTCACGAGAGATTGCACCCATGACAAGTCGGGTTCTTCTCCGTCATTTCTGGGATCAAAAGAAGATGATCTCTTTAAGCAGCCTTGATCTTCGCCACCAACCGACCAATCTGCTTTCCCGTTGGGGGAGCCCCACTTAGACCAAGCGGTGGTTGGAGATCCGACGATTGGGGCGCGGTGGGACCCCAGCTCGCGAGAGCTGAGGCTACGCATATGTTGTTGTCTCTCGTGCTGGGCGAAAGCTGAGAGACGAGTGCTCATTGGGGATGCTGGTTCCAAGCTTCTTGGTGACATCCGTGGGGAGGAGACGCCGAGGGAAGCCTGCAGTAAAGGGCGTTCGACATTTCTTGGGGAGAACATGTTAGTATTAACGGGTGATAAAATGCTTGGCTGCTGCTGGAACTTATTGAGAACAGCTGACTTGTGTGAAGGAGAAAAGCCGCCAAAAGCTGCTGCTTGATCGGAGAATCTTGGAGAAGAGGCGATCTCGGCAGTAAAAAGGTCTTCAAGATTGGACGGGGTCAGCGGTGTCTTGGAACGAACAGCAGAATTCGTACGTGGCTGTGAAAAACATGCCACGTCATTCAAAATGAGCTGCTGGGGATCGTAATCCTGCAACATGTTCAGACCCTCTGGTGGAATGTCACGAGCACTAAGGGAAGATCTGAGGCGGCTCGACTGGAGGTTGCTACCTGGAAGATGAAGAGTGGGAATGTTGGGCTGGGGCCAGGGTGCAGTGGAGGGATGGGGCATTCCATTTGCTGACGGGGACATGGTTTGATTAAACGCAGAAGGAGACATCATAGACTGTGAAGTAGGGGAACCAGGCAAAAGACTTAAAGCTGTCGCCATGTCCATGAAACCAGCAGCAGAGGCTGCTGATCTTGGTGAGGGGACACCGGATCCAGTCGAGACATACAAAGGCCGAAGCTCCTCCTGAGTGTGTGCAAAGAAGCACACCTGTCGGGCACAGCTTGTGCCGTCTTTGCACAGCCTTGTACGATACTGAGCAGGGTGCAGCCAGCACTCAAACACACCATGAGCATATTCACACATGTCCCCACGCCTACAAGCACCATTGCGGAATTCCGGACAAGGCACACAGCTATAGTGGTACTTGCGCGGGTCCCTTCTGCGAGCATTTTCTCCAGGATGGACAAAAGGGCACTCGGTCCAATCATGAGAATATGCCCTTGAACATGGCCTCACCTTGAATGAGAACATACGGAACTCATCCGTCGAGTAAATACTGTTTCTAATGTCGGGAAGAGATGGATCGACTGGATATTGTTTCTTCTCCGACACAGAATTTACAGTAGCATCAACAAACTTAGGGGCAGTAGGAGAATCAGACAGCGAACATGTGGACCTGCTTTCAGGAGATGATGATAGTACAGGTGAGGACGCATTTGAACTAGATACCTGTAATTCACAACCATCAGAAATATTGTTTGTAAGCAGGACGACAAGAGCAGCTTTAGAACTAAAGAGCTTCGGAGGCACTACAATGACGTCAACTGGGCGGCACCCGTTGGCATCCTCCACATTGGGATCAGCACCAGCAGATAACAACAGCTTTACGACATCAAATGCATTGACAGAACCCCCAAAAGCAGCACAATGGAGGGCAGTCCACTTGTCTCGCCCACATGATCTATTCAAATCAACTTCAGGCAAATTGACTAATAACTTCAACACATCAACACTACCATAAGTAGCAGCTACCATTAATGGAGTTCTTTCTTCCTGCGTGATCTGCTTCGAACCTTTCTTGCGGACATACCAAAGTCCAGCCTCATCGACCACAGATAAGTCGAGCTCGATCGATCTCTTCAATGATTCAATATCATTGTTGGCAGCAAATTCAAGCAAGCTGGAGAATGAGTCATCCGTCTCCACAGATAATTTGTTTGTGTCCTTCATATCAGAAATTTTAAATGTTGAATCGTGAGCAGCACAAGAATTTGAACTTGATTTCCCTGGCCCACTGCACATACTCTAATCAACTGCAAGTCAAACCACTATTTTTAGTCATAGAATAAATTCTCAGACAAGGCTACCGAAAATCATACACGAAAGTGTCCAGCTCCTTATATTGCAATAGGAGAAAGTAAATAGAATGATTTTGATGGGAAGTAAATATGGTAAAATGGTCATCATAAAACATCAGGCGACCAATTGCATACAATAATTGTCATATGCAGTGACATGTTTTGGAATCTTTGGCTAGACACCAAACCTATTTTTACTACTGTAACAGAACGAAAGCAGAAATCTATACATATATATTGTGCAATCAATAAATCACGAAATACATAAGTAGCCTGTACACAAGTATGAAATAGAATCAAACTTTGCATTAAGTTTCAATAAAGAGAATAATTTCCAGCAAGTTCACGACCTAATCCCGGTGAACAAACAATCTGTTCACCAAAAACACAGAGCTTCAGCTAATCGTACCAAAAAAAAAAAAAAGCACAGTAGAACATTAGATCAGTATCGCATGATGATTACAAATCTAACATACCAAATCAAGTTCAACGAGAGCAAACAAAAACTCAAAAACAGCTATTTTTAATCGAATCAACAAAATCCACATCTTACAGCAAAGCAGATCAGTTCAACACGAAGTCAACGACAACTCAATCCAGCAGCTCACCTTTTAAGAAACGAAAAAAAACACAGAGGTAGATAGAACTCACCTAAGGTCCTCAAACTGAAGCTTTTACCGAAGATCTGCAAATGGATCATATCATCGCTCATTAATCAATCTATCGGTTGAAGAGAAAAACAAAGAAAACCAACTGAAAACAATCTGAAGCAAATACAGCGATCTTCATCGCACAATTAACGAGTACATATATAGATCGAAGAAAGGAGAGGAGATTCTATGGAAACATACATACAGTATGTGTAGGAAAATTGAAGAGAGAGAGAAATGTGGGGAAGCTTGTTTTGTAGTGAGAGAAAGTGTTTTAGGTGTCTGTCTTGTCGAGTGAGAGAGAGTGGGGGTTGGGAGCGGTTTTGAAATTGAAATTGAGATGAAATTGAAATTGAAATGGAAATGGAAATGGAAATGAAATGAGGTTGAAATTGACGCGAAATGAAGAGGGAATTAGGGTGGACCCCATGGTGAAAGAAAAGAGGGTTTGGACGGTGTGGGTGTGGCCATGTTTGGTCTATTTTAGTACTTTCTAATCCTTGTCAACTACTCCCTCCGTCTCGACTTAAATTGCTTAGTTGATCGAACACGAAAATTAAAAAAAAAATAAAAAAATTATGGAATATTTGACATTTTTAAAGGTGGAAAATGAGGATAGAGATTTTGAAGGTGAAAATTGGTGAGAAATTTGTCATTTATGAGCTGATAAGTTAAGCTGGACAGACCGAAATGACAAGTAACCAAGTTGAGTTGGGATGGAGGGAGTATAATATTAATTTCAAAAAAGAAATAATAAAAAAAATCAACAAATTAATACTCCCTTCATCCCGAATAAACTTGCACTGGCAAGTCAGCACATATATAAAAAAAAAGTTGTTTTTTGGTTATGTTGACTTTTCAAATTTATCGTTTTGCTTTATTTGGTATATAAAGGTGTATTATGGGGTAGAATTTGTGAGATTTGCTTCATCTTTAAGAAAGTGTGCAAATTGTTTAGGACGGACGTAATAGAATGCTTGCAAGTTCAATCGGGACGGAAGAAGAGTATTATTCAAATTAAACGTGATAATTCGGACTGTCTAATCTAATCTACACCAGCTCATCGGGCCAAGATCATAAGTCGGATCAGACATATTGGCCCCGATGGTCATGTGAGTCAACAATTATTAAGCCTAGTTCATTCCCTCTTAAATATACAAAGATTTTGGGGCGGACTCAATGGTTCTGCAAGTCTAGATTTACATGGCCCTTCCATCGGGTCAGATTGATTTTACCGGCTCTAATTTAGTACTTTCTAATCCTTGTCAACTATAATATTGACAACAATTATTAAGCCCAATTCATTTTCCTTTAAATACACAAGGATTTTGGGGCAGGTCTATTAATCTCATGGTTCTATAAGCATAGTTTTATATGGCCCTATTCATCGGGCCGGGTCGATTTTACATACTCTAGTTTAGTACTTTCTAATCTTTGTCAACTATAATATTGATTTTTTTTTTTTTGAAAGATTAATATATAATTTGTAAAAAAACAATTTGTTTTTTTTTTTTTACTTTAAATAATAAAATGAGACATTAAATTATAAGATAGACTATTTTTTGGAGAAATTTTATTTTTAAATAATGCTCTTTTTATGGAACGGAAAGTATAATCCAAAATTCCTTTTGGACTCAAACTCGATGTTCATTTGTTTGATTTGTCTTGTTTATGAGTTTTTTTTTAAAAATTTGTTGTGAAATATTATTACAAATAAACTTAATTTATTTTAGGATAAGATTATATAAGCATTTAAATTATATTCAAAAAAAAAATTAAATGGACAATCTACTTGTTTTCGGGACACATTTAATTGGAACATAACGAAAAAGAAAATAGTCAAGTTTATTCGGGATGTAAAGAGCATTAATCAACTCCAATTATCTGGTTAAACCATGCTAATATATATATATATATATATATATATATATATATATAATAATAGGAAAAATTAAATGTGATTAGACCACAACTTACCTAATCACTTTTACTTTGTACAAAATATATTAAAGAAACCAACTTGTCAACACCGGCCCTTGACGAAGTCTCACACATGATTGCAATGTTCTCTTTTCCAATTTTATAATTAAAATTAAATTAAATATTAGGTGAATTACATTTGTGGAAATGACCAGTTCCTCCGTCCCACTCTAATTTATCTATTTTTCTTTTTCAATCATTTCATTTTATTTTTCACATCGAAAAAATGACAAGAAATCTTACGATCTACATCCTTAAAATCTCAACATTTGAAAAAAATCTACTAAAAAATAAAAAATAATTTTTTCTTAATATAAACGTCGGAGCAGATTGTAAATTAGGTTGGGACGGAGGGAGTATTAGTTTTAAACTATTGATAAAAGTAGTCACTAATTTTACAATTTTATAAAAATGATTTTTAACTTTTTTAAATTTTTAGTGAAAGTGCCCCTAACCTACTATAACAGGTGATGTAATAACTAAAGCGATGTAGCTTTTTTTTTTCACTTTTTTTATGTGTAATTAGTATTTTGTTTTATTTACTTGTTTGGCTTAACAAGTTATTGGGTGTTACTCTCTCCGTCCCGCGAGAGTTTACACGTTTAACTGAGCACGTATATTAAAAAAGGAAAAGTCTCGTGTGATTCGTGTAATTCGGATTATGAATCAAAATGTATTACTATTTATACCTAAATGTATTACATGTGATGAGTAAATGTATCAGCATTTATGTTCAAAGGTATAACACGTTCCAAGTAAAGGTGTCGTAATACATTTAGTCAGAATGTGTTATACCTTTAAACATAAATGGTGATACTCAATCTGGATTACATCGTGCAACTAGTGCACATGATGATTTGTTTTAAGAAATACTCGAATGAACTTGCACTGACAAGTGGACACACATATTAAGAAAATATTGATTTTTGGATTACGTTGACTTTCAAACCTATCTTTTTGCTTTATTTGGTAAATAAATGTGTATTGTGGGTAGAATTTGTCAAATTTGTTTCCTTTTTAAAAAATTGTGCAAATTGCTTGAGACGGATCGAAATAGAAAGTGTGCAAGTTCTTTCATGATGAAGGGAGTAACTATTTTTTACTTTTTTGTTGACTTTTTAAAAAATAAGATTGATGTGAATCATCAATAAATAATATGCAAATTCGAGTGGTACGGACGTAGTATAATAATATAATACGTACATGTATCATGTGTGCAAAGACATTTACGTGTCTATCAAAGATCTCCCCATCTTTGTCTCCATCAACATCAACCTGATTCTCAAATTCCAGGTCACCTCTCTAGTTTTTATTTATTTTTTACTAAATAAGGATTAATTGATGGAAATAAAAATTGGTATAAGGTGTCTCGGTTCGGATTTTCTATCACATTTGATACAACATCTTCGACAACATATTATACTAGCAATGCCACATAATCACCTTTGATGTAATCGTGATGTCATCATATACACATGTCGTATGTAGATTGTGATAGAAGATGTTGGATTGTATGAAGTAGGAGATTCAAAATGCAGGTGTCAGGAGGGAAAAGAAAAGAGAAAATAAAGACGACAAGAAATATGGAATCATTGCCCAAATTCTATTCTTTGTTGTTGGAAAACGATAATGCCGTCTCAAAGAGTGAACTATGTGAATTGCACGAATCTTAGATACAGGTATAAACGATGCAAAATTCCTGCACCTCAAAGAATATATGACTGAAGGAAATGGATCAAAATTGGTTAATTAAATTTAACCCTGTAAGAATATAAGGCATAAATATAGCATTTTCCATACCTATGCCCAAAACCAAAACTAAACACATGAATATCAAGGACAAAATTGAATCATGGTTACCTCTTGAAAGCTTCTTCTAGCAGTTAATGCCACATTGTTGGACATCCGGTCCGGTGACTCTAGTCGTGAACGGGTCGACGCGCACCCACAACAACGAAAAGATGGAGGCCAGAAGAATGGACCATACGACGACAATGGTGGGAGTCCGGTTCTGCCTGCCCATAAGGCCTTTAAGGAAAGGGTAGAGATGAACAATCACCCAAAATGCAAAGAACAGTTTCCCGAAGAGGGGGCCCCATGATTGGTACCCGCTGTTGATCGCATAGGAGATTCCGGCAACAACTCCGACCAGGTTTATGATGAGGAGAGTTGTTGGTGGTATCAGAAGAGTTGTCCATTTGAACATGTAGAGCTCAGCAGAGTCTCCATCTTCGTCTGAGGCCTTCGATGTGACGGTGAAGTTGGTGTCGATTCCAGCAAGGACTTTGAGCAAGCCTTGGAATACGGCGAAGAGATGGGCTGAAACACCTCCGATAACCCAAAACTGTTCGTTCCTCCACCATTCGTCTATTCTGACACCGCTCCACCTCATCTCCAATATACCCGTGGCGAAGATGGAGAGAAAGAGGGAGAGAAACCAGATACTAGCCAGGTTACTAATCTGCAATAAAGAATTTTTGTTTAGATCACCAATTGACACAAAAAATTAACATCAATGTTTATGGATTGATATACATCGTATATTCATGCTTTTAGGCTCATTTAGACGATTATTTTGATAGCAATTGCATGCGTTTTTTGTTATTTAATGTTTAAATTGTTTATCGTGAGCCGGATGACGTGCTTGCTCATTTTTGTAGTTAAAATGCCATATTTTAGGATAAAACTCCATTAGGACGAAGTTTGGAGAAGAACTGAGACGAGGTGAAATGGTGAAAAAGGCAAAAATGTGGAATTCCAACCTTCTAGCTTGATAATTCATCGCCCTGTGATATACGACAAACAATTTAACAGACATTTCACAGCTCTATAGATCACCGATGAAATGCATGGACGTATAAAGCGATTAGTAAGTAAATATACGAACTCGGAGACGGAAACTAACCTGGGGAATAATGAACTTCCCGGTAAGTAAGCAGACAGCAGGCAATGTGCAATAAAGGAGAAGAGGAATTGAAGTGACTGGGTAAATAGTGGTGTTGACATATGCAAATCTTTCAAGCCACTTCAATCTTCCATTATAGCCGTACCATATTGGGCAATGCCTGCTAAATAAAATCTCTACGGATCCTAAGGCCCATCGGAGCACTTGGTTCAGACGATCCGAAAGATTAATTGGGGCAGAACCTTTGAACGCTGGCAGTGGAGGCATACAGTAAATTGATCGCCAGCCACGCGCATGCATCTTGAACCCGGTAAGAATATCTTCTGTGACAGAGCCGTAAATCCATCCTATCTGCATGTAGAATATGAGTCTCGCAATGTTAGTACATGGAGAGAATAAATCATAAATGAAAGGCATATATTCATAATATTTATATGAATAACTTCCATATTTTTAT
This sequence comes from Ajuga chamaepitys, assembly GCA_958295605.1. Lineage (NCBI taxonomy): Eukaryota > Viridiplantae > Streptophyta > Magnoliopsida > Lamiales > Lamiaceae > Ajuga > Ajuga chamaepitys. The sequence goes on along the minus strand of OY282497.1, from coordinate 69,635,781 downwards.
ATAAAGACGGCTCCCAAATCATTTTCTGCTCCAGACCCGAAATTGTTAGACCTGCTCTGATTCTAATACACTTTATTCTTGAAGGTTATAAGTTATACCATCATCAAAATGCAAATTCTTGGTATAGACATTCCTTAATAACATCACATCTTTCTGGTACATGAAAAATTGAAATGTAACAAGTAGGAAAAGAAACTACATAATCTTACCTCACTTCCCCATTCTGACTTATCTTCGTACCCACAGCTTATAACATGAATGGCCTCTTTCAAAAGAATCTCTGGTGTGGCAGACTGAGGAACACCGCCATTCTCCATTAGGGTTGATGCAACAAAAACTGCAGACTGCCCAAATCTTTTCTCAAGGCTCATTTGGGACATGAGCAATGCTTTATCATCATCAAATTCAGCCCCTGGTTTAATTACAGAGATAAAGAATCAGCAAACATAAGATAGATGAACAAATAGATTTTATACATTCTTCCCTGTTCGTAGCTTTTCGTTTATGCAACACAAAAAGAGATTGAGACAAATGATATAAGGCGTTCTATGGTATGTGCAAGCCATGCAACAAAATTCAAACAACAGTGACTGTAGAAGAAGAAAGGAAATTAGACATTTCATAAGCAACGGGAAAATCAAAATACAGAAAAGGTTGTGTTTGTATGAGCGATTTGACATTAGTGGATTTCAAATTCACTCAAATTAGAGTTGATACAACATCGCCCAAAATCCTAAAAGAAATTAGCTTAAAATGAAAAAGATGGATTTCAAACCCCCGTCAATCCAAACAACCATTGATGGAATTGCTATTGTGGATCTCAAGTCCATTCTCAGATCCTTCATAGCAAAAACAACCTAAGCGAATACTGTGCATATATATCAAACCACTCTAATCTTCACCAGGCAACTATTCCATATCAACAGAAGACTTAATTGATAAGCACCATCACTAACAGGGAGTTCGAATAACTGACTTAAAGAGAAGACTATACCTTCAACACCCTCCTCTATGTCCTCCAAGCTGAAAATAGGAACAGTGGGATCAACATGCTTGCTAGATTTCTTTTTATCTGACCCCTTCTTACTTGATTTGGAACTTTTCTTCCTTGACCCATCAAAACAGGAAGAGAGCATCCCAGGCTTCTTATTCTTAGGTTTGTGAGGAGGCTCATACCCATACAAAGCCGTTCTGTTAAAGACACATCCAGTACCGACGTATACGGGGCCTTGAATTCCATCCAAACCTCTCAAGTTAATCTTGTAACGAGAACAGGACAAATATATTAGGTGAAGATAGCCACAAAATGATAACTTGAATCAAATTAGCGAAGGATTATCTTAAATATGCCACTGAAAACAGCAGTTATTAGAATCACTAGCATGAATTAGCTAGGAGTCACAAACGGTTACAACGGCGACAAACAACTTACATCAAAGAAAACAGTGTTGCGGTTGGCGTATCTGTCGCTCTTATCAATACCATCAAATCTTTGTGGAAACTGAACATAGCACACATATTTCCCAAGATTAGGATCCATTAGAAAGCACATCGCTTCTCGCAAGGCCTTGCTGTTGTTTATGTAGTGATCACAATCAAGATTTAACAAGAAAGGTCCATTAGTAAGAACAGCTGACACGCGGACCTGCAAGAGTGGTAGAGTTGGATGTTAAGTTTGTGAATGGGCAAAAGGCACAATTGGAATTTTTTATCCATTGCCCACTTACAAGTGCGTTCATGGCACCAGCTTTCTTGTGATGCTGGAAACCAGGTCGTTTCTCACGAGAAACATATACTAACCGTGGCAGCTCATGACCATCAGTATCAAGGCCCCCACTTTGGCCAAGGAAAACCTGCAGAAGAGAAAATGAGAGTGCTATGTTTTGAAAAGAAACCAGTATGTATATATGTCGAGATAGCACAATCACTAATCACCATTACCTCATTGTCATGTACACTAGTGACTGGACATGTAAGTTATGCATTTTAGGACCATCCATAAAGATGATTGAATAACTATGGAGAAGGATCTACAATATAACAATCCAAAGCATAGCCCACCTGGATCATTCCTGGGTGATCCCTTGTATTATTTCCAGGCCATGGTGTACCATCCCGCATGAGCCAACCTGCTTCAGGAACTTTCTGGGCCTTGGCAACATGAGCATTCACACGAATTTTGAACTCTTCATATTCTCTCTGACAAGTAAGAGCAAAATAAGATGCCTGACCAAACGTGAAGCACCTACTATAGCTTCAGACACCAAACAAAAGTTTACCTTCATAGCCCTTCGGTCTTTTACAAAGGATGGTTCAACTTTATCTTTTAAGTAGTCAATCTTCTGAGAGAAGTACCACTCTGGAGCTCGTGGCTCAATATTGTACTTTTTGCAGAAAGGTACCCATTTACGAGCAAATTCTGATGTTTCTGATAAAGCTTCAAATGTGAGCATTGCAGCACCATCATCAGATACATAGCATGAGACCTTGTCCACTGGATAGTCTACCGCAAGAATAGACAACACAGTATTAGCTGTAACAAGAGGGGGTTCTTTCAAAGGATCAACAGTACTGACAAAGATATCAACAGCAGCTAGTTGAGATGGTTCTCCTTCACGATCATACCTGGACAGTTCAAATAGATTACCTCCAAAATCAGGTATTAGAAGGAAAGAACTTACATTGAGTATGTCAAGACAGAAAGATGGGAAAAAGGATGGGAAAAAGAGCGAGAGATTGAGAAACATTTGGGAGTTACATCATGATGTCGTGTTATCCCTATTAAGTATAAGCAGGTATGGATGATATTTTCTCACCTAAGAGCCAGCCTGTCGAGATATGTTTCACGGTTTACGGGAAGCCACTTGGGGAACTGATCGAGAATCCACGAGATAGCAAACCAGATCTCACAAATCACAGAAATCAACCACAAAGTATATGCATTGGGCACAGGATTGGTAATTCGGTAGTGTAGAAAGATGCAAAGAATCACAAGCCGCAGTACAATAACCATCCTGTAAGGGTTGATCCTTGATGATGGAACGGAAACCTTCCTTGACAAGGGTTGTCGAGCTTCATCATTCCTGCACGACAATTTAAAAAAAAAAATAGGCAGATGGAAGACGGAAGCCTAGGTAAGCAAATTGCACAGAGAGTTTCTATGCATAGTCATAGTGTTCATCCATCGTATGTGAGATTTATCATTTATGAAGCCAAAAACTCACTGTAGAGAGTCATCCATAAGAATGTCCGTGCTCGCGTCATTATCTCCAGCTCCTCTTTCTGAAGCAGAATGGCTGGTAGACATTGGTGGAACGACAGGCTTTTCCTGTTTCATCTTCCAGCCATCAACTCTCTCTTTCCAGAATACATTGCCTAAGCTTGACGAGCCAAACTCCCTCACTGGATCCACAATTCTTGCTGGAAAAAAAAAGATAAACAAAAAGTAATAATTTATTTATTTAGTTTTCTTGAAAAAAAAATACAAAAACGATAATTATGATAACTGCAGGATGGGAGATGGTTATGGAAAACAGAAGGAAATAAAATGTAAATATGAGTGTGTGTGAGTGTGTGAGTATGGCTGATTAAAATCAGGTGCAAGTAATTAAGAGCAGAAGCTCACGTTTTCCAGCAACACCGCTAGGCGGAGGAGATGCCATAGAAATGCGCTCAGGTGATGCAGCAGACAGTTCTCCAGAAACCTAGAAACAAGAAAGACAGTTTTCAATAAACAGGTTTTAAAAGATAATATATGTGAAGGAATGACAACAACTTACATCTGTTCCATCTGTAAGCAAAGGAATGTGGTTATGAGGGATCTCCTTATCATACTTTGGTTCCCCAATATCTTCCCCTCTCCCATAACTCACGCGCCAGCTCAACAAACGCTCTGAAATCTCCTGCTTTTCGTTTTGATCATCGAAGCTGCGATCATTTCCACCATCAGCACTAGAAATATCCTCCTCTGCATCGCCTTGAATTGCAGGACTTCCTGGTTGTTAGTGCAAAATTAGTCTTCCAGAAAACCAGATAACATATACAAGCTGCACTACTCGAAACTCAATCTTTGAGTAGGTCAATGTAAAACATGTACAGCAGTTGGATGCTTGAGTTTATGGAGGCATGGGAGCAAGAAAAGTGAGGTTAAACACCACACAACCCCACACTAAGGAAAAACTTCGAAGTATTACACAAGTCAAGAGGTATAACTTTTGAAATGGCATTTAGTCGCCCTTCTTTCTTCAATTCTTTTTGTTTCTCATGCCTCCTTTTTATTTATTTATTTAATGGTATCCTTCAAGAAAGCTAGTCTAATCCACCCAAAGTTCTATTGCTCACCAACGAAAGCAGATTCCCTTTCCAATTTCCAATGTTGGATCTTCTAGCTAATTTCTTTCCCAGTAGGGCATAATTACATACAATTGTTGTACCACACTTCTTATACTAACGGAGCACTGATTTTTTTTATAAGAAACAAATATTTCATTGCACTTGAAATAAATGCAAGGGATGAGGAATCCCTCACACAGTACAACAATACATTACAAATGAGACTACATAGCATAACTCCAACTCCTTACTAAATTTGATACAGAGAACGGATCATTAAATATATTGAAGGTCAAATTCTAACAAATATTGGAAGTATTATCCCCGTATTGAAACTGTGACAATAATCATCTGTCCATACTAGGTAAAATCACTCTAGTGTTTTTTTTAATAAGAATCAATAATAATATTGCAAATAAAATAGGAGGGATGAGAAATCCCTCCACAATTACATTATAGCTCATTCATATACAATGCATAATTATATGGCAAAACTCCAACACCTAGTTAAATCTGCCATCGAGGTGTCCTGAAACAATCTATGACTCGATGACCATAAAGCTACTCGATATTTGATCTTATACCAAATTTCCTCTACCGTCACGTCTCTATTTCGAAAATCACTCTAGTGTTAGAAATATACAGAGAACGTTAAATAGTGTTCTCTAGATGATACACTTTTGGTTTAAAGAGAACACCAAATATTAAATTTTCCACCGTACATGGAAACAAAAACATACCTTTATGCCTCTTGTATCTGGTTTTGCACTGAGGGCAAGACTGCTTCCCGTCCTTCCTCTCAAACTCATAGCAAGGCCGGCAGACCGGATATGCGCAAACATCACAAGCAACAAATGGTTCACCGTCAACAGTTTGGCCCACATTATCACTACATATCTGACAGGCATGACTTCCCATGTTGTTGAAGGTCTTCACCTATAAATCAAACCAAAGAATCAGTCCTTAGAAGATCCACATTTCAAGGTGTAAACTATCAAACCACTCCAGTAAGTTGCCTTAATACGGAGATAGAATCTGAGAAGGAGGATTCTTACTCAATGTACCATTAAACACAACTAAGAGGGTGTTTGACTAAGCATATAAGCTCTTCAAAACATCTTATAAACTCTTTATATGTGTTTGGCAAAATAAGATGTTAAACAACATATAGGGTGTTTGACTAAGCAAATAAGTTCTTGAAAACATCTTATAAGCTCTTCAAATGTGTTTGACAAAATAAGATGTTAAACAAAATATAAGATGTAAAAATAAGCTCTTAGAGCAGCTCTAAAATAAATAAGTTCCTCTAGTCCATCTTATTTTTTAAGATCTTAATAATTACACTTAAATTTAACATGCTACACACACACTACACACATTACACACACTTCATACACACTACACACCACACACAACACACAGACTTCACACACAATACACATAATACACACACTTCACATACACACCACACACAATACACACACTTCTCACACTAGTCAAAATGTGTATTTGATAGTAGTTTCAAATTAGTCCCCCAAATTCATGCTAAATCACTCCATTCCATTGCAAGCTTATAAGCTATTTTATCCGAACATTTTATTAACTACAAGCTCTTGAGAATAACATCTTATAAGCTCTTGAAACAACTTATAAGATGTTGGAGCATATAAGACGTATAAAATAAGCTTAGCCAAACACCCTCTAATTATTTCACCAGAGACAGCAACTTGATTCGTGAAACTACAAAATATTTCAAGCATCCTTGTGCCAATCGCACAAAATAAATTGGCCAAGAACCTCTCAACTTACCCTGGTATCTGCATCAGGTTCCATTGTCACTTATTTTCAAGACGAGATCAATGGCCGCAACAGTCACAGATACGAGCTATCACAGTTTTAACATCCCCAGAGGCTCTTCCAGCAGACGGCTGCAGAAAATAGAATTTAACTTTCACGCTCTTCCTCGGAAAATCAAACCTCTCACTCTCACTCAGATTCAGTTACAGATCATATCTACTTCTAATCACATAACATCCAAACTGATAGTGAATTAATCAAAACGGATTTCAGCAAAATAACATCTCATTTCTTAGCTCCAGAACGAAAGCAAAACAAATTCTCGTAACGACATTGACGTAAGATAGCAGTCAACCACCTGCTCCAATTCATCAATCACTCTAAAAAGGCTTCAGAAACTTAACCGACGCATTCATTTCCATGTCGACAAATAGAAATGAGCTAAAACCGAAACGATACGTCAATGCAGACATACACACACTGCAATTGCAAGCACTAAAAAATAACGTAGCACTCACCTCTTAATCGAAGCGTATCGCGATCTCCACCATTAACAGGCGAAACAAAGTCCACAATCAATCAATTATCCAAGGACAGTGCGTAACCAAGCTGTTTTACTACAATTTGATCGATAAACAATACGAAATTGGAGTGAATCCGAAGAAAACACAGTGAGCTGCCGCCAAAAATCGGGAAGAGGAGTGACAAATGACAAACTCCGTTGCAAATTGAGCCACCGTAAAAAAATTGGCGTGTAATTTCACCAGCTTCATGTTTTTTCGTACCAAATTTATTATCTTACGTTACTTACAATCTTACTAATTAAAGAATTTTCCACCCATTAACTTAAATAATTGCAAATATCTTGCTATATAATATTCCCTACGTCCCACTTAATTTTACGAGGCTGATCGAACACAGATGTTAAAAAAAACTGTTTTTACTTTTAAATTGACTTTATCAAAGGTGTAGATTGAGGGTGAAGATTATGAGAAAAAATTCATTTTTAAGGGTGTACAAAATCAATTGAGATGGACGGAAAAAACAAATGTGCAAATTTAAGTGGAACGGAGGGAGTAAAATATAGATATCTATATAAAAAAATAAAGATATTTTTTCTACTTATTCTACCTGCTAAAAAATACGTATGTCGAATAATTAGGAAATATATGGATACAAATAGTAAATTCAACCCAAAAAGTTATAGGTGGTAACTTATAATTGGATATTAAAAAAAAAATAACTTAAAACAAAAATAATACTCCTCGTTCTTATCCGTAATATATCAAATTAATTCATTTAATGGCATTCAGTTTGACGTCTATATTACATATTTGAAAGTAAGCTACGTTAGGAAAATGCAATAGTTGTTTAGATTTGTGTAAGTAATGTTAGTTAAAATATTTGTGGAGAGTTCGAAATGCAAACATAAATTAAATAAATATTTGTAAAATAAATTATTTTTTAGAAATATTTATTACATAAGCTTTTTAACAATAATTAGATATTGAACCATGATACAAGTTGCTGGAAACTTTTTATCACGCTTAAATATGCAAAGGACTTTATGTTATAATGTATGTCGAGATGTGAATTATCGATTAGAAAAATTATGGAATATGTTAGGCCAAACGTGCCTATTGTTAGTATGTATATAAAATACAATAGAGAACTGTAGATTGTAAGGGGATGATTGGTTTGGGATGTCCCCGTCCGGATGTGGCATGCGTCATCCTCAATGTATTTTATTTTGCACGGATGATCCATCCGTCCACATCCACACCCTATTGCCTACATCGCCTTTTACAATTTTTAACGCACCTTTTACAAATTTCAATACACATCCTACCCTACTATACCCTTAGGGGATAATTGGACAGGGATGTAGTGGGATGTGCCCCATCAGCTGTGGCATGTCCTGGGATGGTACATCCACTTAAATAGTTAAAAGGTATTTTTGTTTAGAGGGATGTGTAGGATAAGATGTGTACTGTAGATGTCATATCAGTAGGTTTTAGGGTGATTGATAGTATTAAAATATTGTGATAGGTGATGTGGGTAATGATTGGTTAATTGAGAAATGTGATAACTTTATAGGGGAGGATGTGGGTGGATGGGCCACATCTGCCTGAAGTGAAATAGTTTACGGATGGGCCATCTCACATCCGGATGTGCCCATCCCTGTCCAATAATCCCCTTAAACAAAAATATCCTTTTGAATATCCCATCCGTAAATGTGCCCCATCGAACGTGGTACATGCCACTACATTTAATCATCCCCTAAAAACAGAAAATAAATTATTCTACCAAAAAAAGAAAAAAGATGAACAAGTTCAAACTGAAGGTTTTATTAAATACATAATTCAATATAAACAAAAGTAGCAATAATAAAATAGAATATCATTTATCAATAAAATTTAAAATTAAGATACATTCTGCAACATCAAATTGGTATTGACTATAATCTCCTTCTTATTACAGCTTAGCCTGTTCTTGAAGTTGTTCCTGTTTCAAAGAACATATTGTAAGAATAACATATAGCTCCATTGAAAACGATCGCCAACGATTAGGGATTTAATCAGACCAAACTATTCGAATCTCGGTTCGAAAAAATATACGTTCGTGATTGTTAGTTGGCCTAAACGAATTGAGCCTCGGCATAATTTCGCTCGAAAAAACTTTTGAGCCGAACTCAAGCCTGCATGTATGTGGTTCGTAGCTCGCGAGCTTGTTCATGAACCCAAGAGCTTGCGAACCCAGCTCAATTATATATATGTTAATTCAAAATATATATGCTTATGTTCAGCGTGAATCGAACACTGTGTTAACGAGCTCTCGAACTCAATTACATGTTTCACGAACTCGAGCTCGAACAATGCTCGTTTAATATGTTATCTAGTTTTTGCCGAACTATTTGCGAGCTTAGTAATTACGCGTTTAACAAACTCAAGCTCGAATTATGTTCGTTTATTACATTAACGAGCTTTTGTCAAACCAAGCTCGAACTATTCACGAGCTTAGTAATTACAAAACGAAACGAATTCGAACATAACTTAGAAGTTCAATCGAACTCGAGCCAAACTCGAGCCTTATACCGTTCGGCTTGATTCATCTCGTTTATCCCTATCCACAATGTGTCAAAATTTTATAGCAAGAAAGTAATTATCATCTAAAACATGTGGATAAGATCTTCGACTCATCACCAGCGAGCACCTTAACACGTGCCCACAGTGGATAGACGAATATCTCCAATATTGATCAACTCAATAGAAGTTGGGATTACTGCTAAAATCGAGTTATTTACTATGATTATGATTCTGATTCTTGTGGAAAACAACAGTTTTCTGCGATTTACGCAACCGAAAAGAGAAGGAGCGAAAGAAGGGGAAGCACCAACCTCAGTCACAAAGAAGGCATGGAAACCATATGGGACTCTTTTGGGAAGCTCGACTACGGCGACTGGATCGGGTGACATTGTTTTTGCATCGATTACATTCACCGCTGACTTCCTGTATTAAAAAAATTAAATAGAAGAAGATTCAGTTGGATTATGCAATCCACATTAAAGATGTAATTTAGCATAACTGTAACATAACAAAGAAACCATAGGCAGATGATATAGAAGAGGTTCCAGCTTGTAAACTGATTATCCTCTTTTTCCTCTAACCATTTGTATCATGCATGAGAAGTTTGAAGAACATACCCGGCTTTCTCATCATGCACAAAGAAAATCAAGTAGCCATCGTCTTCTTCAGATGTAGTACCAGGCTGCTTGGGGACAAAGACAGCCTCTGATCCAAATCTTCCAGGTCCCAGATCAAAGATACCACTAACATTTCCTCCAACCTCGAGCTTTTCCTTTCCACTCTCGGGTTCCGCATGTAAATCAAATTTGATAATTCCAGTTACCTTAGCAATGCTATCCAGTATTGTCCCATATACGTATCGTTGTTTCCTAATTTTAAAAACAGAAGAAATTTTTGTTTTATGGATTTCCACAAGGGACATGAAAGCAGAAATGAATAATCTAACATCTTAAGCAACGGACACTAAAAAAACAATATTGATCATTCATTCTGACCATTATGGAATTGTTGAGCATTTGGGTCGGGTCGAGTGATAGATAAAGTTAATAAATTTTTACCTGCCGGTGTAGCTTTCATTCACTCTGGGAAAATCTACAGCTGATGCAGATAATTTTTTCTGTGAAGCCAGGCCATTTTTAAGGTTGAATCTCATTTCGTACCTGATAGAAATGTAGTGTCATCTTTGAGAATCGAAATGAGTACTCATTTATAATTATGTAGGGTCTCTTACAGTTCATTTGTGAAATTGTCAAGTTTTTCTTTTACAGCACCATTGATCATGTCAAGATCAGGATTTTGAAGTCGACAAGTGATCAGAACAACTTCGTCCCCTTCCTCCCAAGCATTTGCTGTCAAACAGTCGGCATAACATCATTTATCAATAATGGAAAATTTCAAAATGTAAAATGCAAGAAACAAAATTATTTCATGACCTTGAACTGGTTGTCTTCGTTCTAACATTTTATTATTATCTTGTCGAGGTTATCATTATATTTTAAATCAAGTTCCGCGTGAGCATACTTCACAAATGTAGAACAAGAAAAGGTCCTAGATTTGAGCCAAGGGATGAACATAAAATATGAAACGGAATAGGCAATTTATGCTCTTTTGTCAAATTCAATGAAAACAAATACATGATAACATTGGTAGTATCTTGTGAGGTAATTATGTAGTGTGGCTTCACAACTAATCAAATTAGCTTGGAAAAGTGATTGTGTAGAAGCAGAATCAAGAGAAAAGCAGCTTAAAATAAGCTGATGCAGTTTGAAGGGAAAAGCAGTTAATGTTGAAAGTCAGGCGGTTAAGTTTGTTACAAACTGTTGTCTTTCACGTGGGAAAACCGTTGCAAGCTTCCAGCTCATAACAGCTTGAGTCCGTTTCAACCGTTTGATCAGCGCTTGGATTCAATGGCTAGGATTAGACATTATTAACTCGTTCTCTGTATCTTATCACTTGTAACACACATCATTCAGTAAAAAGATTGGGAAGTTAGAGAGAGATTTGTAGAGAGAGGTAGAGTGACATGCAAGTTCATCTTCTTTCTCTAGCACGAAGTCTTGTATTCTCATACTCCTAGTAATTCTTGATGGTTAGTGAATTGGTAGAGATCAATCTACCGGTAGATGTAGGTTTTGATAACCGAACCACGTAAAAGTGTGTTTGAGTGCTTTGTTTTCAGTTTTGAGTTCATACATCAATATTGCATAGAAAGTGTTTGTTATATTGCTTGTGAGAGGTTGAGAGTAGCTTGATTGTATTGTTAAATTGAGTAACACGAAGTATAAATATGTTGAATTGAAACAAGTAATGGCTCGCGGGATAACTCACAGAATATCCTCTTTGAAACTCTCAAGGCATGTAAAGTTAAGGGGCTCACCATTATGGAATATGAAGCAATTTGGAAGCTCGAACCACCTGATTAGCAGCTCATTTTTAGCATATCGTGGAAGAATACCAAAACGAGCTTTCTTGGTAGGATCAAAGCTGAAGAGGAACTTCTTTTCCTTTACCATTTCCTGGAAATATGATACTTCCAAGTTAAAAGATGTTCAGTCATCATGACTGCTTCAGTATTACACACAAATTGTACTACTTATTCTCTGTATATCAACAAGTTTCCTCAACCTGCAATCATTTCATTTTCATCAATATGATAATTTCAGATTAAACATCATTTTAGTTATTTAGATTTACTATCCTCCCGATCCGTGAACAGAAGCTGTTGAGGATAAGAAAAAGGAGGGAATCAGCTAAACAACTAAATCATCATATGCAACAAATATTATTATGGAATGTTTTAAGGGCCCAAGTTCCTAAATCTCATAACTAGGAAGTGGCATTTACTTGCACTTATGGCTTCTCATTGTCAAAAACTGAGCAAGCTTATAGTTCACTGAAGGCAAGTGGGAAAATGTGGACTATAAGGAGAATGTGGTAGCATGTATACATTATTTATCATTTTGATTAAGTTATCCTTAGGACTAAAATTGGTGGAAGGTTTAATGGAATTAAAATCCATGAAAAGGGTGTTAAACTATCACGTTTACTACGTCTTATTATGCTATGTGGGACTTATACTAGGCTGACGATTTTAGTTTCTAAACTGGACAAATTGGATACCTGGTGTTAGAAATATAGATTCAAATAAACAGCTCAATTTGCATGCATGAATAGCCTCAATTAATATCATTATGGGTGAATAAAAAAGATATTGTCAGGACATGCATATGCTATTGATAAACACATTATGTGGACTAGTAAAAATACATATGCAAATGGAAGCAATTACGACATTATATTTCATGTCTAAGAAACAGACAAGCAGATCAACATTGTTTTGTAATCACCACACCTTTGGCCTGAAGCACAACGGTAGATCCATAAAAATCGCATAATTTTCAGTAATGGCAAAATCATGCATCATGATTGGTTCTGGTACTGTAATGGGCACTGGGTCCTGCATCACCCCTTCCTTTGATATCACTCTGTATGTAATATATGGTGGTGTCTGGGCATAGCCAAAGGTAAACATTTCCCCTGTTTGAAAAGGTTATATATGAGAAACACATGCAACTAAAAATAATCTATTTAACTATTTTCAACATGTAACTAACTGAACTTAAACATGATGTCCACTCAAGCATGCGAGAACTTGGTGCTTATAATTTCATTGGTTAGCTACTGCCAAATGTCATAATGTGATACATAGACATTATTCTACCGAGGATATACATTAATTAATCTTACCAGTGAATGGGTCCACTTTAGGGTGAGCAGTAAAAGAATGTGACAGTCTTTTGTCGTAATCCAGCATGCCAATGGTCTGCAGATCTCCGTCTTCCAGAACTTTGATGGCATCTGAACAATATTGAATATTGAATGGAAAACATTATTTTAAGAAGGTTATACATGCTTATAGTGAATATAGTCGAGACAACTTTCATTAAATGGTAGCAAACAGTCAAGTCAGCATAAATTGGAAAGATGCCGATGACGGAGGTTTCAAACAGAATTACAAAGCCTCCAGAGAGGGGGAGAGAGAGAGATGGGAGAGAGAGCAAGTTTACATGGTTTGTCTGCTTCACTGAGTGCCAAAAGCTTCCCGTGGTGATACACTAGGGCTGTATTTGCTGAAAGAAAGCCCCACAATAGCCAAAATCAACCATGTGAACAGAAAACATAAATCAATGTTTTTTAAGCTAAGTGAACGAACTACCAAGGCTCTTGCAAACATTCAAATTTCAAAATGCAAACAGATGCAAAGTTTATCTGAAATTTCCAGATACTCTCACTGGTGGGGTTTTTCTTTTTTTTTTGGTGGGGGGCGGTGGGTGGGGTATACTCAACCTACCTGTACCAAATCCATAGGAAACATCCACTACTTTAAGCTTTTTCCTTAGCAATTGCATATTAACCATGGCAAGTCCCAGAAACCCTTTCATGTCACCGATCTGCATATCAAGTACAAATCATAAAGGGACCAAAGAATAAGGCGTGAAACCTAGCATAGTTAGAAGCAATCACTGTTTCCTCGAGTAAAATCAGCTGAGCAAAGAGAAAATAATTAATTCTGAAACTACTCACTTCAAACATGACTATCTTCAGTCATAGCCACCCAATTGCTTCCACAAAATTCCAATCTATTATTAACTACGTGTCACTTATTTTCAAGAAATTCCTCTAGATAAGATCTTTCAGATAATTGATCTGCTATATCAAGTTGAACCGATTGAGATCAAACCTATGTTTGTACTTAGGTGCTCCATGCGCCCTCAATGAAAATCAAGAACGAATTCTACATATTGATCAATTTGATATAACAATTTGGAGGACTCAAATCCATTTGAATTTGTTTGAATGTATTGAGGCAGTACGGTTTTCTGGTTTTTGTGAACTAGGAGCACTGTCTAGATCATTATGCAGGACGTACCAAAAATGAGGAAGCATGAAACTTGAGGCCCTCTATTCTAAAATCACGAATCTAAAAAACCTCAAAAGAAACTTAAAACTTGAGGTCATATTTTAGATCATGAACCTAAAACCTCAAAAGAAATCCATCACTGTGGATATGAATTAATGATTTAGAATATTAGATCCTACGATCACCTAATATTGCTCATATAGGAATCATGTATTCACCTTAAGGGTGCTTTGTACAATGTATACAAACTTACAACATATCTTAAATGAGCCTGTGCCGGCAAAATGGTATTTAAATAAGTTCTTGAGTTTCTACTGATTCAAGTTCCTCCACAATACATGCTCTCCATTATATGGCCATATGTAGACCGAAGTCGGACTCAAGAATATCTCTCGGTGGAGAATGTATGTCTAGTTTTATAATAGTCCACCTAAGGGCCAAAGGGGATTGTGCTTCAATCTTGGTCCAATTAAATGATTGGCGGCCACTAGCATGCCACCTAATCAATTACTAAACCTATAGTCAAAGTGTACCACTTGACACCCATGACATGATTATAGAAACCAGAGGTCACCATAGGCATGAGCCAATGTTAATGACTCTAATTAAGAATTTGAGCATATTCATACTCGGTCTAAAGTATCAATCAGTAAGGCCCTACTAATCTACAAAAAATTACATGAATCTTCTACAAAATTTCTGCATGGACTCTGGAGTTGAACAATATAATCACACAGATTTAGAACACTCAAAAGTAATTGATGCAAGTGAGCGAGGGAGAGAGAGAGAGAGTAGGGATGTGATGTGATGTACTCCAGGCGCAAGCATAGAGCAGCCAAAGAGTCAGTCAAGCTGTTAATTAAGTCAGTCAAGTTATTAATTAAGTCAGTCAAGTTGATTAAGTCAGTCAAGTTATTAATTAAAGTCAGTCTGTTGAGTGCGGGTGTTCGTCATGGCAGGTCGGACCAGATTGATAGAGTCAAGGATTTAGAATATAGAAAAAAAGGTAAAAAACACGTCTGAAATTGACCAGTCCAAGCCTTAGAGGCTGATTCTTTTCTATATCAGAAAAATTGCCTTTACAAGAGGAGGGATAATCCCTATTTAAGCATGCTAAACTGCTTTGACTGACTTAATTAACTTGACTGACTTTAATTAATACCTTGACTGACTTAATTAATAACTTGACTGACTTAATTAACACCTTGACTGACTCTTGACTCTTTGGCTGCTCTATGCTTGCGCCTGGAGTACATCACATCAGGTTGTCTCAACTTAAAGAGAGATCTCGCAATTGAATATATTAACAAGCTTAATTTGTCTAAAACTGTTAACACTTGGATACATAAGTGTCATTCGGTAAACGAAAGAATAAGGGATAAAAAGGATTTAAAATAAAGAGACGCACGATAATACATATAATATTGCAATGCACACCTTCATGAATTTTGATCCGCCAAAATAGTCTTCTTGTTTAAGTCGTGATGTTTTCACGAACCGGGAGACATAGGTTGCTTTTCCATCTTTGATGCGCATTCCATGAATCATTCTACAAGGTAAGCATCACTTAGACCAAGTAGATAACCATTTCATTAAGTCAAATGTGTCTCTGCAGATAAGTCTCGATTTACATATTATTTTTTTCTGATACAACTCGATTTGCATATTATTTCCCATTAGCAGATTACATAGTACATTTACCACACAAAAATAGAACACGAACTGTTATAAGGACCACACTTTTTGCATCCTAATATATTGCTACCCAGCAAAAGCAGTAATGACTTGGCATAATTGCAGTGTTTGGGTTGATTACATTGTGATGTTCCACAGATATATCATTTGAGCTAAATATCTAGTTTAGTATAGACAACTATAACCTTCATCTTTTCATTGTCATCTACAAGCAAGGTATTTGAATCAAATTTCAATCAGCCAAACAGTTTAGAAAAACTTAGTAGCCCACCAACTCCACTATCAAAGAAAAGAAAACATAAAAACCAAAAGACGACCGTCACTAGTATCAGCTTTCAAATAGACCTATCAGACACACTTAGGAGAATACTTGCCCGTTACCAAATATACTCTCTCAGCCGAAAGGGTATTCTTGGCTGAGGTTTTAACATAATAAGAAAAACTGGTTTAGTTGGAAGCACAAATAAAGCATGGGAAGATAGTAGACACTCGTCCCAGTAAATAAGTATAATTTAATAACACATCCTGAAATTTGAATGTGGATGTAAAGAACGCACCCATCTCCATCAAACCTGTAGAGATAGAAATATATATCAGTTCAAGATCAAAAGCAAATATATCTTTTTAATTCACTAACCCAAATTTGCAAATACATCAGTTCAAGATCAAAAGCAACTAGTCATGCAAAGAGATAGAAATGTAATTTTACGTTGTTCTCACTAGAGCAGACAGGAAAGGCTTCAGCAAGAAAAACTCTTACCAATGATATCCAGCGACTGGAGCAAACTTTGGGTTGGGACCCACCCTGACAAACTCACCATTGAGGCATTCCTGCAGTAGGTAAATTTTCATTCCTTGAATTAATTTTCTGTCGAAGCTGTAGAATTGGTATATTTCAGTTACAAACTAGAAAGAACATGTGTAGGTCCTGTAGAAATCTACTGCCTAATCGAACTCAAATTTAATATTCACACATAACTTCTTTGACGCATTACATGGAACAATCCCCGTCGCTATAGAACACAAGAAAAGGGGTTTATATCAAGTCTAAAACTCAAATGCTTCTCATTGTTTGTTTAGCTAGGAACAAATGTCCAGAAGTCTGACGATATGATGGCAGATTTAAGTCTTTGGTTAACCCATATGTTTGACGGTTACTCATCTATGATGTTGGCCTCTTGAATTATATCCTCTAAAAAGCAATAAAAATTCGAATACCTTAGTCCAGAGCTATTAAGTTCATACTTTCTCCATCTAATTCGTCTGCATAATTGCCTGCCTAAACTTTCCAACCTAGTACTATTACCTTGCCTGTTTGAATTATATCTATTGAATCTGAGCAGACACCGAGGCTACAGTGTATGAAAACAATATTTTTTCCCTTGATTTTCTCCCTTCGATTGGCCTATAAAACTCGAATCATGAAGAACCAAGGTCCAATCCTGGAGATAAACTTATTGAAACAAAAAAAGACTTTTAAAAGTTGGCATCTGTATTATAGTCAAGTCAAAGAAACTGCACGAATCAAAGTTTTTGTTGAACAACTCGTGAACAACCTCATTTATTGAATAAACGGAAAAAAAAAATAGCTCGTAACGAATAGAGCTTCAACATTGATCGGTTGTTCATTAATAGCTCGTTCGAGACCCACTTAATAATAATAGTAGTAATAATAATAATAACAACAAAAACAAAAACAACAATATTCATACTTCATATAATCCAATATTCTTATATTACCTGTTATGTCTCTAAGTATTTGGTTAAATTCATTTATTTGTATGAAAATTTAGGAAAACGTGTGTTTATTTGATATTTATGAGCAGAGCAATTAGTCGTTTGCAAGCTCAAATATTCACGAACATGGCCAAACACGTTTATAAACAAAATCAAACACTCTCGAACACCACTCAACTTGGCTCGAGTTCGATTAAAAGTAAACGAACCAAACATGAACACTAGAAGCTCGGCTCAGCTCAGCTCATTTATAGCCCTAGCAGACAAGAAGAATTACACAGAGCACTAGGCAAATACAGACGGAGAAACCAGAAACAATTTCCACTAATTAACAGAAAAACACACTTCAAATCAGGCAACACTCTCAATAATCAAACCGATCAAGCACATGAACAGAGAAACCAGAGCCACTCACCGGAAGATGTCCTTGAACAGCAAGGTCGGTAAGAGGCGGAGTCTCGTCAACGGGCGCAAAGTTACCGGACAAATAGTGAAGCGGCTGCTTAGGATCATGCATCAGCTTCACAAACACCCATTCCAACCAGTCGATCGCCTTCGATGTAATCCCCTTGTTCGGCTGTGGTTTAACCACCACCACTCCGCCATTAGCTCTCTCCAACTCCTCGTCTTTCTCGCCCATTTTCGGAATCAGATAATAGTCAATCGCGGAATCTTCTGGCGTTTGTGGAGTAGAAAAGTCTAGTAGGTGGTATTTATATGTGGCGTGTGGGACGTGATATGTCGCATTCTGATTACGTTGTTTGCTAGTGTTGACGGACGGCAGAGTTTGGGAATTTGGCTGCAGTCTCCATTACCATTGATTTTTTTCCCAACCTCTCCATTCGGTGAGCTGTTAAATCATTCCAGCAACCTCGATTCAAATCGCCATTATCAACATTTTGTTGAAGATGTGATGTTAAAATGCCCACGTCTTCCACTGCAGCATCGCCAGATATGGCAATTCTGAGTGATAACTCGAATGAAAGGAGGATATTGTCTCGAGCCGGCAAAATCGGCCGATCCCCTGACATTTTAGATGAATTGAATTATAGGCTCGAAGTACTTTGTAAACGAGTTGAGTCGAGCTGAGTGCTGATGGCTCGAGCTCGATTAAATTTATTTTTCTAAAATTCGAGCTCAACTCAATAAAAACTTATTAGACTCAAAATCGATGGGCTCGACTTATAAAAAATGAATTGAAAAAACAAAAAAAAAGAATATTTTAAAAAAAATATTAATTATACTTTGTAAACGATTACTTATAAAATTAGAATATATTTATATATATCAACTCTAAAAGATAAATTAGTAATTTAAACAAATTCGGTAAATTCACGAACCTGTCGAGTATTAATAAGTTTGAACTTAAATTTAATGCCTACTCAAATAACTCGAGCTCGACTCGTTTATGTCGACTTGAAACGTAGAATGGGCTCAGAAATGACAATTCTGATTGAGAAATCACCGTTCGATGCATGCCTACAACCAGAACAATTTTAAGAAACTTATAGACGGCCCATTTAAATTTCCTTATCAAAGGCCCAAAAGCCTAATGGACTTAAACCACAGGCCCAAAAAAGCAAATAGTACCCAAATAAAGTTGAAACAGAGCCCAAGTTTTGTAAGGGGGATATTTGTTCTGGAATATTCCTATTCCGATGGAGCATGACTAATTCGCAATATATTTCATTTTATAGTCGGATAATCCATCCTTCCACATTCACATTATATTACTTACATTACCTTTTATGATTTTCAACACATCTTTTACAATTTTCAACACACTTACGTCGACAAACTATATTGTTTATATAATAAATAAATAATTGTATCAAATGGGTCCCATATTTCTAGAACGTAAAATCACAAAATGTGAGAAGTGTGTTGGACTCAACATATTCAGCGATGGGATCTGAATAGAGTCATAAATCGGGTCCAGAATACAACTGAATGGAAAAGATACAAAACTCAAGATTGGCGGATATAACAGAATTATGCAACAGTTTTCTGAAAACCGTTGTCTATGGCAGTATAACAGATTCAGTTTTATTGTGCATTTTTAATCCCTTTTTTTATCAATTCTCAACTGTTTTTTAGATCTGAGCTTATATACAAACTTGTAATTCAACTCTCTATCAGTACATCATATATAGTGAGAGAAAGATAGGTTGTAGAAAGAGAAACACTTGGATAGAGAAGAGAGTTTTCCTTGAGAGTGTTTTGTTTTTCTTTTGCTGTAATTGCAGAAGAAGGTATATCTTGTATCTGTTCTAGTTCATTAAAGGAAAGTCACAAACCCTCCGTGAACGTAGGTCAATTTGGCAGAACCACGTAAACTATTGTGTTCATTTTTACATTCTTGTTTGATTTGTGTTTTGGAGATTGCACATCAAGTGTTTGTGTGATTGTTTTGTTTGTTTTCTCTCAACACAAAAAATAAATAAATAAATAAATAAATAAATACTACTCTCTCCGTCTCGAATAAACTTGCATTGACAAGTGAACACATATATTAAGAAAAAGTTGTTTTTTGAATTATGTTAACTTTTTGCTTTATTTGGTAAATAACAAATAAAGGTGTATTGTGAGATATAATTTGTGATATTTGTTTCCTTTTTAAGAATGTGTACAAATTGTTTGGGACAAATCGAAATAGAAAGCGTGCAAGTTCATTCGGGACGGAGAGAGTATTTTGAGTTTTTGTGAATATAAAACAGCAACTCACTCAAACAAACCTCAAGAAACTCACTTAGGCAATTATCCTAACACCCTTTGTTCACAAAGCAAGATTATGAAGTTAAAACTGAAATAAACTCATACACAATCCAGTTTACATGGTTCGGTTGTAAAACCTACGTGGAAATGCCTCCACCAATTCACTATATCTCAGCTGTTACAAGAGAATTACATAATCCAAGCTTTTACCAAGAGAAATAAATCACTCTCTTTCAAGTTTTATCTCTCTCTAGCTCCTCTTTCTAAGTCCCTACAATTGAGACTTACAGAATGAATTACAAGTGTGTAGTGATCATGTAAATAGCCTAATCCTGACTAATTATAACCATTGGATCAAAATCAGCATACTTGAAGAAAACAGATTCTGGTAAAACTGATGAAAATAACTTGCAACGATTTCTTCCCCCTTTGACAACGGTTTTGCTATCTTTGACAACAGTTTTATATTTGTAACTGTTTTTCCCACAAAAAACGGTTTCAGCTTCTTTTGAACTATTTTCCAGCTTCTTTCTTCTTCATAAGCATTTTAGAATCCAATATACATAGTTGTGTGAAGTCATAACAGATTATTAACTCACAGTTTTGTATGTCATGAAAGAAAACAAAACAATTATTTGACCATGTCAATTCACATAAACAAATACTCCCTTCGTTCCGCCTTAATTTGTCTATTTGCCTCTTTGGTTTGTCCCAAATAACTTTATCAGTCCAGAAAATAAAATTTCTCTCACAATCTCTACCCTCAATCTCTGTATTTGAAAAATTCAAAAGTATCATAATTTTTTTTTTTAAACCTCCGTTCCCGATTAGAATAGGCAAACTAAGTCGGGACAAAATATTAGTAAATTATTGGAACTTTGGCAATATTATGCGAAGTACACTACATTATTGGGCTTCCATAAAGGCCCACTACCACACAAAAATGGCAGTGTGGCTTTATTAGAGTGGTACAAGAAATTATCATTTCCTGTTGGCACGTGTCAATGCGTGATAGAATTTTTTCTTTTTTAATAAAAAAAAAAAAAAAAAAACTTGTATTTTTTTAAAAGAAGGAGATGTTTGGACCGACTTGTGCGCGAGTGAGAATATGTTAGGTTAGGTTGGGTTTTGCATTGGATGGCATGAAGTTACTTTATAAATATCGGGTCCAAGTCTGAATTTTATCTACAATATTTTTTATAGGACAAACACGATCTTTCACACAATCAAGTTTGATCAGAACCTTTTAAAGCATGTTAAAGATCTATATTTGATAGCTATACATAAATTTATATTAGTTGTTATACAATTTAGTTATATTAAATGAAACATTTATAATGATTAAAGTATACATATATGTATTGTATTTTATGTGATATACAAATAATTAATATTGTATTTTGTATGTTTAGTATATTATATATAAATACACAAAATTTTATATATGTAAATACTAATTAGGTCAGCCTGTTAGGTATATAAGGTTTTATTTGGAGCTCAAGTCTACCTACTTGAGTAAATAAGCCCAGGAAAAAGTCTACGTCTGGTTTGTTTATCAAATATACTTTGCCGACGCGCAATGTAAATTGTGTTATAGACTTATAGATCTTTGTCGAATAGTCTGACCTATCCCTACTTGTACTAGTCGAATGAAGTGCAATCCATCCCCCACAAATGTTTGCTTTGAGCAGGGTATCGGTCATCCACCACATCCAACTAATCATTACTTTAATCCTAACCAGCATTATCAATTTGACATCTACAAGAATCGATACACACCACTAATCAATTAATTTGACATCTATAATAGACATCCTATCATACAATATTCATACAAATAATCATACACATTCTGAATATGTCCAACCAAATATGCTTCGAACACCTGATATTCTAGTTTTTCATTGCCCAATATTCCATTCACAATTTCTCTAAGTAAACCCCTAAACGAAATATACATTGTTGTTAATCATTATGATTTCTCAATTCCTAAATTGAAATCAAAATTTCCTTGTAACAATTTGTGTCATTTGGTATCTGCCATCCAATGATATTTAAATCAAGGATGATTCTACGATACCACAGTGACATCGATATGACAGTGGTACCAGTATCACTGTGAGATAAAAATAAAATTATACTCCCTCCGTCCCGCTCAGTTTTGCACACTTTCCTTTTTGGTCCGTCCCATTCAATTTTGCACACCCTTAAAAAGGAAATTTCTCTTACAATCTCCACCCTCAAAATCTCCACCATCAATCTCCACCTTTAAAAAAGTCAACCAAAAGCAAAAAGCAGTTTTTTCTTAATATATGTGCCCGTCCCTACGTGCAAAACTGAGCGGGACGGAGGGAGTATAATTTAGTGGGTCCCTCATATTTAAATATATGTGTATTCTTCTCTCACAGTAATATCGGTAGAACAGTGATATCGAAGTTGGACTCTTAAATCAATTATTGGATGTTTGGACTCTTTTTTGTGGATTAAATATTTATGGTCTCACCCCACATATGTCACTTCATACGTCATTTCTTGATTTTGCAAGTCACATTACCATTAATTAGTGAAATTAAACCAATTTTTATGTTGTGAAAATGAGTTTAGTTTATTTATATCATAAAATTCTCTACAAATTATTTATGAACATTAATACTACTTTTAAAGACAACTAGTTGTTGTAAAAAATATTTAAATATCGTTCAAATATATTACTCCCTCCGTCCCGGCTTAAGTTTCCTACTTTGACCGGGCACGGAGGTTAAGAAAAAGTAGATTTTGTGGAATCTTTGACTTTATTAAAGGTGGAGATTGAGAGTGGAGATTTTGAGGGTGGAGATTGTGAGATTAATTTGCCATTTATGGGTTGGAAAGTTAAGTTGGGACAAATCAAAAAGGAAAGTAGGAAAGTTAGAGCGGGACGGAGGTAGTATTTGTTACCGAATTATTGGGACGATTAATTAATGACAATATATTATTTTTAATAATAAAATTGTGATAAACACACATTAATTAACTTTTTATTGTCTTAAAAAATCTTTTTTACGTAGTGAAATTTGATTGAATTGCATCTTTGATCATTGATTTTTATTTCTTATATGTTGTACTTTTAACTTTATATATATATATGTGTGTGAGTGGATTGCAATAAACGAAAATACACAATTACTATACATGAATAAGAAATAGATTATCTAGATGATGACTAGATGTGGCGATTTAGACGGTTTGGTTCGGACTGGACCCAGTCCATCAAGTTAATATCATACATCGGTCTGGGTTGTACCTGTCCAAAATTTTATTGGACCAAATATTATTGAGCCCAACTAACTCATCCCCTTAAATATACTAAAATTTTCAGGTCGGTTAATTTCTCGTTGGGCTTTTGGCCATTGAATTGGATTTGTTGGATCTAATAGTATTTCGAACCTGAATTCACATGACCTAATTTATTTAAAATATCGACCAATCTAACTCATAGAACTGGATCGAATTTGCCGACTCTAATGATAACAACACCTATAGGAAAAGAAAGAAATAAAAAATCAAAGAGAGAGAAAGTGATTATGTTAATAAAATCATTACTATTTTATATAATAAATGGAACTGTTTATGATTCAAAACCAGAAGTTTAGATTAACTATATAGGGATGTTGGGTTTGAAATATTGAATCAAATTTTTCAGGATTATACTCCGTCCGTCTCATTTAAATTTGTACACTTTCTTTTTTTGGTTCGCTCTTAAAATTTGCACGCCCTTAAAAAAGAATTTCTCTTACAATCTTCACCTTCAATCTCTACCTTTGAAGAAGTCAACCAAATAGCAAAATTCAGTTTTTTTTTTCATATACGTGTCTGATCCTACGTGTAAATCTAAATGTGACGGAAGTAGTATAATTTATTGTAATTAAAGTGTTAATATTTTCAACTAATGTCACATATGATAATGACTTGACATGACCTTCGAATTGTCTGCAAATTTTGGATTATTTGTGAGGCCCTTTAATTAATTTGTCTAATACGTGTGGAAAATGACTTGTTGGATTTATTTTTAGTGAGATTTTAAAAAGAAATATATTTTGTTGATTTTTTAGTAAGAAATTTTATTTCATATTTTAATACCATAGTCTTGAGGTTGATTATTCTAGATTTCTAAATATTATATTTCCTCCGTCCCACCTTATTATGTATAAAGCGTTGACACAGGTATTAAGAAGGGTTGTTTTTTGCGATTTTGTCGACTTTTCAAAGATGGATTGATAATGGAGATTGGGGTGAAGATTTTGAGGATGGAGATTGTGTTATAACTTTCCTTTTTAAGGGGTGTGCAAGTTCGTCTGAGTCGGATGAAAACGAAAAGTGTCTAAGATAAGGTGAGACAGAGGAAGGATAAATTATGACTTGTAAGGTTAGATTAGAGTTTTGTATCTCATAATATAGATAGGTTTCAATGTAGAAGAACATTTATTGAGTGAATTAAAACTTTGAGATATTGTTTCTATCTAGAAAAAGTCACATATTCTTCTGAGTTAAAGGTTGATTTTTCATCACATATTCTTGGAGTTGAATAGTCGTGATCATGGAGTCGTTAAATTGTCGCTCAGACTCCATAACTCAACAATGTTATTTGCATGTCGGTGCTTCTCGTGAGCAAACTGAAAAAGTCTAAGAGAAATGATGAATCTTGTAGATCGTCGCCTAACTCGGGTACCAACTAATGTAATAAGAACGTGTATATGAATATTAACACACAAACACAAACTGTTGATTTATAATGAATACCGTAGCAGTAATATTTGAGAGAAACCTTTTATTATAATAAAAATCGATCATCTAATACAATAATAAAAACACTTATTTATATTAATAAAATAACTTGTGTCCTTATAAACTAATTCTTTATCTATAACCTATTTATATTAATGAAGACAACATATAAGAGTAAACTCTTGAAGATGCAAGTAGTTAATAGTGGCAAAATTGACTCGGTCGGCCCATTATTTTAGATGGTCTGGCCATAAAAATTTTGACCCAAAGTTTCGACAGGCCCGACTCAATAAATAAAAGTCTTACAAATCGATCCACTATTCTTAATATATTATAGGGAACAGTCTGATTAACTAATTTTTTTGTCAAATTCAGTTAGGCCCGACGATCACCCGAATTGCCACATCTATTAATAGGATATGGGCATAAGGCTATGAGGTAGGGGGCAGCAATGTACTCTCCAAGTATGGAGAGGCCCATTGATGGACAAAAATGGAAACACAACTTGTGACTCTGTTTTCTCTAGTTTTCACCAAACCATACACCTTCATTATTGATACTTCTCATCATTTGTACTCTCTCTCTTATTGTGTCTATCCACTATACTATCCAGTCGAATAGTATCCGACTAAATGATCCAATCGTTCACTTAGAAAATAAATTAAAACTAATGACTACTTCATCCATCCCAAGATAATTTGTACATCCCTCCCCGCACGTGAAATAAGAAAGAACTGTTTTTTACTTATCAATTGACTTTTTCAAAGGTGAAGATTGAGGATGAACTGTTTTTTTCTTTTCGGTTGACTTTTTCAAAGGTGAAGATTGAGGGTGGAGATTTAAGGTTGTAGATTGTAAGAGAAATTTTCTTTTTAAGGGTGTGCAAATTATCTCGGGACACCCCGAAAAGAAAAGTGTGCAAATTATCTTAGAACGGAATGAGTATTTTTTATTTGATCTCAATATACTTTCTGGGTGGACGACTGGATCACCCAGTCAGGCACTACCCAACTGAACAACATAGAATTCCTCCTCATTGTGGAGGTGGTAATTCGGGTGGGCGGTCCGATCGGGCCATCGCCATATTTTTGGTTGGGTTGGGCCGAACCTAAAATTAATCTGCCCGATCCCGAACCTATCAGACTTTTGACTTATCGAACCGATCCGATCCGATCAAATAGCACTTCGAGCCTATATTTCTACGATGCGTCTCATTTTGAAATATCGAGTCGAGTCAATTTTACTACCTCTACTAAGGGATGATTCATGTTGGGGTCTTCTCCAACACAAAAGATAGATACATAATTGGAGACAAAAGGTAGCCTTTGGAATTGGAGTTGTCTTTCTTTACACAATCTTCTCTCTCTTCTCTCTCTTCATCAATGGAGGATGGAAACTCTCCAAAGATTCCCAGAAAGTTCAAGAGAATCTGTGTCTTCTGTGGAAGTAGAACTGGTTTCAAATCATCTTTCAAAGATGCAGCTCTTCAGCTTGCCAAACAACTGGTATATCATACTCAGATCTTCTACAACTAGACGTGCAACGTCTTCTACGACAGTGCTTAATTGCATATCACTACAAAAAACTGTCAAATTTCATCGAAACAAAACCTATTGGAATTTAAGATCTCAATAAAATTCCAATGGTTTATGTCGTTGGAAAAGTAGTTCAATTACACTCCAATGACAGTTTCTTTTGGAATATGTGTATGTTGGATAATTTTCCAACCGCTGCTGCAATATTTATTGCAATTTTTCAAGATTCCAACGATTTCTTATTGCGTTTGGAATTTTTGTGTTGGAATTTGACAGTTTTCTTGTAGTGAACACATAATCACTTGTTGTAAGAGAAACTACACTCCGAATTGTAAAGATCTCATACCCCTCCCTTAATGGTTTTCCTATGCTACTCGATATCCAAGAAGGATTTCCACCGTACATTTAATGTGGAGATATAAAATACACAAATATTAACCTTTGATTTCGTATCTCTACGTCAAATATACGGTGGAGATCCCATTTGGATAGTAGCACAAAATTTACCTATACTATATATATATATATATATATTTTATTTTTTTTACTTACAATTGGGATGAGCAGGTTGACAGAAAAATTGATCTGGTATATGGTGGAGGAAGTATAGGATTAATGGGCTTGGTTTCTAAAACTGTATTTCATGGTGGTTGTCATGTTTTAGGGTATGTTCATTTTCTTCTTCTTTCTTTTATTATTACTCCCTTTCTCCCGAACGAAATTACAAATTTTTTTTTTCGGTACATTTCACAACAATTTGCACATCTTCAAAAAGAAACTTATCTCACAATCTTCACTCTCAAAATATTCACCCTATGTGTGCATTCTTAGAAGTGCAACTTTATTCGGGACGAAGATAGTATTATTGTTTTAAATATTGATCCTTTTCTGA
This sequence comes from Ajuga chamaepitys, assembly GCA_958295605.1. Lineage (NCBI taxonomy): Eukaryota > Viridiplantae > Streptophyta > Magnoliopsida > Lamiales > Lamiaceae > Ajuga > Ajuga chamaepitys. The sequence goes on along the minus strand of OY282497.1, from coordinate 69,608,307 downwards.
TCAACCCCACCAATCTTTTTTGCTTGTAGAGTGATTCCCAAAGCTCTCTTGGCACATGAGGTACATTATATTTCCATACTTTACTATCATAAGATCATATATATATATATATATATATATATATAAATGATAAAAGGAGCCTAATTAACGACATAGCACGTCATTAATTGGCTCCGTAAATATTGAATTTCTTATCATTCTTCAAATATATATGTATGAAATATCTTTTAGTTGTGTAATTTAGGACAAGTTCAAAAAATGTCTTGTACATTGGAAAATATACTCCTACATATTGTGAGATTATCCAATTGAGACATTTTTCGCGGGAAATTAATAAAGTTGTCGGAATTTGTCACGTGCCACACACATGGAGTGTTAAATTGGGGGTTTCCATCGACATACGAACATGGAAATAACATGTTGATTTCAGATAGCCCTAATTTAACACCGCACGAGCACGGCACGTGACAAATTTCGGCAACTTTCATGATTTTTGGCTAAAATATTCTCAAATTAGATAATTCCGTAGCATACAGAACTAAAACTAAAATTTCATTACATACAAAACGTTTTCTGGATTTTTGCAGGACTAAAAATGAAATGTTCCATATTTTAAATTTTATACTTAATGGCAACTTTTTAACATTTTGGATCTCGTATTCCGTACACTACAACATCTTCTACCACATTTCAATCCACACACGATACGTGTACATAACAATATCACGGATACGTCATAAGTAACTATATGGCATGATTAGTATAACATATTGTACCAAATGTGGTAGAAAATCCGAACCGACAGTTTAATGTATATGAATGTGGTAGATATCTGGAGAAGCTGTGGGAGAAGTAAGAATTGTGGCAGATATGCACCAAAGGAAAGCAGAAATGGCAAAAAATGCAGATGCTTTTATTGCCCTTCCTGGTACATATTAATTAATTATTAATACATTTTTTATTTGTGTTTTTTATTATCCCTCCGTTTCATATTAATTGAAGTTTTAGGATGTTCTTTTCTTTTTTAATTAATTGACGTTTACATATTTTTTATCAATTTTATCAATTTTCTCCCTTGACTCAATCCTAAAATATCTCTACTTTTCAATCTAATTGAGATATTTTGATTTGGTCAAATATATCTGTCAAAATATCCAATTCTTAAATATTTCCTTTCATCCTAAAACGTCAATTAATATAGAACGTAGGGAGTATTTTTTAGACAAATTAATAAATTGTCGTTTCGTGCACTTGCGGTTTAGGTGGTTATGGAACAATGGAGGAATTGTTGGAGATTATAGCTTGGTCTCAGCTTGGAATTCATGATAAACCAGTAAATAATTTAATTTTCTTTAATATTATGATTGCTCATGTTTTAATAATGGCGAAAATTTCAGTTGAAGTCTTGTATTTTAGAAAATATCTCAATTAGATGCCTGAATTTTAGAGGTTTTCAATTCAGAATCTAGCTTTTGAGGGCCTAAATTTTGAATTTTCAATTCAGGGCTTAGTCGTGAAAAACAAAAAAATAGTACTACCTCTATCCCGCCTTATTTTGCACGCTTTTCTTTTTCGGCCGTCCCACATAATTTTGCACACTCCTAAAACGTACCTTTAATAAAATCAAAGAAAAAGCAAAATCTATTTTTTCTTAACATCCGTATCCAATCAACTGTGCAAAATAAGCCAGGATGGAGGGATTATCTGATATACAAAAGATTTAGTCGAAGTATATTTAAATTTTCGTTATACTCTACTGAATCTTCCGCACTTCAAATAATGTGTCTTATTTTTCAAGACACAAGTACTGAAATGATAATAAAATTCAAAACTTAGTCCCCTAATGAGAAAAGATTCAAAATCGAGATTCCGAATTGAGACATTTTCCAGTATTCAGGCCTTTGAGCGAATTTTTTTTTTAATAATTTTTTTTATGATTATTGAAGTTAATTTCACACTCAAGATTAATGATGTGACAGGTGGGATTGGTAAATGTAGATGGATATTATAATAGCTTGCTTGCATTGATTGATAAAGGAGTGGATGAAGGTTTCATTGAAGATTCAGCAAGACACATTCTTGTCTTTGCAGACTCACCAGACCAGTTGATCAACAAAATGGAGGTTAATATTTCATTAAATAGTCGACCCGATATTTTAGATGAATTGGCTCATTTAAATCTTAGCTCGAAGTACTATGTGACCCGATGAGTTGTGGGGCCGCCCAACATATGGCGTTGGCCCAGTCCAAATTACCATCTCTTAATGCATGTAGATATTTATAAGAAACGAGAAATTATTACCTATTTCTACTAGTAGTGTCTGCACTTCACTAGATACACGATATATGGATGAAAAATCAATTTTTTTCACGTTTTTCGCTCATGTATCGTATATTTAGTAACGTGTATGTACTACCGGTATAGATAGGAGAGACAAATATATTAATTACTTATTCATATAGGTGGAATTTGAGCTAAAATTATTCTCGATCTCATAACTTTTTGTTTGAGACTTTAGTCTTAAAAGTAGTTAAGAATTTAATTTAGTATCGTAAATTAAGAAATTGACCGCAATTGGTTATTTTTCCGCTGTTGGAGACCAAATTGGCTGGAAAAGCGCACGTGTGCTGGTGTCACGTGTGCACGCGCTCTTTTCCCTGCAATTTGGTCACTGACAGCAAAAAATAACCAATTACGAGCAATTTTTCACATTATGTAACTGAATTAAATACTTAACTATTATTAGAATGAAAAACGTACGAGCGTAAAGTTATGGAACTAAAACTAAGGGTCTGTTTACTTAAAATTGGGGAGTGCTGAATTAAATCTGATTGAGGGAGTTAATGAGTATTTTATTAGGATTCGATCTTTTAAATCTACTGAGTCCAATCTTAAGCAAACGACCCTAATTTTAGCCCATAAAAACAGAATAAGCAAGTAAGAATCTTCTTGGCAACTCCATTATTGGAGAGGTGTCTTTTTCATTTTCTTTTTCTTTATTTTTTCAAAAATAGTTTTTTTCTTTTTTATATTTAAATTGTTTCTTTAAATAGGAATATGCAGCAGTGCATGAAAGAGTGGCAGCTAGAGAAAGTTGGGAGGTGGATCAATTGGAAAGCAGTACAAGTGGGGAGGGCCCACTAAGATGATATTCACTTTTACAATTATTAATTAATTAATTAAGCTTATGATTCTGTACAGATTTTCTTTGTCATCTATCTGTAATAATATATATATATATATATATATATATATATATATTATTAAATAATTATTATGTTGTTAGGTCATAAAACCTGCAATGTGTAACAACTTCTCTATAGTGGATTTGTTCAAAATCCCATCTCCTGCAATATCCTTTTTTATTTAATTCAAATCTTTGACGACAACGACGATTACTATTATTATTATTAGAGTCTTGTGCTCAATATAATCAAAGAGTTTTAGGGATCGATTCTGGTTTTCACCCGATATTTCATTGTAGTACTAAAAAGAATGATAATAATTACAACAACACCTGTTTTAAAGAAAACTGATTAGAGGCATCGAGGGAGCACCGTCCTTAATTTATTCTCAAACTTTAAATAGGTAGGACAACGTGACTGCTTCATTGAGCCGCGCCGGGGAACCGAGAGCTCCAAGTGAGCTGTTTTTGGTAAGAAGAACTAACGATGCGGGATAAACAGAAGTCAGGTTATGGTGTCCAACTACGCTCTAACCTAAATTTCACAAAAGGTGTTGGCCAACTAAGACAACATGATGGTGGTCATGAAAGTCGAAATCTGCTAAGGAGTGTGTAACAACTCACCTACTGAATCAACTAGCTCCCGGAAATGAATGGCGTTGAAGCACGCGATTATATCTGACCATTGAGACAAGGAACAGACCCTTATAAGTTATGAGTAGGAGGATTTGGCGATCGCCGCAAAATTCTGAGTGCGAGCCCGGGCGGAGCGGCCGTGGATACGGATCTTGGTGGTATGTTCAATAAACATGGGATAATCTTCACAACACACAATCATTTATTTCTTTATGAAATTTGAAAATAAAGCAAAAAAGTAAATTACTTTTATATTGAACAAATTGTATGTTTTAACACCAATCCGTTGTAGTCTAGGTGGTTAGGATACTCGGCTCTCACCCGAGAGACCCGGGTTCAAGTCCCGGCAACGGAATTTTTTTTAAAAAATAATTTCTGTAATTTTTTTTAATATCTCTTGATTTTTCATTTAATTTGTTATTGTAGATTTACTAAATACTTCCTCCATCCCAATCCAATTTGATTACCTTGGTCGGGCACGAAGGTTAAGAAAAAACAGATTTAAATCTTTGACTTTTTGAAAAGTGGAGATTGAATGTAGAGATTTTGAGGTTGAAGATTGTGAGAGAAATTTATCATTTATGAACTAGCAAATTAGATTTGGACAAATCGAAAAGCAAAGTAGGTAAATTAGAGCGGAACGGAGAGAGTTTTTTTAATGAATTTAGTTATATTAACACTTATGAAGGTTTTATTAGCTCAAATTTAAATTTCGGACGCTTATTTCACCTATTTAAAAAATTCAAGTGCCGATCTGAACAAAAATATAGTTTAGAGCTTAATCCGAACCTGAGTATAAAATCGAGGGGCAAATTTATACCTTATCCCGATATAAATAAACAGAAACTTCATCATCCAATTGACATTCGAAGAATATGTTCAGTGCAAGAATCAAAGCAACTATTAGCAGTAAGCATACAAATAAGTTAACTAAATAAAACTGGCACTAAATCTGGCAAAACTATTGTTGCAGTCGAACGAACACCTGCAAACTCGACTCAAAAACTAGGCGTACAACAGCTCCTCCTCTCTTACAGCGTATGGGGGAGGTAGCAGAGTCTTCGCGTCAGCAAAAACATCGGAAAAGCTTATTGGTGCCTTAGTCATAGGCGAATCCAACACTGAATCAGGTATGGCATCTAAAGTCTCCTCAAAGAATGATTTCACTGTCTGCATGTTCATAAACACGCGTAAAGATCGCCTCCTTATCCGATTTACAATTATGAGACGGCGTTTGGAAAGATAGTAGAGTACCTTGCAGGTCATAAAAGCAGAATCGGCTTTGCGCTTCCACAGACCATTTCCAGGCTCCGAATGGAAGAGCCCGAGCAAAGGCTGCACGTATGTTTTAGTTATTTCAAACTGAAGCGGAAGTTAAAATAACAGACTCCGCTAGCTTGTACTAAGAGGGTGTTTGGCTAAGCTTATAAGCTCCTCAAAACATCTTATAAGATGTTTGAGAGCTTATAAGCTCTTTAAATGTGTTGGTAAAACGAGATGTTAAACAGCTTATACGATGTAAACTCTTGAAACAACTTACAAGATGTTAGAGCTCATAAGATATTTAAAATAAGCTTAGCCAAACACCCTCTATATCACAGCATAACATTATCGCAATGCTTAGTATCGCAAGAAAGTGTACATACTTTTATAATCTCACGAACATTTGGTTTATTAGGCCCATATCGTCCCAAGACTGAATCACCGTAAACCTGATACTTTTCAATGATCTGCACGAAGAATAAAAAACTGATGCTATGCAATAAGGCATTTAACCATGTAATCCATGAACAGGATAACATCGATACAGCTGAACAACCTGTCGCCGAGTTAGAGTGCTTGGAGGCGCGCCATATATTGCACTATCAACATGTCCCAAAAGATTCCATGAACTGGAGAAAGTTATTTTAGCTTTTGAGTCAACTTATCAAAGCAGGTCGAGAAAACAAAAGTCCACAAGTATCATTGGACTAGTATACTATCAAAAAGCAACGACTTACGTTTAATTGCTTCTAAGACATGTATGACTTTTCACTTACCAGCAGTCATAAACAATTTGTCTCCATTAACACAATGTCAGAGTTCACAAAACAAAAGACCCAGTAGCACGAATGATCTATGTTTATCGAAAAAAAATGAAAACCAAAGTTGTCTGCAGCAAGTATGTGAATTATCTATGTATTGTTCTCCACTTTTACATAAATAGTACACTCACAAGTCACAATTGCTGTAGTTTTCCATAGAATATAAATTCTTAAAACCATTCAAATAGCAAAGGTAGTAACCTTCCTCCCTCTGTTTTCTGCAGTTGTCCATAGAATATATATTTATTTTTTTTGCAATCTCTCCCACCCTCTCTCTATCTTACTTTCCTCCAACCAGTCTCCTATTGTTAGCCTATTGAAAAAGAAAACCACCAACGTCCACTAATAGCCGAAGAGAACAGGCAAGTCTCCTACTCTGCTCATTGAGATGATCAGCAATGATGATGCTGATCACAGTTAAATAAGTTGTTCACGAACTTCAACACTGAACTCTATATTTTTATACATTTATGTGGATTACACCCTGGAAACAAGGAAGGAGACATTATAAATGATGTCATGTAGAGATATGGTACATACTTATTGTAAGCTGCACGCCCAACCATAACACCATGAGCTCCTTCCTGCAGTGCTGCATTCACCTAAGTATTCAAATATAAAAAAATTAGTTAACACCGAAGAGGACACTGTATTAACGAGTTTGATATAGCAAGTGGTGGAAGAACACTATCAGAGATTTCAATAGTTGAAATCAAAATGAACCTCTGAAGACATAACAATGGGCAACAGCACTTCTATATTGTGTAATAGCTTGCAATTTAGCATAAGAAACCTTCTCGCATGGTTATTTACAGGAGCTGCTGTTTGCACTCAGCATGCATAATGAACAGTCCTTTCGAGAAAACTCTTGTTCAAAACTCAATAAGACCCCTCAGCTTTTGAAACTCTTATTTCAAAAGGTGCATGTGGGATGATAGGACGTGACGTGGACTAAAAAATTACCTCATCAATAGTGTTTATGCCTCCATTGATGGTGAACCGCAAATCAGGAAAATCACGCACAAGAGCATAGTAGTACTCGTATCTGCCAGATTTGAGACAAACACAGCTTAGCTGAGTTGATTAAGAAATTTCGAACTTTGGCAAACCAAAGATATAATAATTAAATATGTAATTAACATAAATACATACTTCAAGGGCGGAATTGATCTATTTTCCTTGGGGCTGATTCCATTAAGTAATGCCTTCCTGGAGTGTATTACAAAATGCTTTGTTGGTGATTGAGATGAGACCTTGTATATGAAATCACCTGCAGAGAAAAGAAAAAGGCTAACTACTGAGGAAAATACCCAACCCAAGCATCCATAATGTCAAAATAAAAGCAATAGAAGAACTTACACAGCTCATTATATGAATCACGGTTATCAACACCGATTCGGCATTTGACACTAACAGGAACATCAGTATTAGCAGAAATTACTGACATAGCATCAGCAACAAACTTCCCTTGTAAAAGACAATGCCATGATATCAGAGCTCTTTCTGGATCAAGTATAATCTAAAATTAGTCAAACATCACATACCTTTGGGTCAAGCATTAGACGCACACCGAAACAGCCTTTTCCAGCAACCTTTGGACTAGGACAACCACAGCTGCGAGAACCATCTTGGTTGAGTAATTTAGAGAAGCAGAAGTAAGAGAAAGAGATTCAAATATAGTTTATGATAAGAGAACAAACTTAAAATTAATCTCGTCATAGCCATAGGGATGTGCAAGTTGAGTTGCTTTAGCTATGTTATCCAAGTCGCTTCCTCCAATTTGAAGCACTATAGGATGTTGCTCTGGACCAAATGCCAAGAATCTATCCTGTAATCATAGATAAAATAAAACTCATCAGGTGTCAAGAAAAAGCAAAGTATTAGATGCCACAAAAAAAGCAACCAAATCAGAGATTCCAGAATGATTAAGATAGTAACCACTCCTCAGGTTAAAGAGGACTGAATACTTCATGAAATACACAATTAAAGAGTGTATGTCAGCCATAACATTAGCCTGCTTAAGCACTAAATGATTACAATTAAGAATACTAATATAGTAAAAAGAATTATAAAACCATGTAAATGTCTGTGTGCAGAGAGTTCGTCATAGTGAAGTATAGATGACTGCGCTTGAAACAGTCTATCAAATCAACAAAGCCAATTTGCAGCATCAGGAGAAGCAGGTGTATGGAAAGCATGCATGCAAAAGGAGCACAATTGTGAATTTAACTATGTGCCACAATGTATCTTTTAAATGTATGTGTCTGCTGCTATATTCCTGTGCTCCTCAAACATTTTGTCCGGCAATCATCAGAAGTAAAGAACAGCACCTTTTTTATATGCATTTCTCTTATGGAGCCCTAGTCTGGCTAAGATTAAGCCTTTCTTTCTTTTTTCTTTTTGATAAGAAACAAAGATTAAGCCTCTCTTTCTTTGATTATTCCAATAATGCCAAGGAGTCCATATTAACATTACACTATATTTTCATTTAATTTTTCAGAAAGTGAGATGATGTAACTTTTTCCTTTTTTCCACATTTCATATGATCGGTTGATACATCGGGAAGCATGATAAGATACAAGACTTTTATGTCAAGAGTTTGACAATACAGTATAAACATGGGGCAATAGCTTTGGACTAAGTAAAAGCTCCAAAGGGATTTCTACTCGTTTTATCCATCTATGCTGATGTCACCATGGCTACCCTATTTCACTTGATTGTTCTTTTCCATATTATTAATCTGTAAAAGTGGGGGAGAAAAAGAGTTATACCATAAGAGGATGAACCTAGAGTACTATTACAGTAATGCACAAAAGTTGACTCTTCATACCAGTGCATCGTTATTAAGAATAACAGAACACAAAATGTCCAGAAACTTTTACCAAATCCCCTTTCTGATAGACAATTGTTTCTGCAGCAAGCATTTCCGTATACAGCCAGGCATGTTTTGATATGAGTCGAGCCAAAGTTCTATAATGGTTGTCCGTGTACTCCATCATTGGTGCAATGCTGCATATCAAATGGATCAGTTAGAAAGATAACAGAGCCAATCAATCATCCTCTTGAAAAAATAAAATCTCGGGACTGCAACGAATATACCACCTGAACCAAGGGGGAGGATAACGGGTAGCAACCATTATGTCGTCTTTATGAAACTGGCACTTCTGATGGTAGTGATATAATTTCCTTGATTTGGTAAGATTTGAAGAACTTGTATTCAAACTAAATCTCCCTGGGTTTTTCAGGACAACAGAATGAATAGGAGTTAAAGAAGCAAACAAAGTATGCCCAGCACACTTCATCATCCCTCTAAATGGACCGTGGCCTGCTCTTTGATGTACCTATCCATTGGATAGAAACTGAAATCACACCAGGGGATGAGAATTCCGACTGAGTAGAGAGACTTAAACATTAGAATGCAAATAACTGTCAGTTTAGATAACAGCCCTCAACAGGAGATCACGATAAAGCCATGAATAAATAGTAGGCTCAGTGATAATAAGTTAAACGACACATAGCTATGCATATTTAGGAAAATCTCTACACGCCTTCCTTCTCTCTTTTTTTCCCTACAGAATCAGTTGATGGACAGCTCCAATTTCTTTCTTTGGATGCATTTCAAAATCTGAAAATCTTTCGCTGCATCACTGTATATAGATGCTTAATCTTATAGATGGTCTGACACACGCTGGAACACTCATGCATTTTGTTAAGCTACATCTGTACCCAAGTTTTGCTTCTATTTTTACTGATTTCCAAATTGTTTCATATTAAATGTACTTACTCCTCAATACTTTAGCAGATTTTGGCCCAAAGACATGAAATTAGTCAATTAATTTACGGTTTCAATACAAATATTTAGCAACTAGCTCTCAAGAATTTCATCAAGGGGGCATACTCTAAAGGAGTACACAGCTCTAAAGACGCAAGGGGCGAACTCTTATATACAAACAGTTTAAACAAATAAAACACGACAAAACTCCTTAAATAAAATTGGAACTACAAGGGGATCGACCGCCACCCTGCCCCAAAAAATCCACAGTTGGATTAATACAAAAGGACTAACCAGTAAATAAATAGTGAAATATATAAAACCTCACAATTATCCAGCATTTAATTCATTCAAAAAATCTACATTTGGCCATGTTTCTTAAAGAACATATAATTAGGCAACTAATTTACGGCTGAAATACAAATATTCAGCAACTAGCTTCAGGAATTTCAACCACCAAATTTGAAAAATAAATGTAAAGGACACAGATAAAAACATTCCGGCAAAACGTAGCTCAATCCAATTACAAGGAATTTCAGAACAAACACACACACACACACCACAACAACAACAGAGAGCAGGAACGAGAAATTACAAGGAGAGATTGATTGTGTTGCCGGACAGTTGAGCGAGCAAAGTGGCTAACCGCCTCCACCTTCCGCTGACCTCAACTTGTACCTTTTGTGTTTCCTTGCCCCAAATTTGGAAGGGAGGGAAAAATAAATAAAAATAAAGTTGCCCACGAAAATAAATTTGTCATCAACAATTCACGGTCTAAATTTATCGTAAGTGAGTCCCATGCGGGACGATCCCCTGTGCCGAAATATATTTTTATAGAAAAAAAAATATTTTTATATGGAAAAATATCACTTTTATAAATGATTTTAGTGTTGAAAAATAAGTAGATTTTTTGTAACTTGTGAAGAAAAAACAAATATACATATATAGTACAAAAATATTATTCATTTAGTTAGTTAGCTTAATATTATTACTATCGTAGATTTATTAGACAAATTTTATAACTTTTTTTTCATAAATATTTTATAACAAATTACAGTCAAGTCATCCTTAAAACCCGAACTCATAGACAAAAGTTGAAATGTTCGACCGAGACTTGTTGAACATTCTTGAAGTATCAATCAACATGGTCGAAAATTATAATCAAAATTTTATAACTATATGAATTTGAGTCGTAAAATGTTAACGTGAAAGTTATTTATATGTATTTTACTGATACAGTTAAGAAAATTTTCGCACTTTTTTAATGTTAATTTTGTTTAGATTCTTATTTTAAATATGCTAAGTAATAATTTTCATATTAAAATTGTAAGGCTTAGGTTCTTTAATTTCAGGACGTTCGATCAAGACGGTCGAAAGTTGCTAAATATGTTTGAGCGATGTAGAGCGAACGTTTGGAACATGTTCGACAACAACCGGTAGAACATAACAATAATATAGGGGTAGAATTCTCCTGAAAATTAAAAGACAGAAAGAGAAACTAATAACAACATCTGGATAACTAACTGCACTCAAACTTCATAGATATTTACAGAGAAATTGACAAACTCCAGCACTCACTACTTGACTACCTGAACCGTCTCTTACCGAAACAAAATTAATTAGCACGACGCGCGCAGGCAACGAGCACTCTTTCAATGCGTTGTAAGATCTGCTCAGGCAATGAGCACTCTTTCAATGCATTGTACGAGCAGCTCAGGCAACGAGCACTCTTTCAATGCTTATGCTTCTGAGAAACGAAGCGGATTCCTTGCTTGCCGAGTTCAAAACTCTGTACCTTTCCATCATCAAGACCAATGGAGATGGTTGATGTACCCTCAACAACTGCAATCACAGTTCCACGTTGCCTGTACAAACAAAGCTGTTTCAAAACACAGTTTCTCTCTCCACAATTTAGCTTCTGACGAAGGTATAGAAAAACGAAAACTAACTAATTTGCAAGCATATTAGCAAAATCTATTAGAATGAGGCCTTTTTTTTTTTTATAAGAAACAGAAAATTTTATTGCTAAAAACTGGGGGATGAGAAGTCCCTCCGAAGTTACAACTAAGACCGAAAATCTACAATACAAATCGACTAGGCAAACGTACTCACCATGTATCGTTGGATGACTGATGAATTTCCACTCTTTTCCCAGCAGCATCTTTGCCCAATTTCTGCAGTATCCAGTTGGCATCAATGAAATCCTCCACTGTCTTGCTTTCATGCCTCGTCGATGTGTCTGTATCGCCGACCAACGGCGGCCTCCTTTTCGACCTCTGACCCCTGCTGTAAGTTATATCCTCCTTCCGAGGCTGCCCCACAGTATCTGGATTACCATCGTTTAATTCAACATGAACACTCTGATTTTTAGAGGGAATTTTGAATTTCAAAAGAGGCTTGTGATCCTTTGACCGCAAGCTGCTAGTGCAATCAATCAACTCACTAGAAACAGTAGGTCCATCGTCTCCATTCTTCATTGACGAATACTTCGTTCTCCTGCTAACTGCCATTTCAGGCCCACTGTCTTCAGTGTCTCTTTTCCCCAGTGTTCTCTGTGGAGAAACAGACTCGAGCGCATTAAAATGATAATGATAAATCTCTTCATGTAATGTTTTGAGCTAATTTAGAGATTTCCGAGCTTACATTCTTGAACTTTATTAGCGGGCCCTCTCTGTGCAATTGTAACGACTTGGAACTTTTCACTTGATCAGCATGGTCCGTTTCTTGACCTGCACTTAGAATACAGCAATGCCTTTAGCAAGGAAATGAAACGATCTTCCTTTCTTTTTTCAAAAATATAAAACAGAATGTAAGAACGAACAATTGACAGAAGAAGGATGACAGAGAGTACAGCGTTTCTTACCTTTCCTATGCCCAAATTCAGTTGCAGTCTTGGTCATCCATATGCTCTTATGATGCTTCATTTGGCTCTTATCTTCCATGCCTACTGAAACGATGTGGACTATCTATTAACGACATAATATAAAGTTCTGAGAAGGACTCTAAAAAGTGCAGACTGTTATCCTGTATAGGCATAGTAACATTTACACGAAATTTAAATACTTTGTCACAGCTACATATTAATTCACAAATTTAAATAATAACATCTATATATATTAGCAGTTGCACTATCAAATATCAGGCTCCAAGATTAACAGGGTTAGAAACGAGCTTCTGCGGGATAAGTGATGTTTCATTCAGTTACACATCACTTTACAAAGAAAGAAGTGGAGGCAGTAAGTAGAAATTTAAACTAAATCATGGACAAAACTGAAACAGACCATACATCTTGAATTTGCGTATTTAAATTCAGGAGCATCAGGCGATCTTAAAAATGAAGCACAAGTACGAGTAATATTCTTGCATACCATTTAACTTGTGAAGATCAATAAACAGAAAATAATCACTACTATTTTGTAAATCGTCATAAACCCTCACAGTCCCACTGAATAACAGACCCAAAACGCCTGTGTTGTGTGTAATCTCGGAAAGGCAACATTCAAAGTTTACCATTTTGTAATATAAGCAAAAGCACCATATATCTTAGAGGTCTTACCATTTGATGAGGTCGAACTTTTCCCTTTTTTAAGGCTTGAAGCTTCACATCTTGGAGGGCTATTCGTATTTTTATTTCGCCCACCCAAATGTATAACAAGCTTCGGCCCTTGTCCAGCCTCAGCTCCACAGTCGTCTCTGTTTGTTATACTGTGAGGTTTCTTGTTCTTCATTTTAATAGTTCTGGATGTCTTAGTTCCATCAGCTACTGTGACCTCATCGACATATTTGTATTTCCAGATTCCAGCACCCGGTTTACCAGAAATTTGAATTTCTTCATTCTTGTTATCACCACTATCGTGTCCAAACAATGGACCACCGGCGTGGCCTCCGAAATTTTCTGATGTTTCATTTCCCTTTTTCTTGTGAGACTTCTTTTTCGAGGATTTTTTCCCATATTCTTTGGTCTTACCAAGTGTTCGATCACCCGTTCCTTTGAGAGAAAACTTCAACGAACGGCCGGATTCATTATTTAACAACACAGGTTCGCTGTCTTCATCATCTGAAGAAGGTGAAATATCGAAAATTTCTTCCTGTGTTGGCAGCCCAGCATCTGCTCTCAGGCTGGCAATCAAATCCCTATCAGCTTCATCTCTCCGTTTCCAGAGTTCCTGAACAGCCTCCTCCAGATTCTTAACCTGGAAAGATGACAAAGGTTGGAGGAAGAATTGGACACTCGGATGACATTGAGCAAAATGCATGGTCCCGTTACTTCAAACCGTCCATGCAAGAAAACCCACCTGGAAACATTCTCCACGGCAAGCAGGACAAACATATTGGAGGCTTCCATCGGCTTGAAATTGCATGTATTTTGCATCACTGGCAAGTTGAACAATATAATTAGATAAAAGTTAAACCTAGTGTAAGAGATATATGTTAAAATCGGAATACGTCAAATGCAATGAGAATACAACAAGAATTGTTGGCCCCTCTTGACTTAATACCCGTGCATCTCCAGCTGTAGCATGTATTAGTTACATATCAACAAACGGAAAGCATTCGAGAAAAAATGAACAAGCATAACAAAATGCTCCTTATGTCATCTTATAGTGGCGGTGAGCGATATAAACTTTAGGTGCCATTAGAGGGTTTGCTATGGTAACTTAAGATAAACACTTCGGGCCAACGCAAAAATATTTGTAAGTGATTAGTTTAAGAAACTGACAAACTACTTTTAGACATATTAGGAGTAGCCTAGAACAATTTATAATTTGTAAAGAGCTTATAAGCTCTACTAAACACCCCAGACACAAATGTAACAATTATCCTTCTTTATACTTTTAAAATTACATAGTGTCGTAGCGTATAATGGTATATTAGAATAACAATAAATTTGGAAGAGAGATTACAGATATTAGGTAAGATAAGACATAGGAGAAATCAGAAGCCTAGATATTAATGCAGAAGTAAACTAACTTGAGTGGACCCCCGAGGTGGCCGAAAACTTGCTAAAAATGTCATTTCTATATGGTCCTTTTTAAGACAATATTGCTACTAAAAGAAAATGATGAATCAAGACACTAAGGGAAGAGAAAGACCTGATACCATCACAGGGACAGTGGACCCAATGTTGACACGTGTCGCAGCAAACCATAGGAGTTGACTCAGAGTCTCTATAGACCTGACAGTATCAGTGAATGGTTATATAATCAACTTCTGCTGCTTCAACAAGTAGGGTGTAATCAAACCAAACTATTCGGATTTCGGTTCGAAAAGATATTTGTTCGGGATTGTTCGTTAGCCTAAACGAACTGAGCCCGAGCCCGAGCCCAGTTTCAAACTCGGCAAAATTTTCGAGCCGAACTCCAAACTGCAGGTATTTGGTTCGTATAGCCCACATAGTTGCTTTCGGCCAAACTAGTCTGTTCACGAACCTAGGCTCGCGAGCTAGCTCGAGTATACATATTAATTAAAAAATATATATACTACCAACAAGGATCAACACGTTTCATAAACTCGGGCTCGAACTATGTGATCGAGTTTTTTCGAACCGAGCTCAAACTATTTGCGAGCTTAGTACACTTTTAACGAACTCGTTATCAAGCTCTTACCTAACCGAGCTAGAACTATTCGCGAGGTTAATAATTACAAAACGAACCAAATAATTTTAGAAGTCCGAGCCGAAACTCAAGCATTGTATTGTTTTGCTGGATTCGGCTTGTTTACATCCCTACTTACAATAAGGCACTAAAATTACCTTTAAACAAACGGGGCAGTAGTTTTCCTTAACGAACAATCTTCCACAGGCATCACAACAATTATACCCCAAAAACCACCTGCAACCATTCAAAATCATGAATATGAACTATGCATTACATTTCTCATCTTCCTCTTTTTTATAAGTAACAGAAAATTTTATGGATGAGAAATCCCTCCATAATTAGAAACATCGATAAGTCATCTACAAATCTAGTCTACATGGCAAAAGTCCAGCTCCTCGTTAAATTTGACACCAATAAATCCTTAAACATACTCTGACTCGATGACCATCCTTTTCAAAATCATGAATAAGAACTGTGCATTACATTTTTCATCTTCCTTTTCCTTTATTCCCCCCCCCCCCCCCTCGTTCCTCCTTTTCCGGGGGGTGGGGGGTCTTTCAACTTCAGGGAAAAAACACTAAAAGCAACAATGATCATAATAATAATCAATGCTAAGTCTTAACATTTTTCTCGTCGACTAAGACTTTCTGTAGACGTCTGATTTTTAATTCTCTCTATTAAATACGAGTGGCGATAATAGATGAGGAATACGAGGAAATCACAGATGAAACTGGTATAATGTATTAATGTTGCAGAGAGTATGTCACTCGTGGAAACTCTAATTACCCGATCTGCAAGACATGCAATAGCTCACTAAATATGCATAGTTACAAAACAAATGAATGTGGTTGAGTTCTGAATTAAAAATAGGTACCATTCCATAGTCGAACATCAATAGTTGAGAGATACCCAACCAAAGAAAGAAAACATTTCGAGAACAGAAAAGTAGAAACCCATACCGAACACTTATGCCATTTCCAGGGACAGAAGAACCACAGCTGTGACACTTCGTATGTTTAGGACACAAGAAAGGCCCATGGCCAACGCTCTACATGTTTACAAGTGAAATATATAAGCAGACTGGCTGATGAGCATAATAACAAATATAAGAAACCCAGTGCACCTTATGCGGAGGTTGTTGACAGTAACAATGGTATGCACCATCACATCTCTTACAGAACATAAACTTTTTTGGATCTCCAGCTTTTTGACAAACCTAAAGTAATCAAATATGTAATACATCAAAGTGAAGACGTAGAGCAGCATGATTAACCAAATGTTAGAAGGGAATCCCAACTGGTTATCCTATTAGAAAATGCAAAATGGAAGGGACCTCAACCATTCCACTAATACCTAAATCATCAACTCGTAACCAAAAGACGTGAAAGATTCTGAAGTAAACAATCTATGACTCGATGACCATAAATCTGAGACCGAGATATCCTTGAACTGTTAAACAAGTTATCCAGGTCACTCTTTAATACAATTTTCCTTCACATGCTTATTAACAATAGAATAGAATGATTTACAAGTGTATTTGAAAGAACAACTTCACCATTTCGACAAAAAATCTATAATTACCTCACAGATCCGGCAAGAGGGACAAGTCCAAGAACTCCAATGAAAAAGATCTGTGACAAATAATTTATCACAAGAGTACAAGCAAATAGTCAGAAATTTGTCATAATCCAGAAAAATACCTCTATTTTGAGACCAAGCTTTCAGACAGCTCCTGTGATACTTCTTGCCACAAGTATTGCAAGGTAGCATCTTTCTCGCCCTTTCACTGCCATCATTTTCACCAGAGAAGCATAGTCGGCAAATTTCTTTGGCGTGCGACTGGCTAAGGTCTTCTCCAGAAGCATCTTTTACAGAATCCTGCTGGATAACTCATTAAGAAATAGCTGAATAAATTAGTATAATTATGGTGTTACATGGTGTCCTCCATAGACATGCCAAGCACAACCGAAAATTTTGCGCTATTGAAACTAATCACTTATGAACCCTCACGGGGTTCCTAAAAAATGACATAAATGCTTGCGCGATCATGCAGCATGTTGACACTAAATTCAACGTAGATCCATCTGAATCATTCTCCTTTTAGAAAATCATTCTCGAAAGAGTTCTTATATTGGCAATATATCTAATCAGTGACAAAATCAGTGGGGACACACATTTGCAAGAATGTAAATTCTGCATAACTGAACCCAAGTCTATACAGAGAATTCACAAGCACAAATGTAACACCAGCTGAATACTAACCATACACTAGCATTACATCTTGAAAAACGAAATGCGCTGCGATAAGGAACCAGCAATCCAAACAAACAGGATAAATCAATTACTGATCATCGGATGACCACCGCATTAAAGGATGTTTGCGATTGCTTGTGCTTTTGAAGGTAATTAAAATTAGAAATTACGGAAAATTAATTATAATTAAAAGAGGTAGTGTTTGAAAATAAAAATGCCTTTGAGCAAAATTTAAAATGGTAGTGTTTGATAAAAAAGTGCCTTCTATCATTTATTACACAAATTTATGAAAATGCCAAGAAGCTACTAAAAGCAACCCATTTGTTGCTTATAACTTTTGACTTTTAAGTGCTTAACTATAGTAGAAACAATTATTATCAAACACTCCATTTAACTCAAATTAAATTAAAATCACAAAAGTGCTTTGAATAAGCAATGGAAAACACTCCCTAAACCCGAAGCCAAAATCGAATCATCTAAAACAAATAAGAACTTGCAACTGGAATTTCTCAAGCTTCACATGCAAAAATTCACCTAACTTTGAAAGAAAGACACAAACAAACATCTCAGTTTATATCAGAAGCTTCAAGATCAAGCAAGAAAAGCCCTCACCGCCATATCCTCCGCTCGTTTCTGCAGCTCCACCCTCTTCACCTGAGGCGAAGCTGCAGACATCGCCACCCCAAACTGCGCCGCCACTACCTTCGGCACCTCAACCCGAACCGTGGCATTCTCCCTAACCTTCACCAGCCACGGATCATCCAAGAACTGCTCAACCCCAGCCACCTCCTTCAAAAAGTCGTTTCTGCCCTTCTCCCCCTGCAATCCCCTCGGAAAACCCAGAGCACAAAAACATATCTTTCGGCTGCATTACACACAACAGCAGCTCAAAACACAAAACCAACATCATATACACACATAACGCACACAGTGAGCTGCTCGAAACATGATAAAAACAGAATGACAGGATTAGATACATAGAGAGCTGTATCTATAGATTCTATACACAATTATTATTAGTATTCAAATAAAATAATGGGCTGAGCTTTGATAAATAGAACGGTAGTTAGTACCAGGTAATTGGGCAAGCGACATGAAAGGCCATGCTAACATGAGCCGAAAAATGAGGGGGAAATTTTTTGAGTGGTGTAATTTGAAAATAAATTGCGAATTGGAAAAATTAATTTGGGAAAAACGGCATTCACGATTTGGGAATGTGAAAATGTGGGTCTACCTTGCAATTTTCGGTTTAATAAGTGCAGGGGAAGTTTCGGGTTTGCTCCATTTATTTTGGGGAAATTATAAATTTGACCCTTTGGATGTAAATGAATGTGTTGTTTGTGGGGTCGGGCTTAAGTAAGTCGAGATAATTCGTCAGCCACTTAGATCGATTCGAGATAAATGAGTCGAGCTCGAATTACTCGAGTAGATGTTGAGTTTGAGCTCGTTGATACTCAATTCGACAAGTTTGCGAGCTTAGTTGAGTTTATTTGAAAATACTAGTTTACGTTTTAGAGTCGACATAATTATAGATATATTATCATTCTAAATTAAATAAGATGAAACTCTTTGTAGTATAATTAATGTTCTCAATTTTAGTGGAATTTTTTATATTTTATTTTGTATAGATGAAGTCAGTTAAGTCGATCTTTAGCTCAACGAGTTTCTACCGAACCGAGCTCGAGTTTAAAAGAATAACTCGGTCGAGCTCGAGCCTCGAGTCTGCCAATACCCGGCTTGACTCGTCTCGTTTACACCCCTGTAGTACCCCTCTTTCAGGAAATTTCACTAGAAAAACTGAATTTTAGGAAATGTCTCAACTCGGGAGCCTGAATTTTAGTGTTTTCTCAATTATGGGCTTAGATTTTGAATTTCATTATCAATAAATAGCTTACGTCTTGAAAAATGAAATACATTACCTTATTTATAGAAGGTTCAGTTTGATATATCGAAATTATACTGAAATTTTCAATCTACTGCGTACTGAATCTTTCGTACATCGAATGATATTTCATATTTTTAAAGACGTAAGTCCTGAATTAAAAATAAAATTCAAAACATAGGCCCCTAATTGTTAAAAACTCAAACTTCAAGCCCTTAAATGAGAACCTTCGAGATTCAGGCCTTCATCATAAACTCTGGTATTCGAAAACTCAAATTTCAACTAGATCATTATAGGGTATGTTTATTTATGAATGGGATAGAGCGGGAGGCGGAAAGTTTGAATGTGAATTTTTTATTATATAAATTTTATATAATCTTAGCTTATTCTAAGATATTGATTTCAGTTATTTTATCCTACCACACAACTACTAATATCATATTTAACTGTTAAGCTCCTATCATTGGGGAAACTTCTATTGTATCTCAATTTCCCTTCTGGAACGATTGCGGTGTTGATTATATAAAAAAAAAAATCGACATCTCTATCTAACCTGAAATATAACACGCCATATCGTGTCTAAGAATTACCCTCACAATTATTCTCAATCTCTCCTGATTTTATTGGATAATCGTGTTATATGATGTTTGTTCATTAACCGTTCCCATACTCTAATTATTGAAAAATCAATTTATGGCGTGCAATAGTAAGTAATCAAGTCAATCAAGCAAATATTCAATACACATACAATTTTTCACGTAAAACATTAACTAAACAGAACAATTCATGATCGAATAGATACATACTCTCTAAACTCTACAATATAATTCAATGGTCTATAAAATAATCTCTTATAGCAATGAAGTAAATGAATAACATTGTTCTACAAATAAAATAACTCGAAAAGACAAATCAAAGAGTTATGGCGCAACTGCGAGATCCTCCCGGATATAGTGAGCTCACTGCTACTCCTCTCAGCTTTGTACTACTCTCTCCGGCTCTTCTCGTTGATGTACCACGATACTCTATAATATTCATAATGTATGAGATGCTCAATTCGATCAAATCGTGGCGGTATACAGATATTGAATTTTAGACTCAAAAGTCGAATTTTTATCCTCTCAGATGTTATGATGACGTATTTAGGTCAGTCTTCTCGTCGTTTGCTCTTGGCCTTGTTCGACTATTCTCCGAGAATTCATAATTGCTCATTTTATTATGAAAATTTGAAAATTTTGCTAAAAAAGAAATACCTCGTGAAATTTACTCAAAATGTAAAAACAATGGTAAAAGAGCCAAATTAACATTTTTACCATTTTTTGTCAGAAAAAATAAATACAAATAATCATTACTAAATTATAATTATTACTATTAAATCTGCACATGATCTTCAGACAAAAATTAAATCCGACAAAATATGTGAGTATATTTAATGCTTCTTTTGGCGGTTTTTCTTATTAATTAATTTTATTAATGATTAAGTTTGGATTTTATTAATGATTAAGTTTGGATGTGTTTTTGTTTTTTTTAACCTTTAAATCTCATTTAATTTTACTTTGACTGACCTGTTTAAAGTAATGCCAAATAATAGTAATAATAACTAATAACTAATTACTAATAACTAACTAAGTAATTAATAATAACTAATAATTAACAATAATAATGATAATGAAAAGGTGACCGTTGACTTATACAATTTCCCGAGTGTCATATCATTGTCTATTTTAGGAAAAGGGAGATTTGTGTTCGGTTCGATTAAAGTTCGTTCAAACTCGATTCGATTAATAGGCCAAATATAATATTAGAAGCTCGATAATATTTTAGAGAAGCTTAAACAACAGTACAATTCGATTGGACTTGACTCATTTACAACCATTCTTTACTTCAAATACTTTACGGCGGAAAAAATCAATTTTAAGTCATGTATGTTAGAGATTGTCCAGAAAAAGGCATGTATGTTTCGAAATTTCAATTTTAATCCATTATGTTTCGAAAAATGTTCAATTTAAGGACAGTAGACGCGGGCGACTAGTTATTGTGCCGCACATGACCCAATAAATTAGAGGGTTTTCGGTAAAACAGCTTATGTGGCAGTTATGAATTCAAATTTACATGCAAGTAATTTAATAAACCCGAAACGACGAGTTATTTCTCGAGAAAGTAAAGCTGAGGTGAATTTATATTTTGTATGTTTTAATTGGTGTGTTGATTTAATTATTTGACATGTACACCTGAATTCATAACTGTCATTTTAGCTTTGAGCAAGTCTTGTGTGTGCCGGTCACACGTGTGACGGAATACACTTTTGCAGAAAAAAATTGATACTTTATAGATAAAAGCGACATTTTTACTACATTGATACTTTTACAATAAAGGTGATATTTTTGTTTGTTCCATAAAAAATGATACTTTTACAGATAAATGTGATACTTTTACCACAAAAGTGACATTTTTTTCCCGTCACACCGCGTGACGGTCTCATATAAGTTTTTACCTTTAGCTTTTTGACTTGAAATCCTCAATTGATTAGGTTACCTGTACATATTCTGACACAGTTAGTAGTCGCGTGCGTGTAATGTTCTTTAATTGAACTTTTCGTAACATAATTAACTAAAATTGAAATTTCAAAACACGCATAATTTTTTTTAGACGGACCCTAACATACATGATTAAAAATGAATATTTATTAGTTTTCAAGCGTTTTATTGCCTAAATCTGTAATTTAATTTATTTATAAATATTAAATATATAGTTTAACTTTCAACCTCTGTACGTGTTAGCCATGCAAACGATATAAAATAGGAGGCAAACATTTTATAGCATCTCCCCCATTTTACCATTTCGACTTTGGAGAAGTTGGAGGTCATTCAGACCCTCCGACTCTTTTCACCGTTTCTTCCCTCATTCCCCAATTCAATCCCTAATTCGAATTCCTCTCCACTCCTAATCTCAATTTCAATCACTTCCCCGGGATATTAATCCGCTTATTGCAATCTAATCGGAAGCGATTTGTATATCACCGATCAAATTCAGAAATCCACCAGTTCTGGAGTTTCCGCCGCGTATGATCGAGAATCGAGGGGTATAATTTTCTGGAAGCTGCAATTACTTTCTCTCTGAGATATTAATCCGTTTATTGCCAATCTAATTGAAGCGATTTGTATATTACCTGTCAAATTCAGAAATCCACCAGTTCTGGAGTTTCCGACGCGTATGATCGGGAATCGAGGGGTGTAATTTTCTGAAAGCTGAGAGGTAGATGGTTGAGATGTCGAAAATGATGCCGATTTGTGACAGTCTCTGCGTGTGTTGCCCCGCAATGCGGCCGCGATCGCGACATCCGGTTAAGCGGTACAAGAACCTGTTGGCGGATATATTTCCGAAAAATACGGTTTGTTCCATCTTTTGTATATTATATGAATATTCGATCCAGTTACTATTGTTTCCCCCATTGAACAAAGAAGAAGTTATTATTGTTGGAAAAAGACGCAGTTTATGGCTTCTTATTATCTTAAGATTACATCTTTGATATTTTTTTGTTGTTATTTTCTTTTTGATATGTTGTCTTGAGTAGTTCTGCTTTTTTCTTGACATCTTGGATCTCTCTTTACATCGTATGATGAAAATATTGATTTGTTGGAAGAATGAATGACTGGAAGTTTCTAATGTTTCATGCAACAGTAACAGTGTTACACCAACTTACTTGGAAGAAGTACACAGTATTATTGTTAGAAAAAGACTCAGTTTATGGCTTCTTGTTATCTTAGATTACATCTTTGATGTTTTTTTGTTTTTGATATGTTGTCTGGGGTAGCTCTGCTTTTTTCTTGACGTCCTGGATCTCTCTTTATATCGTATGATGAATTTTTGATTTATTAGAAGATATGAATGACTGAGAATTTTTCTTAGGAGCAGAAGCGACCTTTGAGATTTTGATACATGAACAGTAACAGTATTAGACCAACTTACTAGGATGAAATGCACAGCACAATAATTTTATTAGATTAATGATTCATTTTTAGATTTTGCTTGTCTTTTTTCATTCACAAGTTATGCATTTGACCACGATAGTTTCTCTAACTTTGGTCTTCCAAGATATCTAGCCGAGTTTGTCAGTTGACCCCATAGCTGAGAGTTTTTCATTTTCTGGTACTACTCGTAAGTGACCGTCTGGTCAGTTTGTGAAGTTTGATAATGGGCTTCATTTGTGGCCAGAAGATTTAAAAAGCACATATGTGGAAACTTGTACGAACAAAGTTATACTTGGTTTGTTAGCAAACTCCAGAATATCATCTGAATTTTTTTTTCCTACAAATATATGAAACTTGGAAGTTTAGAGAAGTCTTTAGAATCTCTAAACTCATGTATGTTTGAAGAAAAGGTTTCTGCTGGGTAAGGTGTTCCTGCTCAATACAACAGATCTGTTGTTTGACGGAAGAGTTCGTGTTCTGATTTGAAGCTCCTACTCAAATACTATTCTAATATTCTGCTCATTTTTGGTTGGTCAATGAAATTATCTTAAAGTAGAATCTGGCTTTGTTTCACAAGCAGTAGTGCTTTATCTGTTTTGAAGAAAATGGCAGCTGAGTCCTGCATTTACACAGGCTCTGCTAGTAGATTAGATAGAATGAACAATGGATGCGTTAGAACGAACATGAGGCTTGTCCCAATATTTGAGAAAAGGATAGAGGCACTTGTAAGATCTTTGGAAATTGTGGGTAGAAGGCATTAGAAGCCTCAATACGGTGTAGAATAAGTGAAAGGGAAGATCTGAATAATCAATTAACAAAAGACATGTTATACTTAAATATAAATGAGATCATGTGTTTCGATCAACAAATGATCTATATAGCCGACCCCACATAGTTTCATAAAGGCTTGGTTGTTATTTTGGTATTTTTGACGAAATATGCTTGTGATTTCATCTTTAGAAAAGAAAAAATCGCTTGCGTGTTGTGTTCCAATAAACTCCTCCATCCCATAATGAGAGTCATGTTTCAAAATTCTATATCTTGTTTTATTTGTCAAATTAAAAATTTCAAATTTTCTATTTCATGAATTTGTTACATACGATTAAATAAGTTAAATAAAAAAAAAGTCGTGAAAGTGACAATTGACTGTTTTCATGGAGTTGACCATTCATCAACTTAACCAAAAAAAAAAGTTGTACCTTTTCAAACATGACTCATTATGGGACGGAGGAATATCTATTATAAAGAGAGAAAAATAACAAAAGATTCATGGATCAAAAAGAATAATCAGCAAAAGACAAGTGAGTTAAGCAGATATATGATAGTAGGTACCTAAACAAGAATCATTTCTTTATTGGTTTGGGATCTTGTGTTATAGAGACATATCATTTGAAGTTATCTGTTTATTATCTTACTTATTGTACCTCTTACTTTTGACAGCAGGAAGAACCTAATGATCGAAAAATCAGTAAATTGTGTGAATATTGTTCGAAAAATCCTCTTCGAGTACCCAAGGTTAGGCTGCTTGAGTTACACTGTCATCGTTACCTCTTCACTGTAATATTGCTATGCATGGCTTCCCTTGGACAAAATAATAGAGTGCATTTGAATGTTCTACAATTGGAATATTTTATATTCTCAATGGCTGCTAAATTTTCACTTAAAGAAACAACTGCTGACTGACCATGGATTATTGACCAGATTACAAGTTTACTTGAGGAAAGGTGTTTTCGGGAGCTGAGAAATGAAAATGTTCATTGTGTAAAAGTTGTCATGTGTATCTATCGGAAGTTGATCATATCTTGCCAGCAGCAAATGTGAGTTCAGTTACACTTTTCTCTTCGTTTGAGTTGTTGCCCAGTGGTCTGAGTTTGTGGTTACTGGTCTATAATTGGCGTTCTTACATTCTTTAATTGATTTGAAGACTGAGGGAATAAATTGACCGAGGCAATTATGAATCTATCGTCATATTATATTTCCTGTTAAAAAGGGTTATAAAAAAAAAATCTGGATGCACAATTAGTGCCACAGGGGCTTTATTTGATAGCTGTGAATCGCTATCTTCCGCAATTGTTATTAGTAATTTGACTGTTTTACAAGTTTTTGATCATAATGTGAACTAGATGATGCCATCATTATCTGCTTCTAGGATATTGTATTTTGCCTACCTCAGGAGGTGATGTCCTCTCTGGATATCACAGTCCATTGAATAAGATTTTTTTATGTTTGTTTCTGAAAGAAAAGTCCAGTTTACTATCAGGTTAAATGTATGTCATGTGTACAGTATATGGGTGCAGGTACCTGGACTTTTTCTAGTTTGAATAGTCAATTCTGCGATATTTTTTCATGAAAATGTTTATGCTAATAGGTCTCGTCTTGTTTCTCTTTAATCAAGAAAATGCATCATCATCATTTAAGAAAAGAAGTAGCGGTCACTGTATTATGAAAAATTGTATTCATGACGTATATTAAAGGATCTCTTATATGTTCAGAGTTGGAGCATCTACTTTGTGGGTGTAGTTTTCACAATTTAAGAGTATAAGAGTACAATATGTTTCTCCATTCTTTCTCTTGAAGATTTCCTGTACACCCTATGTTTGGATTATAGTGTGATGTATTTTCTGGCAGGCCACTGTTTGCTGGTAGTTTTCTCAGTATTATACACATTTTGCTTGAGCAAACGAGGCATGATGAAATGAGAATCATTGGCTGCACAGCTCTTTTTGACTTTATAAATAACCAGGTACTTTTCATCATTCATTTGTCAGCAATATCTGCATTTGGATGGCTCAGCTGATGTGATATTATTTGTTTGTTTAGAAGGATAGTACCTATGTGTTTAACTTGGAAAGTTTGATTCCGAAACTCTGTCAACTGGCTCAAGAAATGGGAGATGATGAGAGGGTGCTTCATCTACGTTGTGCTGGGCTTCAAGCAATCTCTTCTATGGTAAGCTTCTGCTGTTGTGTATATCCTCAGTTGCCAATAAGGTGAAATTCAGGGTAGCCATATGGTCTTCGAGTCATATTATATTTAAGGGTCTCTCAGTGTCTGATTTGACGAGGAACTGGAGTTTTGCCATGTAAATTAGTATTGTCGATTATCGGTCTTAGTTGTAACTTCGGAGGGACTTCTCATCTCTCAATTTTTTCAGCAATAAAATTTTTGTTTCTTATAAAAAAAAAATAAAAATTCTAGTTTTATATTCTAAAATAGATTTGAATTGGATGATACTTTTCTGAAACTTTTGATTGCAGATTTGGCTGATGGGCGAATTCAGTCACATTTCAACAGATTTTGACAATGTAAGTTCTTTCCTATTCTTATTTATATGCTATCATTACTGATGACCAAAATTGTCGTAAACCCTTGGGAGTTCTGTGAACTTCTAGACGTTCCTATCTTTCTGTTCAATTACATCTGGTTTAAGAGCCTTTTTTAGTAACTATCTAACAGTTATTATTGTGTCTTACAACATATTATACATAAGTTGCATTGTGTTTCATCTCGTATGCATAGCTGATATTATCCATTAATACCTGTTGCTGGTCCCGTTTGGGTCTCTATGGCATCATAACTTATGAAGAGCAGTATTAGTTCCTCTGGAAGATGGTAAATGTGATTGGTATCTGTAAAGAACTTTTTGTACTTGGTATTTTGGAATTCACATATTTTCTTATTGATGAGTTTTGCATTATATTGGATATATAAGGAGAAGTGGTACTGCTTGCCTGCTTGTGCTAACTTCTTCCTTTAATAATTATTCTATGTGTTAAAACTAATTTTGGGTTTGACATATGTCTGATATTTCTCATATTTTTACCAAGGTATGCATCTGCAATTTTTCTGCTCCATAATTATGTCTTGTTTATCAAAAGATCAGGTTGTTTCTGCTGTCCTGGAAAATTGTCAAGACAGCTGTGATCAGGGTACCCAGAAAAATTCTGATCCAGAAGAGGATAAAGTTGAAAGCCAAAACCCGTCAGGATCAGATGTTTTGAAAAGGGATATTTCTTGGAGGAAGATTGTTAATGAAAGGGACTATTATGCCATGTAATTCCTCTGCTTGGGACTATACCTCTTCAGTCATGTTTTTATTTAGATGGTCGTCATCTTGTTGTCACTTTCTTATCAATTACTTTAATGTAAAACAGAACAGATAATCAAAGCTGTAAATTCTGGTCAAGAGTCTGCTTGCATAACATGGCAAAGTTGGCTAGAGAGGCTACTACTGTTCGGCGTGTTGTCGAGGCCTTATTTTGTTACTTTGATCAGAGCAGTATGTGGTCTCCTGATAATGGACTTGCTCTTCATGTATTGCTGGAGATGCAGACAACCATGGAAATTTCTGGTCTATAACTTTTCTTAGCTAATTTGGAATAAAATTTAGGGAAATTTTTCATCATTTTCTTCCGAGTTCACTTTTTCTGGTTATCATGACCTTGCAGGGGAGAACACTCATCTCTTGCTGTCTTCCGTGATTAAGCATCTTGATCATAAGAACGTTCTGAGAAACCCCAACATGCAGATAGATATTGTTCAAGTTGCTATCTCCTTGATTCGAGTCACAAATGCCCAGCCATCTGTGAAGATTGTTGGAGCTTTTAGTGACATGATGAGGCATTTGAGGAAGAGTATTCATTGCTCTCTGGATGAATCTCAACTGGGAGATGAAATAATTCAGTGGAATAGGAAGTTTCATGCAGTCATCGACGAGTGTCTTGTTCAGTTGTCATATAAGGTGTTTCTTACTATCCTTAACCAGTTACACACACTTTATATAGGCAGTATAGACAACACCTTCTTGCTTCAGCCTTCAGGAAGCTGGCCTGTAGTGGAAGTGATGTTTTGACCACATTAAAACATGACAATTCCAAATGAAACGCACACACGCACACAGTTGAAGACACTTCATAGAAGAGAGCCTAAAGGAATATGGTTTTATTATTATTTTTTTTTTTTTTGCGGCAGGTTGGAGATGCTGGGCCAATTCTGGATGTGATGGCCGTGATGTTGGAGAGCATTTCAAGTGTATCAGTCATGGCTAGAAACACCATTGCAGCTGTCTTCCGTGTCGCGCAGATTGTTGCATTTTTACCAAATATATTGTATCAAAACAAGGCATGGCTCTTGCCATTTCAGAATAGCATTAATTCTCATAGTGGATTGGGACTTTACTCTAAACCATGCTTATATAGTTACTTTATTGCCGTAGGCTTTTCCTGAAGCACTATTCCACCAAATACTTGTCGCAATGGCCAGTTCAGACCATGAAACAAGGCTGGGAGCCCATCGCATATTTTCAGTCATACTTGTTCCATCGTCTGTTTGCCCTTATACTGCCTCCACCAGCCAAAACCTTGCCGATTTAGAGAGGGCACTTTCTAGATCTACTTCTGCATTTTCTTCTTCTGCTGCTTTGTTTGAGAAATTAAGGAGACAGCACAGTTCGTCTCAAACTATAGTAGATCAAGCTGCTGCTGACATCTTAAAAGGTACAGAAGGAAAGCCCAACGACCAATCCTTGTTGACTCGACTGACATCCAGCTACAGTCGAAAGATCAGTATCAAAAGGCCTTCACTTCCTTCAACTTCGGGGATTATGGAGAAGGAACGGGTATATGAAAGCTATTTGAACATTTCTTTTAAGACAGTGAACTGCACTTTGGTAACAACTGTATGCATTTTCGCAGAAAGGAATATCTCTAAAGTTGAAAACTGGACAAATCAGTCTCTTGCTCTCTTCAATCTGGGTACAGGCACTCTCTCACTCGAATACTCCTGAAAACTATGAAGCTATTGCTAATACTTACAGCTTGGTGGTGATATTTTCACGAAACAAGGTAATTTCTGTGTACAATGTTTGAATCCAAGATCACCTTGAACTTATGTTCTCTTTTTCAGTTGATTCAATATATGTGTACACACATACACACCTATATACAGTTATATAAAGAGATATTTGAAACCTTAGAATCTCGCAGTTTTTGAGTTTTCACTCTTTCTAGCTTAATTAGTTTTGAACATTCTCCATGCATTCATGCATAACATCATACGGTGTTCAATGTATACATCAACATACTTTCATACTAATTTGTCGGTTAGTTATTTGAATAACTTGCAAAGATAAATTCGGTCCTCATAGCTGCTGCTTTGCTGAGGTTTGATTTTATCAACACACAACTTACTTAATACTGTAGTATTTAAATTGATCTTCCTTAAATACTGAATGGAAGGTTTTGTAGGTTTGCTTTTGGAGATGTGGCAATCATAACACAACACTGACTTAGTATTATTACATTTCACTTGAGAGTAGCTCATATATGACAGTTTTTCTTCCAACAAAGTAGCTTGTTGCACTTCTCATCATTTGGTTTTATTCTCTGCTTGCTTCTTTATGGTGCACCTATTTTCATGTTGCAGACTCCATATTACTTGCAAGCATTTTCACCTGGATCTATGTTGCCACTTTCCCGTTATGATTTATGTTCGCATTTTTTCTGATGATTGCTTTCTGTTGGTTTCAGAAATCGAGTAATGATATCCTCGTGCAAAGTTTTCAGCTAGCATTTTCCCTAAGGAATGTATCTCTTCGAGGAGGTCAGTTCCAACTGCTGAACTATGCCTTTTTTTATCTTTCTTCGTGCATTTATGATTTTGTAATGAAGAGCGATATTATTGCAAACAAATCACTGGGAACGCCCACAAGTGTACTTTTACTTTATTTGGTGTTTATATTGCATTAGTTTTACATTGACCCTCTCCAGGCTCAGCATAGTACAGGTTCGGTGATTCCTTTCTAATGAGCTTGAGAGCTTCTATCAAAACACTTCTTACCCGTATGCTGTATTCCAGATAGTCGGAAAAAATGTTTACTTTGGGTGATTTTTTATTTAGTAAATTAATTGCTAATATGGCTTTATTAAGGAGAAAACCAGTAAAACATATCAAGGAGATACATAATAGATTTCTGGATTTGTCCTGTATTATGTATTGTTATGTGATGCAGAATATTATAACTGTAAACTTTATCATTCCTATATTTTCTTGTTACCTTAAACTTAATACATGATATGACTCATTTTTGTAGGTACACTTCAACCGTCTCTTCGCAGGTCTCTTTTCACCTTGGCTACATCAATGATCATTTTCTTATCAAAAGCCTACAATTTTCTCTCGCTTGTCACCCATGCCAAGACTGTCTTAAGGGATGAAATAGTAGGTGCAACAGCATAATTGACTGTTTCTGCGGACTTTTGATACTTTTTTATGGCGAATGCGTGAAGTGTTATTGCTGTCTTAACTAATGATCTATAACAGGTTGATCCCTTTCTCCGGTTGGTAGATGACAACAAACTGCAGGCTCTAGGTCAGGAAATAGTAGCAGGCGGCATTTTGAGGATTTACGGGTCTAAGGAAGATGATGAAGATGCATTAAAGTCATTATCAGCAATAAATATTGCCGACGAGCAATCACCAGAATTTTTTGCTTCCATGATTTTGAAAGATCTGGGGAAGGTATCATATGTTACTTATTTTCTTTCTAAATCACCTGATTGGAGTGACAGTATCCATGTCGCACAGTTATGTAGTCTCTTCAAAATTTTGCAATCCATGTGCAGGGTGATCTATCCAGTTTAAAGGACCAGATGCTTAAAGATTTTATTCCCGATGATATTTGCCCTCTGGGAACTCATTTGGTCACTGAAACTGCTGGGAAAATCTATCAACGTGGTTCCTCTGAGGTAGTTCTTAAGTCTGTACTTCGTTCTGTTTGATTTGCTCATTTCTTTTTTCTTTAATATAATTGTTTGATTTACTCATTCAAACTCATATATCCTTGCCATATTGTTTATGCAGGTTGACCATTCAGTATTTTCGGTAAGTGATGAGGATCATACAGATTCATTTGGAAGTCAAGCAGAATCGTGCTCCCTGGTGACTTTGGAGAGTCCCAGTCTACTAAGCGTCGATCAATTTATGGATATGGTATGTTAGCATGTTTATTTGGTTGACATATTGTGTATACTTAGTTGTTATCCTTTAGTTTTACCCCAATACCATGCCCCAGCTGAAGCTGATGGGTGCTGGAGTATTTCCTGAAAAGAATATGTTTTAAGGTCATTGCAACCTTGGGGAACGTTTCATGCTCCATTGTCATGTTAAATGCTAATTTTTTTTTCTCTCCATTTAGTTTTTATCTTTAATTTTTGCTTGTGATTCGATTGTCAATCATGGAAAGAATGATTGTTCAGTATGATAGGCATATACTATTGGGGCTTTAAGGCAAGGATAGGTACTTGAAGTTTAAAAATTCTATCTATGTATGACTGAACGATGCTAATTATTTGAAGCCTAATTGATAACTTCACCATCTACTCTTTAAAAGCAATGCCAATACTTAAAATGCTGGTGGATCTTCTATGTTTTTTTCGTTAACCGTCCATTTTCAAAGACGGTATTTAGGGTGTCTCTGTTTCTTGCTTGGTGTCTGTGGAACTAGTATTATTGAACCATAGGCTAACTAAACCTGTAAGTCTTTCGAGATGCTTGAAATCGGATGTTTCCTTCAAAAGATGTATCAAGCAGATTCATCAGTGATTCAGCCTTCTGCAATTTTGTGTAGACCAATGTCGAAAAGTGCTGCTGATGAATATCATGAATTAGCTTTATGAACTCATGAGTCTGAACTTGTAGGGGCGAAAAAATTGTATACGTGATTATTATTTTTCAGAACAATTTAGATAAAGTAGTGGTAAGCAACTATATGCTTTTGAGTGCTTATTATTTTAAAGTAATTGAGAGTGATATTGCTCCAGGTGTCGCAGACAAAAATAGAGGTTGGGCGCCTTACGTCCTTGACCCCGTCTGACCTTCCATTCAAGGATATGGCAAGCCACTGTGAGGCTCTTCAGATTGGAAAGCAGCAAGCCATGTCCAATTTCATGGCTGCCCCATCCAGTCCGAGTTCGAGCAGTCAGGACAGCACCGATGTACTCGATATGCTGCAGTCTTCATGTCCCGAGCCTGGATATCTTACAGTGAGTTGAACTTTCATACTTTTGCCTATTTACTTTGTCACATTGGTGATTCATAAACCCCCCTGTCCATGAATAATTTTCTTGATGTCGGTAGTGACAACGCTGACAACAGAGTAAGCCTCGACGCCAATATGTAGGGTCGGTTTTATGCATGGGCCAAGCATGTTATCTTTTGTATTTAACATAAACCCCCTTCGTCCCTTGTGAAGAGTCCTGTTTAAAAAAGGTTTCTTGACCCAAAATTAGATTCATGTTTCAAAAATCAATGTCTCGATTACAGTCCTAGTAAAAAATTGTAAATTTTACTTTCACGAATAAGTTACATATGATTGAATAAGTCAAATAAAAAAATAAAACAGGTCAAGCAAACGATTTGATGGTTTAGAGTCTCATTAAGGGAATGGGTGTACTTTTAGAGGTTCATGTTGGCACATAACAGTTAGAGCGAGTCACTACACCTTCTCCTGTGTGATATCGAAAATAAGAACACTATCATTGCACGTTTGTACCTCCAGATTTTTTAAATTTTTTTCTTTCTTCTTTTCCACAGACACCATCGACGACTGGTGCCCCCATTAGTTGTGCTGCTGAAGTAAAAACCGACGCGGACTTCTTTCACTTGCCAGCTTCAAGTCCTTTTGACAACTTCTTGAAAGCTGCAGGTAGTTGATAATATTTTTTGTAATTTTGGGGAAGGTATACATGGGAAAAGCGTATATAAAAATACAGGTATATACAAACAATACATACATCTATAGCCTCACAGGTTGTTAGTCTCTCGCGTCGATCTGGCTCGAGCCCACACGAAGGATTCGGTTAAACCGACCAAGTATACGAGAAAAGTGTGTTGTATAGCCGAAATTTTTTGTATGGTGTCTATTCAAGCAGTGATTGTATGTTTGTACTGTCTTGGTTGTCCAAGTATGTGATGAGAGGTTGAAATGCTCATTCATTTGTAAATTCAAAACAAAATATATTGATATTAATACCAAAATAAAAATTCGATTTTGTTTAGAGGTAACTATACTTGTTTGGCTTTTGTTTTTTTCCCTCGCAGAAAAATGTGAATTCTATATTGAAGAAAATAATTTCTAGCTTCCATATTTTATATTTGTTGGCAGTCGTGCAAACACTTAAATAGGACGTTGTGCGTATAAATTTCCGCGAGATAAGAGTTATTTTGATATAAAAATTGTTGTTTTTGAGTGTCGATATTGATACAAAAGAGTTATTTTGATATAAAAATTGTTGTTTTTGAGTGTCGATATTGATACAAAAGCGATCATTTTCAGAAAGTAATAGTTTTTTTGTGATAAAATGAACATTTTTTACGTTAAAAATTATGAAAAATTACTTCTGTCCTGTGGAAGGTGTTGTACAAGTCACTCAAAATGTATTCTGTTTTTTCCTTTTTTTTTTTTGCAATTTTAATGCTAGCTCAATTCTTTGTGAAAATATGCAAGATAAAACTTATTTGATAGATAATTATAATCTCCAAATCGTCATAACAATTTTGACATTGAATTTGAAGTTTAGTACTCAGCTTACGAGCACTTATGTCGAGGAAAACAAAATGAACACATATATAATATAGACTTATATGTGCAAATAGCCGGTTCGATACATATGTGACTTTTGTTCTAAAAACATGGTCAAACTTTAGAAATATAGAATTTTGTTAGTAAATTTAATGAAAGTAAAACCTAAATTATGGTTTACACAATTTATTTTATTTATTAAATTAGCTTATTCAATTTATTTGTAACATCTAATTTAAATTATGTACGATAACTAGCAAATCCGAATATTAACTTAAAAATATATTTATCGAGTATAATATCTATCTATAATGATATATAAAAAACAAAATTAGGTAGGGAAGAAGAATAAAGATGGATCCGACCCAAATTGTTGGAGCCGGCGGCGACTTGACCCGACTGATATATACACACGCTCTCCAGAATCTTCTTCGATCACTTGAAGCATCAGCAGCTCAGAAGTTGAATCTACGCTTATTACTTTAAGAAATTGTACCGATTACAGTAAGCATTTGCTCAATTGTTAAGCTCTTTCCAATTACAATTTCGTTTATTTAATCCGGTTGTTTGCTCCATAATGATTACTAATTTGTCGCTTAACATGATCTTCATTTTGCAATCTGTAGCTTCTGAGTAGCTCATTTGATCGAAATCAACGGTTGTAGTTTCAATTACTGAACAATATTGTTTAAATTTATATGTTGTTTATTTAATTGTTTTATCCGATTTGATATTTTCGCCACTAGCATTTCATTTATTGAATCCGGTTGTTTGCTCCATAATGATTACTAATTTGTCGTTTAACATGTTTTTCATTTTTCAATCTGTAGCTTCTGAGTGACTCATTTGATCGAAATCAACAGTTTTAGTTTTAGTGTTACTGAACAATCTTCTCTAATTTATATGTTATTTAATTAATTGTTTATCCGATTTGATATTTGTGTTGTGTGATGTTGTAGAAACCATCAAGGATTCGAGTAATGGTGGAATTGGACGAGCAGCAGAGCGCACCTTCAGGTGAGTGTCTAATTTAAGCTGCTTTTAGATACTGTCTTCGGCAAATTTTGCCTATAAAGGATGATATCCAAATCCATCTTATTAGGAGATCAATAATTCAAAGTTTCTATAATTTTAGGATTAGAAACCTTATGCAGTGATGGAACATTTGTCTTTTGCAGATCGAGATGGAGATGATGATATTGTTACTGAAGGTGTCTCAGTTGTGCATGGAGAGCCTCCGCAGTATGAAAGTGCTCCCCCTAAAGTAGATTCAGTGGTGGAGGTTCTCCATGAAAAAGTGACGAAGCAAATTATCAAGGAAGGCAATGGCCAAAAACCATCGAAGTATTCGACTTGCTTTGGTAGGCCATTGGCAGTAATCCTTGCATTATGTGTACTGAATTTGATCATATTTATGGATGGAAGTTCATACACTGCACTTTTAGCTTCATGTCTTTTCTATACCAATACCTTCACATTATGAAACTGGCATTTCCAAAATCAAGGTACTCGAAAACATTTGCTGGCATACGATAGTTTTGAAGTATTCCCGCTTGTGGAATTCATAGTTAACCATCAAAATGTTCGACTTGCTTAGGGAGGCCATTGACAGTCTCGTTACGTGTACTGTATTTGATCATTTTATGGATGGAGTTCATACACTTTTAGCTTCATGTTTTTTCTATATCAATGCCTTCAAATTCTAAAACTGGCATTTACGAAATCAAGGTACTAGATAACATGTGTTGGCATATGATATTTTTGAAGAATTCCCGCTTGTGGAATTCATAGTTAACCAAGGCATTTCTTAAATGATTTTGTTTTTCTTCGTTTTCTGGTAGCAAGGACCAGTTAAAATGACACTGACTTAGTAAGTGGGTTGTCTTATAAGCTTAGTTGCATTAACATATCTGAATTTTCTGCTGAGGTTACCTCTGCATGCATTCAACTCTCTGGATATATACCTCTGTACCCTAATCATTTTTGTTCCAAATGCTGCTATGATCAAACATGAACTTTGTGTGATTTCTAAATGTAAGAGAAGATCGATCCTGGATATAAATTTTTGTCGCGATCTGATTTTACTGTGGAAGTGCTGTGTAGGTTGGTAATCTCTACATTACTAGAAATTAGCAAGAGAGAGGGCCCGTGAAATCTAATATTAATTGTCCTCTCGTTTACTCATGCTCATGCATATACATTCTCCAGGAAAAGCTGGTAAAAAAATGTGTTTTATGTGGAAGGATGATTGGTTTCGCATCCTAGTTTTTGTTTTTCATTTTATATTTTCTTATTTAAATATTTGTTTTTTTTCGTTTTCCTGGTAGTACATTATAGGGCATGGACTGAAAGCACCCAACACAAATTCGAAGATACATGGCAAGAACAGCAACCCCTTGAGCTTGTCATAGGCAAAGGTTTGCATTCCTTTACCCCAGCATATTCCCTGTTCTTTTCTTTTTTGTGGTCTTTAGACTGTATGTTTGGTCCACTGTAGCAAGTACCTTTGCTATTGCTTCTTCTAGTTTGTCCATTTATTTTATTTCTACGGTCACTGTATGAGACGACAACATTACAGATTTCACGACAGCAGTTTGTAGAATTATGCTTCACCTTTGGCGGAAAACCTTAATTCAGATGGTTGATTCTTGGTCTTTCGATCATACAACATTTGTATATAACCTGGATTTTGTTTTGTGGAAATGTAATATATGTTTCAATACTCTTCACTACAGAGAAAACAGAATTGACCGGGTTGGCTATTGGCATTTCCAACATGAAATCTGGTGAACGTGCACTGTTACATGTTGGTTGGGAACTAGGGTATGGAAAAGAAGGAAGCTTTTCTTTTCCCAATGTCCCTCCAATGGCAGATATCATATATGAAGTGGAATTGATTGGTTTTGATGAAACCAAAGAAGTGAGTGCTTGAAAATTTTATGTACATTATATTCATGAGAAAAAGTTAATAATTTCAGTGCTTGATAATATTTTAAAGGGGAAAGCTCGTGGTGACATGACAGTAGAGGAGAGGATCAGTACAGCAGACAGACGAAAGATGGATGGAAATGAATTATTCAAGGAGGAAAAACTGGAGGAAGCAATGCAACAATATGAAATGGTAGCAGAGAATTTATGTTGAGCAAATTGTTTTATTACATTTAGATTCATTCATTTACTGAGAATAGTTTTGTGCTCTAGGCCATAGCGTATCTCGGAGATGATTTCATGTTCCAGTTGTTCGGGAAGTTTCGTGATATGGCTTTGGCAGTAAAAAATCCTTGTCACCTCAACATGGCAGCATGCCTGATAAAGCTCAAGCGCTATGATGAAGCCATTGCCCAATGTGGGATTGTACGTATAAAGTTTTGGTGTTATATTTTCTGTTACCTCTGCTGTTATCGAACGAACCTCTTCTCAAGCTTCAGTAAGAAAGAAAATATATTAACAGCAGTATACTCCCTTTAGAATGAAATAAAAACTTCTTAAAAATTTATGACAATCCCCATGTACCTCCAACTACACCCCGTCTAGGCGCTAGACGTCGTTGACCGCCTATGTTATTTCCCCGACTCCTCCCGCCTAACCCTGCCTAGATCCGATTAACCCCGCCTAGACCCTGATTAAGGGTTAGACCCTAGTCTGCCGCCCGACTAGCGCCTAGCATTTTTTGGAACATTGTAATGCTAAGTATAATTTTTCTCCGAACGACCATTTGGTTTCCCGATGTTGTAAAACCTTTCTGCATATAGCTAACGCGAAGATTCAATATTGGATATTTGAAACCTCACAATTTTGCAAGTCTTGAATACACTCCAACACTTTGCAGGTGTTGGTAGAAGATGAGAACAACGTCAAAGCCCTTTTCCGACGTGGGAAAGCTAGAGCAGAACTGGGGCAGACGGATGCTGCTCGCGAGGATTTTACCAAGGCACGAAAATACGCCCCAGAAGACAAAGCAATAGCGAAAGAGTTGCGTTTGCTTGCAGAACATGACAAAGCTGTTTACCAGAAACAAAAGGAGCTTTACAAGGGATTGTTTGGACAAAAGCCAGATCCCAATCCCAAACCCAGAAATTGGCTGGTTTTGTTTTGGCAGTGGTTGTTGTCGTTGTTTAATCGCCTCTTCAAAGGACAACGGCAGAAAGACGACTGATGTTACACGTGAAGTGAGTCGTATTGCTTAAGAGTGAGTAAGACATGACTGTGCAACTCCCATATAAGTGCACTTGTTTCTGTTGCTCAGATACTGTCAACTGTATTCACTCTAATAACCCCGGTTGTGGAATTGTTGGTGGTGAAGTTTTAATTCAGTTTTGCATAAATCATAAATGGTTTGTTCAGTATGTCAACTTTACACACACACAACGGAGGAGGGAGAGGTGGCAATTTGGCCCGTCCAGCCTAGCACGGCCCATCCCATTGGGCTGAGACAATAAGCCGGGCTGGCTCTGTTCGGCCCTATGGTGTTGTGGGTCAGCAATTATTCAGTCCACTAATCCCTCTTACACATACAAAGATTTTCAGACCGGTTTGTGGTCCGTCGGGCTTTTCGGCCATTGGTCCGATGGTCCTGGTGGCCTAGATTTTTATGGTCCATCCCATCTAAAATGTTGGGCCGGACAGATCTTATCGGCTCTAATGGAGGGATGATTAAAAAATGGATAGATAATCAGTTTTTTCACCCAATTCAGAAGGGGAAGATGAAAGTTCCTTCCCATATGATTTGAATTAACGCTTGGTTTGTTGTTTAAAGAAAATTGTATCCATTGTTTCTCCATAAAAACTTCAGAAGTTGTTTTAATTGATCTACGTCAAAGGATGAAATTTAAGTGATTTAATTTTACGGGAATATCAATCGAAATTTTGGTAATTACTTTTGAAAAATACTAAACAATACATTAAAATCTGAAAATCTTACACGATGTTTCACAAATTATTATAACACTTAAATGCAAATATAATTTTAAAGTTTTATGCAAATCAACATGTTTATAACTAAATTATAAATATTAAACTATGTAAACATTATTTGGCAACATAATACACTTTCCGAAGTCTTTTCATACAACTTTACTTATTAATACCAAAACAATGACTACGAGGCTCAAATGAAACAAATGATTCATCTTTATCTAATCAATATTGGTACCGACTAAACACTGAGCGTTTACTTAAGATTGGGGAGTGCTAGACCAAATCTGATTGAGAGAATTAAAGAGTTTTTTCTATTGGAATTCGAACCTCTAAATTTACTGAGTCAAATCTTAAGCAAACAGACCCTAAAAATAATTATAATGAAAGTTATCCAAAATATAACACACTAGCAAAATAAACGTCAACCAACGAAATGAATTTACCAACAAACTATATAATATATAGAGTTAATTACAGCAACTTTATCAAACTATCAGTGTTTTTGCACATAACTCATTAACTTTTTTTTCTTGGCACCAATACAAACTATACAGGTTTCAAGAGAAACAAAGGAACTTAATCGAATTTACACCTTGCAGCCATAATTTCGTTTCGATAACTTAAAAAAATCGAAAATTTTCAGACAAATTTAAGCAGGGAAGATCACCAAGGTTGTCTAGGCATAGACATCCAAGCACAATAAGCACAAACAATCTTCTGTGACATATAAACATAAACAGCAAATGAAATGCTCATCAAAGTAATATCTTTCCAATCCCCCTTCTTTTTTGGACTCATATTGTCCTCCAATTTCTTCTGGATCTTCTCCACACCCACCAGAAGCTTCTGGAACACTGATCCTTCTCGGTTCTCCTTTTCTGCTTTCTTCGTTTTCGCGTCGCGATTCTGGCAACAGATCCGACTGCGATCGCTTCTGCTTCTCACAACAACAAAGGAGTTGTGATTGGGGTGACATAATGGCCCAATTGATAGAGCTGCCATGGAATTTATGCAGAAATAGAACAGAGAAATTCTTGAAATGGCTTGGATAGATTGATGGAATAATGAGCAAATTGGGGAAGAAGAAGAAGAAGAAAGGTAGATGGTTGTGTTTGGAGGTGAGGACAAAATGAGAAAAATATCTTCAAGAAACTTTTCTTAGCTTTCATGTATGGATGAGGCGCAGGTGTGAAAGGCCCTCCTTGTCCTAAAAACTAAGAGGTCGCAAAATCGGTTCGGTCCGGCTGATATTTTTAGATGGGCTAAAAGTTCGAGGGATTTCGGATCGATCTGAAATTGTAGAATAAATAAGGGGGTAGGTTTCCCTGAGCTTGATCATTTTTGGCCAGATGGAATTTTGAGCCAATATGACCGACATTTCAGATGGACTGGACTAGAAATGTAGGACTGAAATACCATTAGACCTAACAAGCTCAACTCGATGAGCTAGAGTCCAACGGATCCCGGCCCCACTTGAAGATCTCACTACATTTAAGGGAATAAGTTTGGACGGGCTTGATAATTTTTGGCCCAATTAAATTTTGGGCCGGCACAACCAAGTAGGGCATCCCGAATTGTCAATTCTACCGAAAACAGAGATTTGAATTTTAGAAGTTCTCAATTTAGGACCTGAATTTTGAGTTTTTCTCAATTAGAGGTCTGGATTTTAAATTTGTTCTCAATTCAGAACTTACATCTTGAAAAATATGTAATATTATTTGAAGAATCCAAATTTTCGGTATAAAGTACATTGAAATTTTCGATATATGGTAGTGAATCTTTCGTACTTCGAATAGTATATCAAGACATGGCTTATGCTTATAGTCAAATTTCACCAAAACACTTGTAACAAATTAGCTTTCACTAAGTTTCTGAATATTTGAAGAGTAACAACACTACTTTGCTGCCCCAAAAGAGATCAAGGATGCTTGTATTTCCTCTAGTGTCCGGCCCTTGGTTTCCGGAACCAGCTTCGCGACGAAGATGACAGTAAACCCACATACAGTTGCAAACGCGAAAAAAGTGCCTGTTATAAAAACACGCGCGACTCAGAATCAGGAACTATGAAGTAGAATGAGAAGAAGAGAGTAAATTACCTGCAGAGCTCCACTGCGCTAGAAAGTTGAACGAATACGTTATAATCCATGAACCCAACCAGTTTACCACTGTCACCATGCTTCCAGCGTAACCTTTCACGTTTATTGGGAATATCTGAAAGAACCACCCAGTGAGATCATACAGTGTGCAATCCCAAAAGAAAGAATCCTGTTTCGACTTTTCTGTTCCTTCTCTTATTCTGTCCCGAAAATAGGGTCATGTTTCAAATTCCAGTTGTTCTATAATGCTATTATGCAAAAATGCGTTTGAGTTCAATGTGATTGAATAAAATTAAGAAATAAAGAGGCTCGTATAAGGTTGTATCTTTATTCAATTGACCGAAAAAAGAAGTTTAATTTGACGAAATTATGTACCTCGGACATTATAACCCAAGGAATCCCTCCCATGCCTAAAGAGAATGATCCTGTAAATATCTGATGCAAGTACAACAGACAACTCCGTCTTAGCTTTTCTTGCACGTCGATTTTTTAAATTATAGCAAACTTGTGCTAAACGTTTATAAGCGTTGAAGTATTTTGCAAAATGCTGTGCATTACCAAGACCCCAACGAGTGCTAGAAATGGACTGGAATCCCAAAGCTTAAGGTCCTGAACAGGGACAAAGACGAATTAAATTCCAGCATTTTACGTTTTGAGAGCAAAACAGATTCGTATATAAGCCAAACCTGTAATAAGAATGATAATCCGATTAACAAGCATCCCAAGCATGTCCCCGTCACCGAGACCTGCACCAGACCATGTTACCTTTTATATATTTAAAAAAAAAATCATTATAAAGCCAGTAGGGTAAATCAGCGATTACCAGTAGGAGAGGGCGCCTTCCAGATTTATCCATCAACACCGTTCCTATAACAGTCATCGGAACCTGGAAATGGGAATTTTTTGAGGAGTGGGAACTAACAATGCACGTGAAAGAAATCTTCGAGTCTATTAACCTGAACGATAACCATTGCTGTTGTTCCAACTCTATTTGAGAAACCTGTCGTAATCCAGTGATAATCAGTGACAAATTAGTCGTCTGAATCACTTAGAAGAAACTAGTTTACCTGCGGACGAAAATATTGCACTTGCGTAGTATGCAATTGCATTGACGCCTCCAAATTGTTGCAAGACCATCAGCCCTACTCCGACCTGAATAAATATGGATACTTAATACTTTTGATCATTTCAAGTCACAAATTTGTAGACATTATAAAAGTAAATAGAGTATCTCACTATAAGTGAGTGAGCGTATTTTCTTTGGAACAAGTCGATCATTCTGGAGTCCTTGAGTTGTTCTAGAGTCCTCGTGTAATCCTGTAAAGCACCATGTGTATAAATTCATCTGATTCATAAAATTAGAATGAGAAAGAAGATCGTCTATATACATCCACCAACTGGAATTGAGAATATTCACTCTGATTTCAGCTGCTTCTTCGAAAATATTGGCGTTCTCCCCCCTAAGGCGTACCAAAGACGCTTCACTACCATCCCATTGACCAACCTTAGCCTGTATACAAGACGAGCACAAGTTATCGAACACATTCTAGAACCTTTATTTTACCGAACTTCAACAAAATTCTTTACGATCTTACTAGCCATCGTGGCGACTCTGGAATAAAGAAGAGGCCTAGAAGCTGTACTAGGCATGGAATAGTTCCTGAAACGAAATCAACCCCCTTATCCTTCAATGAAATGATAAGTTTCTTATAGACCGTCTGTGGAAACTAAATTACCTATTAAAGCCAAGAGGCGCCAGGTGATGAAATTACCAAGAAGAAACATCACGGAGGCACCACAGCATATCATCAGCTACAGCATTGGAAGCACTTTATCTTAGCGTCTATGCACAAAAAAAGGTGACTTATTACAATGCAGAGTGAAATTTCCGTTTACCTGGTTGGCTGCAGTGAATGCTCCTCGGAGATTCTTAGGAGTGATTTCTGCTATATATACAGGTACCTATTCGTTTACAAGGCTCAAAACTTTTAACAGATCACAATATGTATGCAAAGCATCTTGAGAGGAAACTCCATGTACCGCGTATGACAGAAGTCCGATTCCAAACCCAGTTGATAGCCTCCCGATATCAAGCCACCAAACATTCTGTGGACAAACAGTTGGACAGTGTTGAATGTGAGGAATTTCATGGACGAAAGAAAAGCTCAAGAAAAAGATGGAAGCAGCTACCTTCGAAAAAGCCATTGCAGACCATCCAACAACATTAAACAACTCCGCGAACCCCATTGCCTGCATTGTTTGATTAGTTATTGCAAGACATCAAAGAATCGTAAGAATGCTCTTAATTCTTTTGGGGGGGAATGGAAATAAATGTTGCCTTACTCCTTTTCTTCCTAAGAGATCTGCTGCTTTCCCACTCAAAATTGCTCCAAACATAGCTCCAATGGTTGATATTGACCCAAACAATGAATACTGCAAAGTGGAGACCGAATTATTTGCTAATAAAATTCAAAATTAGATACATATACACAAAAATTTGAAATCCACTGATTCCAAATCCTTAGATTTCTACTCTATCAATCCAAACACAACCTTAATTAATTACTGATTGATTTTCCTTCAAATCAAATCATTCACAACTGTTTTCATTTCTTCATTAATCGAAAGGCTCACCTCTGCCAACGTTAGGCCAAGGTCGTTCAGAATTCCAGATTGAGCAGGTGACGAAAACCCTACCTGCATATATGCCGTCAATTCGCTAATAAGTATGGCAACTCCGAAAATGAAAAAACAATAATCGTACAATCACACACAATCCAGAACTGAGCTCAAAACTATGCAAATCATGAGTTCAGTTACGCTTAGCTTCTTAAACTTTGGAACTTACAGCACAACCGAAAACGAAGGAACCTGAGACAGCAATGAAGGTGCTTAGAAGCAAAACAGCGGTGGCGGAACTAGAGCTTCTCCGCCCACCGCCGTCCCCGGCAGCAAGCAAAGGACTGGTATTGGCGATTTCCGACTCCATTTACGTGGAAATTGGTTGAATTGAGGAGAGAAATGTTGAAGATGAAGATTGGTCAGACATGAGTATATAAATTTTCCTGCTTGATAATATTATCGGATTATACGGACATTTTCCTTTTCTACTTTCAGTTAACAGTTGTCACATTGACTAATTTGACTCCACTAATTTGGTTATTAATTTCAATATAAATTAATTAACTAATTTGTTAATATTCAATAATTTTATTTTGGTCCCGTAGCTTCCCACTCGTACAATTTTTGTTCAGAAAAAGTGTTAAAATTTTAATATAGTCTTGTAACTTTGGATTTGATCCGAACTTAATCTTTTCTTTACCAATTTGATCGGAAAATAGCACGTGTTATTATCTCATTTTT
This sequence comes from Ajuga chamaepitys, assembly GCA_958295605.1. Classification (NCBI taxonomy): domain Eukaryota; kingdom Viridiplantae; phylum Streptophyta; class Magnoliopsida; order Lamiales; family Lamiaceae; genus Ajuga; species Ajuga chamaepitys. The sequence goes on along the minus strand of OY282497.1, from coordinate 69,563,972 downwards.
TTTGGCAGATTTTTTTAAAAACGTTCCAGTATTTAAGGCCGAAAAGATGAATCACGTGACCGACACGTGAGATTTTCCAGCCAAATTGGTCACTGACGGCGAAAAAACAACTAAATTCGGGTCAATTCCAAAATTACGGGACCAAAAATAATTTCAGCCCGACTATATTTGTTTACGAATTTGACGGGACAATATAAATCAAATAATATTATTAATTGTTATTTAATTTTTTTATATATTTTGATCACTTTTTAATACTCCCTCCTTCCGCTCAAATTTACATACTTTCCTTTTTGATTTGTCCCACTCAAATTTGTACACTCTTAAAAAAAAAAATCCCAAATAGTCTCCACCCTCAAAATCTTCATTTGCAATCTTCACCTTTAAAAAAGTCAACCGAAATGCAAAAAACAGTTTTTTCTTAACCTCCGTACCCGTCTCTACGTGCAAATTTGAACTGGACGGAGGTAGTAATGATTTGTATATAATGTTTACTGAAAATTATTGAAAATTATTTGAGTGCTACAATTAATGATGGGCTCCGTGTCACATAACTAGTGGACATATAAATTGATATACATTGACGGACATAATATCAATTCTGTACATATTATATAGACTACTGAAATACCTTATTTTGCACACCCCTAAAATGAAAATTAATTTCCACAATTTTCACCTTTAAAAAAGTCAAAGTAAAAGAAAAATTTATTTTTTCTTAATATTCGTACTCAATCAACCGTGCAAAATAAGCCGGGACGCAGGGAGTATAAGATAAAATCAAGACAGATTCCAAATCAACATAGTTCTGAAGTTCATAGGATGAAAAACTGAAAAGTATTTCCATCATTATTATTATCCACCACTTCTATGATCTGATTAATCAAAAAGAAAAAAAAAATGTTAGCGATTGAAAATACAAGTCATTGGTGAAGCAAAAACATCTATATAACCATTAGAGAGACAGATCAAGTCTCTCAAAACACAAGGCAACCACAACAGGTCCTGCTAAGTCTCCCAATGCACACCCTGCAAAATATTCACAAACATGATCAAATCCCGATTTTAACAACATCAAGTATAGCATGTAATAGACCCGAAAGGCCGAAACATACCGATCCATTGCCCGGTCGAAGGCCGGATTAGTGTTGCTCCAATTCCGGCTCCAACAGATGCAAAAATAAGCGAGGAGCCACATCGGACAGTGGCCCCACAAACTTTCTTCGTAAGAACCCGAGCTTCAACTGATGGGTCAACACGCTCGTTGTCTCCGGTTGGTTTGAATATGGAAGCGAAAAACCGGTATATATCGACGCCAACTTGAACAATCCATGATGCTAAAACTCCAAGGAGATGTCCTGTTCAATACAAACGGTTTCAAGCAGATTTTAGTAGATGGGATAATGAACAAAACTAAAATATATGCGTGTGAAAACACATTCTTTATTTGTGCGCCGGGTCCTCTAGTGAGAAGGAAGAATGGAAATTTTTATCTTAAATGACCTCTAAAAGTGGTTTTGCCAACACAGAAGCAGTATGTTGAGATCGGCATTCCCCTTGCAGCCTTGCGAGCGGCCGACTTTGGAACATCTGTAATAGTTGAAAGATGAATCAAGGCACGAAAGAGAACATAACACCATTAACAGAAAATCGTCATGTGAATAATACCTTTGAGAAGTTTCCAGGCCATGCGCTGTGATACATAATGAACTGTAAGTCTTTCAAGAACACGTCTCGTAGTAACTACAGTAGTCTGAACACAGGTTTAAAATAATCAGCATATTCGGTAGATATATTTCGAACAACAGCTAGAATGAGCTCATAAAGATTAGAGTGTTTCATTACATGGATGGTTCTTAAATATAAAGATTACCGACTAGAATGTTACCTCACGGACTATTTGTTTCACTGATTTATTAAAAGGAACGACCAAATCCAGCGGCTTATCTTCAGACTCGTCCTTCAGAAAATCGTCATCCTCATCTTCCAAATTAGCGCGAGGCTCCAAAAGAGGTAAATAGAATAATAAAAAAGACCTCAATGATGTTATGCCAAAAGTTTTCCAATGGAACGCTGAGAGTATTGGTTTCAACTGAATATCGTAGTGCTTGGTACTGTATGTTAGTGCATCATTGCGGAATAAATTCCCAGAAGCAGCGCGTATTTTATTAACATAATCTTCACCTAGGGCGGCGCCAGTGGCGCTGGTAATGTAATCTTCACCTAGAGTTGCACCAGCATCACAGTGGGCGATTTGCACAGCACCATTTCTGAGACATATCCATTATCATCCTTACATCAGAATAAGAGGATACATGTACGATAAATTAATTTACATGAAAATGTAATAGCTAAAAAAATCAACACCCTTAATTTACAAACGAAATATGAAGGAAAATAGATTCTTTTTTCCGGAAGGAAACAACGTCAGCTTCCTGAGCCGTTTCAATAATAGGATTGGTATAAAAAATCACTGAGGAGCACAATCTTCCAGAGCAAAATTGATATATGAACTATCAAGATCAAGCTTGTAAATAAAGAAAAAGGTGTATGTTCGTTTGATCATACTCTCCGTCCTCTCAACTCTCACAACCCGATCTCGCAGTGCTTGCCACCATCAACAAGTCACCTCCACAGTTGACCACAAATCGACACCCCCATCATCCTTCTTCACTAAAAGATATGCTTTATATTTACCTACTAATCGGTAAATATGAAAAAGTTTCTAACAGAAGCAGGCTGGAAAGTAAACCATAAATGAAAAAGATAAACTATACGAGATTAACACAGATTTGATTGCATGATCATACTTACTGCATTGTGTAATATGTAAGAATAATGGAAGATCAGTAAGAGGTCAAGTTAGTTCACAGTTTTGATTCTGCTGACATGATTTATTTTTATCACAAAGCACAGTTGATGGAACCAAGATAGTGAGACTTCGCCTCGGTCATTCACACACCTAATTCAACTGAACCTCACCACTTTATCACAACCTAATTCAGCTCCCACCTACTCTCTTTCTAAAACCAATCAATGGGGTGAGTTTTTTTCACATAACATAGGAGACCCTAACCTTAAAACACACTCAAATGACGAATAGTTTCTAAACGGAAAATGCTAAATACTACGAGAATACAGAAACAAGTACATGGATAGTGACTGCTACCAAAACGGAACAGAAACATGATTCCGTGCTTTTATCAGTCACTAATGTTTTAGTTCTTTAGGAATTAATGGACAATGTAGCTCCATTCCTGACAAATCCTCTGAGTAGTGAGGACCTTTCTAGTTTAGCTTCTGCTTTTTAAGAAGTGATTAAAAAGAGTTACTGTAAGAAACAACAATTAAGCTTACTGCTTTTAGCTCCAATCAGCTTAAAATTAAGCAGAAGTTATCACTTACAAACACTACTTTCAGCTTATTTGAAACCAAAAGCTCAAAAGCACTTATTTTAAGCATTTGCAAACAACATCCGCGAGGACGAAAACAATACTTTCTCACATTCCCATTATCTAGACAAACAAAAGCATACATTTTTTTAATATTAACTGAAACAAACACTTCTAACAAGTTGCAGAATTACTGCAGCCGTGAGGAAGAAGCATCCATTCACGTATAAAAACAACTTACCGGAATAGAGCTCCGAAGGCAAAAGGAGCTGCAATAGCGAACGAAGTGGCGGCGGAGGAGGAACCGCCGATGAGTTTCGGGAAGAACAAGCCTCTGGAGATGAACGATTGGCCACCAAAATTAGGATTTTTCCTCAGTAGATCCAACAACGCTATAGCCGCCATTATTCAGAGAGATTTCTTCTACAAATCTCAAATCGCGTCGCGATTATTGAATAATCATAAAGAAATCTTCGATGTTTCTCTCAGGTAAAGAATCAAACACAAGGCGTGCAAGCGAAAACGTGGAACTACGCTGAGATCAGTGGGTACAGAATTGAAATCTGGAAGACACAAAAAGAATAAAGATTGTTGAGCTATATAGATGGATCGAGATTGGTACGGAGAAGAATTCGAATAGCTGAAGGATTTCAGACCGTAATGAGAATTTATTGCGCCTTTTGTTGTGAAGTATTTCTATCCGAGACAAAGTGGCGGCTTAGTTCCCTCTCCATGATTCGTAGGTTTAGAGACTCACTTCCCATGTCGGCTCCAATCGGTCGGGGTGGTAATTCGGATGGTTCGATTCAATTCGGATAGTTCGATTCAGTCGGATTTAGGTCATCACATCAATATTAAAAGTCGGATCAGATTGTGTGGATCTAAATTAAAAGTCGGGTCAGATTGTATGGATCTAAATTTTTTATTAAGATAAATACTATTAAGTGCAATCCATCTCATTCGCAAATAAATCTGTTAGGATATTCGGGCCGTTTCATGACCTTTCGGACTTAGCTCATCGGGTTATACATGTTATTATTTGGTACGATGATACTTTGGACTACAAGTTTTACATTTAAATATTGGACGGGATTGGTCAATTTGCCACCCAATTGGCTTGTGTTTTTTGTGAATAATCGTCAATTAAATTTTACTATTTTTTATTTAAAGATGTTATTTTTTTTTTTAAATTTAGATTTTTAATTTTCGAAATTAAAAAATGATCGTTTAACTTTCTGAATCGATAAGTTGGCCTTACACCACCACCCAATAATTTGTAGGGATTGTGCCACATTCACATGGACACGTTCTCTCATATTATTGTCCAAACATAACGTAAAATTAGGCTTAAGATTTTGCATTTTGAATTAACATTAGGACTTTTTTGTCTGAATGATTAGCCTAAAGTCCTACGAGGTTGGTCGGTAGCTCGCACTCTTCATATTCCGTGTCTTCTTTTTAGTTTCTAAACAATGGCATTCAACACTTTGAATAAGTTTTCATTAGGGATGTAAATGAATTGAGTTGAGTCGAATATATTATTATTCAAACTTATTTGAAAAAGTATCGAGATTTTAATATTATGTTTGAGCTTGTTTAATTTTTAATCGAATCGAGCCAGATATGAGTCGAGCTTGGACGAGCTTTAACAGAGCCAGATACGAGTCGAGCTCGGGTAATTTGATAATTTTTACACTTGATTTAACATTTTTAACTTATCGAGCTCGAGCTTGAACTGAGCTTTAAATTTTATCAAACGTACAGATATGTTCAAGCTTGTTTGATATCTTTACTCAAACATAGTTCAAACGAGTTTTTATCGAACGACCTTGAATCGAATATCGATTCGGCCCGAAAATAGGTTCCTATCAGTCCGATATTTTATATGGACTTCACCATAGAAATTTAGGTACGCAAGATCATTGGGCCCAACAAATTCGATCCAATAGTCCAAAAGGCCAGTTGTCCACGAATCGAGTAAAAAATCTTAAAGAATTGAAGTGGACCCAATTATTATTAGCCCGATATATGATCGAGGCCCAATGTGCTTGGCCAGGTTAGGCTGAACGATTCAAATTGTCACATCTAGTTGAATCCTGGTAAATAGAAAAAAGCCCGATTTTTCGAAAAAGTGATTCGATCGATGGAATTTGATATGAGATCGATGAGATTGATACTCAAATATTTTTTCTTAGAATGTATTGATTTGACCCCATAAACAGGACCAAGCATGTTGCTGCCGCTCGATTCTCGAAAAAGTGATTCGATCGATGGAATTTGATATGAGATCGATGAGATTAATACTCAAACATTTTTTCTTAGAACGTATTGATCTGACCCCATAAACGGGACCAAGCATGTTGCTGCCGAAAGCTCGTATTTCTTCTAGAGAATCTCCTTATTATTTCGTATTGGATTATTTTTGTGAGAGCCCATTAGTATTGGGCTTTATTTACTGTATTATTGTAAGCCCAGTATTTGATTATTTTTGTGAAGGCCCATTAGTATTGGGCTCTTTTACTGGATTATTCTAGATGAGTTGTTGTACTATAGGTCAAACTGCTACATAATTAAATAGGGACAAAATAGTCAAATAGATAAGTTTTAAATGACCAATGTGGGACAGGTGGTCTTCTATGATTGGAAAAGAACAAGAGTCAAAGAACGTTCACACGTCAAATCAATTTTTGAATCTTGATGTTTACTGTGATTGGAGGTCGCAATTCAGCGGCCCGACCCAATCGGACCCAGTTCATCGGATCTGTTATAAGTCGGACTGGTTTATAATTTCATCCGACTAAATATAATGAGTATAGTTTGATTCATCACTCATATACGTATTAAGATATTCGGATTGATTTGCGATTTGTTGAACTTTTAATTCATCTAATCGACTTGTCGGGCATATGGTACTATGGACCTAGATTTCTATGATCTAACTCATTTAAAATATGGGACGAGTTAGGTTGACTTATTGGACTGATCATATTTCCAGCTCTAATTTTGTTATAGGTGTTCGGAACATATTTAGTTAGGTATCTTCAGACCGGCTCAACATTTATATGGACCTAAGCAACACATAAAAACTAAGACATTTTATGGGAAATTCTATGCTACCTCACGAGGCAGTGCAGTAACCCTATTAGATATGAAACATGTGGCAAAGTAGTTGAAATAAAAAAAAATATGACCATCGAATTTTTATTATGTAACATGTGGCATACATCATTTTTTATGGTTGAAATTGGTAAAATTTATACACAAACAATAACAGAATCGACCGAATGAATAACAAAACAATAAAAAAATTAGTATATAGAGGATGACAGAAATCACGAGACAGTTCGAAAATCATAGTATATAGTATTGAATTGGACTAACTAATTTTAAATCCAACAAATTTATTCAGTATATAGCATTGGCTGATAAACTAGACCGAGTCGAACCGTCCGAATTGCCATATCCTATAAACAATTAAATGAAATAAAGTAAAAGAGATATTAAAATTGAAATGCTGACGTAGAAAGACCTTCCAACTGGTTACCTTTAACTTTTTCAACCCATAGTTGACTAATCGTCTCTGTCTAACCTGCACATGAGGCGCATTGCGCACCATTCCTCTTTACCTTTTCCCAAAGCCTTGACCGGTGCGCAATGCGCACTTTGCGTATTCAAGTCTCCTTTTCTCTCCTAACCTCAACCCAATAGTCACATTTCCCGTTGACTGAGCAGAAATTCTATCCCCTCGATACATACAACCTATACATACAAATCCACGGTTGTCGGTTACTCTCCGCCGCGCATTTCCGGCGAAGGCATCTGGTGGTGCTCGTGAACAGATCTTCGAATCTGGATTTGGTTGTACCTAGAGCTTTGATTTTTGTCGCCTACTGGAAAAATGAGGGTTTGATGTACTGGAATCAGTTTAACCTGGTAAATTAGAGCTTGTTTTGTGTTTGTTGATGGTTTCAGAAGCTTGTCTCATGCGTATTGCTTTGTCAGGTCTAGGTTTAGTGTTGATTTGGATGTTTTAAAGTTGATCTGTTGATATATTTACGCGGTATTTGTTTTCCAGTTTTTGGGGAAAAGTGATGTCCGTTTGTAATTTAGTTTCGTGATGTATTATGATTATATTTGTAGTAATTGATTAAGGAAGTGCAAATTATGAAGAGATTGAGGTCGAGTGATGATATTCACTCCTATGGGGAGAAAGGTGTGGTGAAAGATTGGGGAAGGAGAGAGGAGGATTCTGGTTTGCAGAGGTCGTCGTCGTCTTTGCATAGGAGCTCGTATTACAGGTCATCTGATAGTGGGAGAAAGGTGTTGTCTTCGTCAGCGTCTAGGTATGACCGAGTAGAAGATGATAGGGAGAGTCCAAAGTTGATTAGGAAGCGGTCAGATTATGATATGGAGAGTAGTTATGATAGGAGAAAGGGTTATGATCGGCATAGAGATGGGAACGATAGGGGGATAATAAGCTCTTCGCCAAGGCCTGGGTACGGGATGGATCAGATGTATCGGGCTGAGAGTTTTGCTGGTCCTCGGAGAGACTTCCCCAAGGGGTTTAGGTCAGAGAGGGATAGGCCTAAGAGGGAGGGTATTTCGACATCTTGGAGGAGATTTGGAGGTGGGAAAGATAGTGATGATGGGTCCAGGAGTGGTAATGAGTCTGGTAGAGGAACTAGAACGGAATCGAGGGATGCTGGGAAGGCGAAGTCTCCCCAGGGATTTAGAGATGCAAAATCGCCGGCTTGGTCTAAGGACTCTGGAAGTGAACGGTCAAAGAGTGTTGAAGGAAAGAAATCTGAAGATGTGCAAGTGGAGAGTGGTGGGCCCAGCAGTGAACGAGAAGAAGGGGAACTTGTACCTGATCCTCAAACTGATGTGCCTTCTGTTAAGGAAGTTGTTGAAGATAAAGCTGCGGTTAAATTTGACTCCTCTCAAAAAGATCTTCAGGATGAACACAAGGTTGAAGCTAAAGTTCCGCAGGACAAGGAGAGTTTCTCATCTGTAGAAAAGGGGAACACAAGTAAAGTGCGCAGCTGTGAAGAGCAAGCAGAAGGAGGATCATCTAAGAATGTCAACTATGTTGGGAGCAAAAATGCCGACTTGCTTGATTGTCCGGCTACATCATTCGAAGGGGCAGGCAGAAGTAGAGAAGATAATGATACAAATGGAGAAACCGGAGGTGGCGAGAATGCAATGGAGGGTGAACAAGAAGGCAGTTTGGAGGAGGACACAGATAGCACATGTGATGAGAAGTTACCATCTTCACAAGAGCAAAGGGAAGACCAGGGTACTGACACTCATCCGAAGGTAGCTGATTTTGTCATGACCGGAAGTGTGGGCATAGTAGTTGGAACTGAACAGCCTTCTACTGACAAAACAACCCCAAGTTCAAAAGATAAGGGCAAAAGTGTTGCGTTATTGCCCTCAAATGATATTCAGTTCATAGAAACTAATATGGAGGTTGACAATAGACCAAGGGACCTTGCAACAAGTGGAGACATTGAAATGGAAGGGCCAAGTACTAGGGGATTTCAGTTTTTCTCCACTGATCCAGTAAAAAAGCCAGAGAAAGTTGAGCAATTAACTTGTAACAAGCCTAAAGATGATAAGTTGGCTCTTGATCTTTCTCTTAGCTTGCCAAATGTTTTGTTACCAATTGGTTCCCAGAACAGAGTACAGGCACCTAGTTCTCCTAGCCATGGCAGAAGTATTCAATCATTTGCCAGCTCGTTTCGGACAAATTCTGATGGATTTACCGCTTCCATGTCCTTTTCTGGTTCTCAGCAGTTCACTCACAACCCAAGCTGTTCCCTGACTCATAATGCTCTTGATCACGAGCAATCTGTTGGTAGTAAGCCGTTGTTTCAGGGGGTGGATTGGAAAGCTTTGTCGGCGGATGAAAATAAGAATAAAGAGGTGTCAGCTTATCAAGGAATGTCATCAAGAGAAAACGCCTTGCATCAGCAATCTCAGTTATCTCAAGGCAACTCCGGTGGACAACCTGTGCTACAGAGCGCTCGAGGCACGGGAGGAAGCTCCAAACTGCCAACTGGAATTGAAAGGCAATTGAGTTTCAGTAAACATTTATCTAAAGCTCAGGCTTTTGTCCCTTATGAAAATGGATCAGAGCATTCCAAACATAGGAGGCAATTGATGATAGAGAAAGATAGTGTTGGTTTACAAAGGAGCAACGGCCCAGAAGGTAAAGATCCAGGGTTGGTGGTTGGAGCTGACTTTGCTGAATCTGTAGTTACAATGATTGTCTCTGAACCTCTACATGCAATGGCTCGGAGGTTTACTGACATGAGTGGAAAGCATGTGGCGTGTGTGAAAGAGTTTGCCCTTGACATCGTCTCAAATCCCGGTAAGAAGTGGCAGTTGAGTGCTTTGCAGAAAGCATTACAGAAGAGGCCGGACATTACTCTGGACATGCTACTAAATGCCAACCGTACCCAATTGGAGATCTTGGTGGCTTTGAAAACCGGACTTCGTGAATTTCTTCTACAGAAATACGATACTCCATCTTCTGATCTGGCGGAGGTGTTTCTGAATATGAGATGTAAAAATCTGAATTGCAGGAGTCTTCTTCCTGTCGATGAGTGTGACTGCAAAATCTGTACACAGCGGAGTGACTTTTGTAGGGAGTGCATGTGCCTTGTGTGCTCAAAGTTTGACATGGCATCTAACACATGTAGTTGGGTTGGGTGTGATGTTTGCCTACATTGGTGCCATGCAGATTGTGGATTACGCGAATCTCATATCAGAAATGGACGTAGTGCATCAGGTGCACAAGGCACCACAGAAATGCAGTTCTACTGTGTTGCCTGTGATCATCCGTCTGAGATGTTTGGTTTCGTAAAGGAAGTTTTCCAGAACTTTGTGAAAGAATGGACAGCGGAAAACCTATCTAGAGAACTTGAATACGTGGGAAGAATATTTTGTGCCAGTGAGGATGCTAGAGGTAAACAACTGTATGAGATTGCTGTCAGGATGCTCGCCAAATTGGCTAGTAGAACTGATCTTCAGGAGGCGCAAACTCACATTCTGAATTTTTTCACTGGTATGTTTCCCCTCTTATTCTGCAAGTTTCGCCTATATAAGCACATAGAACTACATTATCAAATCCCCATTGTACACTATATTGCATTTTAGAGAAAATGTCACGTGCATTCTTAGCTGCAACATGCAATATATGATGACATTAAGCCATAGAAATACTGCAAGTTTGTGCCACCTGACTTACAGTTGGCTCATATAAGGTAGACTGTTTTCTTGTTTGTAGTGAAGTCAATACGGTAACAAGCTGTAGAATACTGTAGGTCAGCATTACTATTATTCATTTGTTTTCTCACTTCCAAATTCTTATGTGATTTTCTATACTTTTGAGATCTCTGATGTTTGGATCTTTCGTACTTCTTGCTGTTTAATCTATCTTCTTTTCAATCTCCTCCTAAGTTTTTGTTTCCAAAAATTATTTCTGTTAATGCTAGTATGAAAATCCATTACAAAGTGACTCTTCCTGCAATGGAATTCCTACCTTGAGTGTGTTGAGAAGATTCAACTCTAAATGAGTATTGCGCGAATTGATTTAAAAAAACCTGCTGATTACTGAAAAAGCGGATCAGATTGTTGTTTTTTCGCATGTTTTGAAAATTATCGTTTAACATTGCTTACTTCTCGGATTTACTTGCTTCACTTTAAGGTGAATAATTTGAACCCATATGTTAGTTCTTCTTAATTAGAAATCACCATTGATCATCAAGGTTTCTTATGTTACACACCATGCATAAAAATTTCCTGTCTCTTTTCCGCCTGAAGATATCTTTTCTTGCCACACACCACCTAATTAAATTTGCTTGCATCCGTTCTTTTAATTACAGAAACCAGTTCGGAAAGGTCCACCAACACTCCAAACGAACCCAGAAAGGTTCTACCGACGATTAAGAACCAAGAAGGCAGTAATGGCATCGCCGGGCCCAGTCAAGGAGCCGAGTGGATGAAGTCCATTTATCCGGATAAAGCTGCTCACTTGGACACTCCCATCAATCTAATCCATGACTTTGAAGGGAAAAGGAACGATAGCTACACACCGAGCATGGATCTCCGAAAAAATGCTCAAAAAGAACCTGTATTCGATGAACTAGAGAGCATCGTGAGAATAAAACTGGCAGAGGCGAAGATGTTTCAAGCACGTGCTGAAGATGCGAGGAAGGAGTCGGAAGCTTTAAAGCGCATTGCAGTGACAAAAAATGAAAGAATCGAAGAAGAATACAGTAGCAGGATTGCGAAGCTCCGTCTGGCTGAAGCTGAGGAGATGCGGAAACAGAAGGTGGAAGAGATGCAAAGTCATGAAAGATCATATAAAGAATATTTCAATATGAAAATGAGGATGGAAACAGATATCAAGGACCTGTTGTTGAAAATGGAAGCAACTAGGAGGAACCTAACCACATGATTAACCCCATGGTTAGTGAAGATTTATCGGGTTTTTCGTCTAATCGGTTTGTAGTTTTGATTTCTGTTTATTATTGCAGTGTAGTTCTAACTAGAATCTTGTACAAAGGTAGCTTTCTCCCAAACATTTCTTGTTTATTCAACAGAATGCAGATGGAGAGAAATAGGCTATCAGACTTTGTTAGTGTTATTTTCTTATCCAAATTGAATTTCAATTTCCTTGGTTGAAAGATTAGTGTTTTTGAGTTTCAATTTCTTCGAATTTTCGTGTAAATTCTAATAAACATCACTTCGTCGAAAGTAAAAGCAAAGGAAAACACTCTCCTAGTCTTTTCTTTTTCATGTCGGAAAAAATTACATTTTTATCCAAAAAAGTGATACATTTTCTCATCTTACACACGGCCCTCACAACACGTGACGGTGTCATTCATAGAATACAAGATATAAATCGCGTTCTGATCATTTCGCAATACGAAATAAGGGGAAGAAACATATATATACATTTCAGATCAAATAATATAACAATACCAAACAAAATAATTGAACGCTCCCTGTAATTTTTCGATCGGTTGTGATCGTACAATGACCATGTTCCAACGCTGTTTTTATTAGTTGTCCTTACGCTGTATTGTTTCTAAGTTTGTGGAGATTGGATTGATCCGGATTCGAGAAAAGAATCATCTTCCACATAGGGTGGATGATAAAGACGAAACTATGCTAGCACTTATGGATAAATTGAATCACTTGTGTCTTAAAGTCGAAGAATAATTTTGCTTAGATGGACTTTCTAGTTTATCTTATGTTGGGCATTATTTTATCTTGTCATTCTAACTTTATTATTCAAAAGTTGTTGTTTTGCTAATGAATTAGAAGAGAGTTTTATATTTTTTTCTTCGTCGTCGGTTTTATGTGAGAATCAATGTAGTGCAAGTTGATTGCTTATTTACAACCACGTATTTCCTGAGTCAACATACTACTCCATTACGGTCCTTGTGTACTTGTGTTCGCGCGCTTTTTTCCTTTTTGTTACAACAAAATAGGCATCACTATATATTTTTGATGGCAAATTGCATAAAAAATTCTTAAACTATTGATTAATATTGCAATAGCCCCCAAGCTATAAAAATATTTGACAAGACCGCTAAACTATTCACAAATGTTTGAAAAGTCTATATTATTCACTTATAAACTATTCTTGAATCTTTGAAAAAATCCCTAAACTCTGTAAAAATGTTAGGTGCAAGTCCCGTGCCAGGTCAAAGTAGGCAAATTAGGCCGGGACGGAGGGAGTAGTACTTTGTTCTCTAAAAAAAAGTTGGGCTTTGTAAGAAAATTAAACACCGCCTTCCTTATTCTAGCAACGTGTGTAAAATGAATAGTTTCATGAATTTAGTAAATTTAAAATAGTAAAAAATAATTTTCAACTAAAATAATCAAATATGGGATTCCATATTTGTTGGCCAAAATGTCATCCTGATGAAAGTGATCAAACACAACTGAATAGAAGTAAATAATGGGAAAAACGTCATTCTGAAAAGATAATAAGGATAAATATTTATGATACAAAAAGTGAAGTATTATAGATCTACAAATCATTGGGAATTTATGCAATGCATCTTAAGAAGGCGAAGGGATGAACCTCAGCGGAGATTCACAGAGTCAATGGATCGGAATTCGTTCTTTTAGAGTTTAGTACGGGTCTTGGGTGCCTCCGGGTTGGGGTGGTTGTGTCTGCCCTCATATGTTGTAATAAAGGTTGCTGCTGCTGCTGCATCATCTGACGTTCTTTCCACATACTTCCTCACGTTGCAATCGGGGGTGGTGCATCTGTAGTAGCTCCTGCAATGCCATTCAGACCATATTACAGAAGACAGGGTTGTAGCAGTTAAATCTATTATCTTGGAAGAAGTGATCATAAAAAACAAATGTTGTATTTCAGGGTTAGAATCCAGAAGCTCATCGGTCAAAATGCGTAAAAATGAAAAATATTGATGCTGGGCAGTACACAACTCCAAGAAGGATCGCATGAGAAAACCCAAACTTGATAGTAGGTGAATGCTTTGATCACACAGAGAGCACTAGAAGACATCCATGTCGTAATGGAAATACAAGTTGAGAGGTGTAGTAGCGGACAATATCCAAGGAGGGAGGATTTGAGGGTGTGCGTTTACAATACAATAACATTATTTTTTCTTTCTTCGATAAGAAACAGAAAATTTTATTAATACCATCGAATTTACACAGGGTAAGGTTTCCCAGTAATAACACTGTTCTGCTACCTATATACTTCTAAAATACTCGTCCACAATCCAGTGAACATAATTTAATAATCGTTGCTTATTTTATCAATGTAATGATAAAAATATGAATTAGTTCAAGTGAATCCACAAACCAATATACATACTCCGAATCAACTAGATGCAAGCTGTATTTTAACAATTCAATCAATAATTTAGTCAATAAATATACATTAGATTAACTAAAGAAATATTACTCTCATGAATGTTTTCAAACGTCTCCATTAAGAGGCAAGCTTAGTCAGTACAAACGTTGTTGTGAATGCTGAAAGAAATGGAACCAGACATGATTGAATAAAGATTTACCAAATACAGTAATGGCCACCCCAGGAAGTAGCAATTATGTAGTGTACATAGACTCAGCTTTTAAGCTTCTTTTGAGCATTGAAATAGAGAAGATTTAATACGAACCTTGGGTAAATCTTTCCCTTTACTACTTTCTGGCCATACTTCCTCCACCGAAATCCATCCCCTGTTATGCCAGAATTGGTATTGTTCTGAACGACAGTTTGAGGCTCGGCTGAGACTTCTCCCACTGTGCTTGCTTTCAGTAATTGGTCATCACATCTCCTAGAATAATAAACAACTTGAAAGTCACAACCAAAAAAAAACACAAATTGAAAAAGCCAGTAGGCTTTAGTTACAAGATAACCAACTAATCTTTGGTCATTTTTGCAACCTCAAATAATTAATATCGAAACAAAGTCTAATTAGCACACTTATATCTAAGACAGAGGAATCCTTACATTCTTTTGCTCTTGACATCATCACCTTCTGTCTCGAAAAACTCACTAAATTCCTCACATCCCCCATTCAGACCTTGAGAATTATTGGAAGTTGATTCAGTAATATTCTTATTTTCCGATCTGCATTCTCGAACTTTAACCATCTCATCTTGTTGTTTTACCGTACAATTCTTCATGTCTTTCCCAGTGACAACATGTGCGGGTCTTTCTGCACGTCCATCCAATGGTGTGTAATTAAGGGTCTGTGGTTTTGAGTGGTTGTGATCACCCTTGTAGACTATCTCTGCGATCTGACCATCGAGTGTTTTCTCCACCTTCTTTTTCACTGGACAATTTGGGTACGTACACTTGTAGTAACTTCGTGGATACTCGCTCCCTTTTACCTGTTTCTGTCCATATTTCCTCCAATTGTATCCATCATAAGAAGGCCGATCCCTGCTATTAGCAAGTAACAAGGATTTGTAGTCTTCAGAAATTTCTGGTATAGTATTTGCCTTTTGTTCTAACTGTGGAAGAAAATCACGACAGAACTCTGATATCGAGTCAGTTTGCTGATTAACTTTATTGGATGGTTCAATACAAGCACCAGTATCAGCAATTTCTTGTGTAGGAATAATACCATGATCGCCCTGGACAATATAAAAGAGGAGTGCATTCAGATATTGATATAAAAACATGCATGATAAAGCCAGATCAAACAATGACATTTAGTAGAATTGTGCTTTCTTGAATAAAAATGAATTCTATGGTTCTTGTATCGAAATGCATACCAAATTTGCCAAGAGAGAAACAGTTGTCTTTGAAACAAACTTAGCTACTGGTTTGTATACCACGTTGTGTCTAATATCAGATTCTGCGGCTTTTTTAGGTAGAAGGAAAGCTGCAGAACCACGTACCTCGGCCTGGAATCATTAGATAACTATAACATAAAACAACATAGATTACCCAAAGAAAAAAAAAAGGAAAAGAAGAAGTAGCCTTTAAGTAAATGACCACCTGCACCGCATCATCGTTGCTGACGGGTTTAAACCGCACTGTTCTTGGTCTTATGACTGCGACAGCAGTTTCAGGAAAAGCAGCACGTGGAGAAGCATTAATTGCACCAGAGAGAAGCTCCGAGAAGGATTTCAAATTGGAAAGACGAGGTCTACATGCAACGGGTTTGGCTATTACAATTTTCTCGTTCTCCTTGATTTTTGTCATAACTGCAGCACCTGTACAAGTGTTTTGCAAAATATAATACGTGGCGCATTAGATCTCATGATCCAGGTCCATCTGCATTGAATACATATAGCAGATTTCTGTAATTAGCTGTAGAAGGCAGAGTATGTTAAGACCAACGCATAATATATTGTTGGTTCTACTCATCTCCATAGTCGGTCATCAATATCTTCAATTTTCAACCCTAAGATTTTCCACAGGTCTATGAAATTGTTCTTAGAGGCATTTACTTGATCCTATGGTAGGGATGCAATCTGCCAAAGCCAAGGCAGGAAAGCAAAGAGATAGGTATTAGATCAACTAGAATAGTAAAGTATCCGTCTTAGAGAGAAGGCAGGCTAGGAAAAGTCCTGTGATCAGTGATGAGATGCAGACTGAAATGACCACTCGGCCGGCTTGATCAACTAATCAAGAAGCCACCAAGGCATGAGACAAGCAGCATCCCTGCCGCTAACATATAGTATTCATCTCTACCTGGTGATAAATAAAGCAGCCGTAACCCTGCTGACCTCTCCGAAATTTCATAAAACAGGCTTTCTAGAGATCCCCAATAACCCACCCTCGCATGAATTGCTAAGGATCCAATAACTCCAACATTGATACCCTCCGATGTGTCAATTCGACAAATACGACCATAGTGACTGCAGACTTGTCCCCAAATCTCGAGATTGTGAAATACTTAGATTTGCAAAATAATTCAAAATATCGTGAAATCAAATCACCACAATTTTGAAAAAGGGGAAACAGAAGACAAACGAAACCAGAAGAACTCTCATCATACTGTAAAACAAGTTTCATACAATAAAAATATGCTGAATTAACAAGTCTAGGAACTAACAAGTTTAATGTAGTTGCTGATTCAAGATAAGCTGAACACAAGCACTCTTGATCTTCATCAATCATAGACTCCTTGTTTCATCAAAGTTCATCAGCAGCATCCACCAACATTCAGAGCACAACAAAAAAATCAAATTTCTAATCATTTCTAACAGTAGAAAAAAAATAAGTTGATTTCTAACAGTAGAAAAAAATTAAGTTGATATACCAGCAGAATCACGAATTAGCGTCGGATACCATCGTCGGATACCATCTCCAAGGCAGCAGCAATTTGGCTCTTCTCCGACGTTTCCCTAAATTACACACCAATTTGGTATTTGTGAATTGTGGAGCTGGAGCAGCTAAGTTTGCTGCCCGACTGTTCACAAAACACCAACATTTTTTCTCCTTTTTTTGCTGTTTTTGTTTAATTTCAGATATTTTATTGTTATACTTAAAATAAAGATATATTTCCTCGTCCCGACTTAATTTGTTCGCTTATTTTTTTTATTTGTCTTAAATAACTTTACCAGCTCAAAAAATGAAATTTCTCTTACAATCTCTACCTTCAAAATCTCAAACCTTAATCTCCACATTTGAAAAATTGAAAAGATTTCACAAAATCTATTTTTTCTTAACGTGCCCCATCAAAGTAGGCAATTAAGTCGGGACGGAAGGAGTATCAATTAGTTTCTGGAGGTTCTTTTGATAATTAATTTTATAAGTATAACTTTTGTTAATAAATTTATTTTTTTGTTACTATATATATATATATATATATATAATTTTTTATGTCGAACTAATCACATAAATTAATATATTTCCATTAATTACAATACCAATTCCTACAAAAAAATAGAATATGTAATAATTTCTTTTTGTGCACCAATTTTTTGCTGAATGTTCGAGATGATTTTCTATTTGCACCAATTTTTTGTAATTAACTTTTGTTAATTGTGTGAATTAGTAGCAATTTAGTGCTATAACAACAATTATCTTTAGTTTTAAGCAATTTTATCTTTTTTGTCTCGTCAATTTTAAAGGGTGTATTTGATTCTTGGTTGAATGAAAATTAGATTTGCATTTTCTATAATTTTGTTGCGTGGACTCGGAAATTCAACTATCATTTTTCCTTTTCACAATATAGCTCGCATTTTGCTAAAAAAAATACAAAATTTATAGACTAATGTAAGTAACAGTTTTGTTCTTCTATTTTTTTATAGCCGTAAAACTAAAACTAAACGAAAGAGAAAGAGATCAAGCATGGCAGAGGCATCCTAACTAGGTCAGCACCCCTCCGCCCCGGCCGTCATATCCCCACTCCCCCATTTTACATTCAAAGCTCCCCATTCTTCAATATGACCATTCCATTCTTCAATATGACCTTCACAATGTTCGTGCAGAATGTCGTCTGGTTGCGGAATTTCATCATCGATTGCTGGAATCTCTTTGTCTAACAACTGTAGAAGCTCATTTGGATCGAACATACCTACATCGTCATTGTGTTGTTGAAGAATCGATGAGCTTCCCCTTTCATGGATCTCACAAAGCACTAATTCATCTTCTATCTGAAAAATAAATATTAACAGGTGTAAGTAATTTAGTTATGAAAACCTAAGTAATACTCCCTCCGTCTCAATTAACTTGTCACACTTTTCATTTCGTTTCGTCTCACTTAATTTTTCATATCCATAAGTAACAATTAAAGACAACAATCTCCACCCTCAAAATATTCATATTTAATCTCCACCTTTAAAAATATCAAAAATTCTACAATATCTATTTTATTTTAACATTCGTGCCTGATTAACTGTGAGAAGTTAACTGGGAAGTTAACTGGGACGGAAGAAGTACAAACTAATACAAGAACTAAACTTTTTTTTAAGACATTAGGATACTCATGAGAAACTTGCAAGAACGTGACTAACTAAGAAAAGGCAACCAGAAAGATGTAATCAGAATTTCATTAAAGAAACCACTTCAATTATAATATCGACTATATTTTTCGGTCTTATTTTAATATTTATCATTAGTTATAGACATTTTTTTTTTAATTAAAACATCGACTATATCTTTTCGAGACCTAATTGTGTCTTCAACATTGTTAGATGCACCTTAACCCGATCTTATTAACCCTCTAACATCGATTCATTACAATAATAGCTATGGATGATATAATATATTAAAGATTTCGCATAGTTTCGTCACAACGTACCTTGATAATGTTATTGGAATCCCCTTTGCTTCGAGACTTAGCATCGATCAATGTATATTCATACATGATCCACCTGGTTTTCGTTTCTCGACGAAAATTCAACGTGTTCTTAAATCCGACCAATTTGCCGTTGTCGGGGTCGTAGATCTCCTTTTGCCCTCCGGTAGTCTTCCATTCGCCGCCACTGTCTACCTTCCGATTCGGATGCGTCCGATTACGAGACCTTCGTTTAATAAAGAAATACCATTCTTTAGGTCCAAGTGCGGGATATGTCTCTGTAAGAAAAAAATACAAAAAACGTTAAATAACTTTGAATATACGCGCGCGCATATATATATATATATATATAATTTTTTTTTAAAAAAAATTAAATAGAAAACGTAAACAAAACCTAAAAAGAAAGCGGGAAACAAGAAAAAGTAATATCTAGGGCAAAATACCAAAAAAAAAGAAAGTAATTCTCATATACCGTACCGATGTTTTTTTATATTCGGATACCAAATACTTTTTCATCCTCGTACTACGATACCATACAGTGTGAAAATTCAGTATATAATTATATTTTTCATGTTTTACATAATTTCGCTATTTTCGCGACTCCTCGTTACATCAAACAAATAAAAGAAGAGATAAACCATAAAACACAAAATCGATAACACAAAATAGGGCACGAGAACGTAAATCAATAATTCAAGAATTGGTTTAATATGGTACCAAATATACAAATACAAAACAAAATAATAATAAAACGAATTTTTTCATGTTTTCCATAATTTTGCTATTTTCGCGACTCCTCGTTACATCAAACAAATAAAAGAAGGGATAAATCATAAAACACAAAATCGGTAACACAAAATAGGGTACAAGAACGTAAATCAATAATTCAAGAATCGGTTTAATATGATACGAATGATACAAATACAAAACAAAATAATAATAAAACGAACCTGCCAAGGTCTGCGGATGGCTACTATAAAGATCAACCTCTTGAATCAACTCGTCTAGGAGTACGACCAAACAATTCTCGATTTTATCTTTTAAAATATAACACAGCTCATGATCGAACGGAACAAAACGATATCCCACTGGCATATTCATCGTGAAAAATAGAACGATTGTAATAACAAAACAAAACGGAAGAAACAATTGTGTAGTATGACTGTATGAGACTAAAAGGAGGAATTGAAGGAGTATATATAGATTTGAAAGTTATAGTCTCAAAGGATTGTTTGAGTTACTTTTAGAAAGATTTGGGTCGATTTCAAATCTTCTCTATCTTAAGTGGATTTGAACTTAAATTTCAAGCTAGTTCAAACACAATACTTTTTCATGCTTATTGTGTAATGTCTCATTTATCCGACCGGCAAATTTAATTAACTATTATAATGTTCATACACCTATTAAAATAATAGGTGCGTTTTTTTCCTATTTATCAATTTAGGTGAACTCGCCTGTGCTAAATTTTTTTAAGGATTATTCTTATATAAAATATTTTATTAGTTTACCTACAAAATATCCTCTATTGGAAATAAATTTTAAGGAAAACATAAAAAATACAATTTTATTTTAGGATGAACTGAATCTTGATTGTCCATATCATGAGCTCATTCATATAAATAAAGTTGCATTTGGATTTAGAATTTTAAAGTCATAGATGACCTCAAATCTTTCAATTTTTTTATCGAATAATCTCCTATATCCATAATATGAACTCATTAATATAAATCAATTTTTTTATCGAATAATCTCCTATATCCATGAGATGAACTCTTTAATATAAATAAAGTTGAATTTTGATTTAGAAAATTAATGAACTAAACTAATAAAATACTTTATATAATAAGAATAATCATTAAGAAAATTTTCAAAATTTTATTAAATTGTATTGCAATTTTGATCGTTTCTTTTTTTGTTATATATTATCAAATAAAAATGCGTTTTCAATAAAAGTATTGTTCATGTTAATATTGATTTATTGTTTAAAAAAATAGGATGCACGGGAGCATTTACTAGTATATATATAAAATCTTAAAAAAAAAAATTACGTCGCCCATGGCACAGGCGAGATCAATTTTTTTTTTTTTTAGAACTCGCCCCTGAACTTGCCCCTGGCCAGGGGCGAGATTTAATAGTGTTTTGTCAAATTTAAATAAATTCACTTAAATTGATAAATAGAAAAAAAAGTCGTACCTATTATTTTAATAGGTGAGTGAATAGTAGAATAGATGATTAAATTTTCAATTCGACGCACCTAAACAAATTTTTAGCTCTAATTAACGACGTAAAGACTGAAATCGAAATTTTGGCTATCTCTTATACGTGTAATCATTCAATGATTTCTAGCCTCTAAGTAACAAAAATGATAACAATAATATATATATATATGTATATATACTTTTTATTTAGTTGCGGGTTAAAATAATTCATACTCCATCTGTCCCACTTAACCTGCTTACTTGCCATTTCGATCCGTCCCACCTTAATCTGTCTCACCTTAATCTGTCAGCCCATAAATGATAAATTTCTCACACAATCTCCACCCTCGATCTCTATCTTTGAAAAAGCTAAAGATTCCACACAATCTGTTTTCTTTTAACCTCCGTATCCAGTCTTCCACACAATCTGTTTTCTTTTAACCTCCGTGTCCAGTCTTCCACACAATCTGTTTTCTTACAGAATTTCGTACGTCAAAATATGAAATTAACAATCACTCACCAAAACATTACAAGTCAAAATTGAATTTAAATCATTACAAATTACAAAATGACTAATTCATATGCAAAAATGGCTACAATTTTCCATTTCGACCCTCCTAAAGGCTACACTAGTATATCCACAAGTTAACAAATAAACTACCCATAATTTTTTTTTCTGCATATGGTGAATTACATTGAAACTCCAAGTTAATTTTCTAACAAAAAGGGTCATTTACAGTTTTGGTTTAACACTGAAGTTTTCTTCGGGTTGCTTATGCCACATGTAATGCGAAGCCTCGATCCACCTCGGATGGACGAGGAATGGACGAGGAATTTCTGCTCCTGTACAGCCCATAGACATTTATCTGTCCCCGGGTCCATAGACACCACGTGTGTAATAGATGGGTCGACTTCAATTGCGCACGTTGCTCCCATTTGTTCGGCCATTTTCCATAACGGGTGGCACTCGGCTGGGGAATTGGTGGGAATGACACGGGTGAAGACGATTTTGCAGTG
This sequence comes from Ajuga chamaepitys, assembly GCA_958295605.1. Lineage (NCBI taxonomy): Eukaryota > Viridiplantae > Streptophyta > Magnoliopsida > Lamiales > Lamiaceae > Ajuga > Ajuga chamaepitys. The sequence goes on along the minus strand of OY282497.1, from coordinate 69,541,610 downwards.
CTTCAGAATGTAGTTGCTGATTCAAGATAAACTGAATACAAGCATTCTTGATCTTCATTAATCATAGACTCCTTGTTTCATCAAAGTTCATCAGCAGCATCAACATTCAGAGCACAACAAAAAAATCATCTTAAGACCGGAAGAAAGAATTTTAAACAATGGTGTAGTATGAGAAAGGAGTATATATAGATTTGAAAATGAAACAAAAAATAAAAAAAAGATTATGTTAGTTACGTTTAGATAGAAGGATATAGATTTGAAAGTTATAGTGGATGTTTGCAAACTCATTATCGACATTAAAATCACTTTTGAAAAGCACTTTAATTTAAAGAAGTATTTGCAAACTCCTATTTCATCACTATAATCACTTCCTAGAAGTGATTTTGAGAATCCCCAAGATCCTAGCTTTTGGGTGCTTTTGACTTTTTTTACAAACAAATGGAATTATTTTTTATTTTATTTATTATTTTTTATTTGTTTAGAATCACTTTTTCTCCAAACACCACTATTTTTCAATTTTTTCATAGAAATAGTACATTTTATTAAACACCTCCATCCACATAAAGCCAGGGCATGAAATTATATGTATCAGTATTTGTATTCCACATGTTGTGAGATTGACACGTCTCATAATATTTTAATTTAAAAGATAAATGAGGATCATGAAACATGTCTCAATCTCACAGCATGTGAAACACATGGTGGAGTACAAATTTTTGGAACCGATGATTTGATTTAACATTTTCTACAACACATTAGTATATAATCATTTATGATGTATTTGAGATGTCATCATATACAGTGACATATGTAGATTGAGATATAATAGAAGATGTGTTATTTAAAGAAGGAGATCCAACGGATCTTAGATCATATTTGTTAATAATCCACCACAACTTAACCTACTAATAACTTAACCTACTCCACACTCAACTCCAGTATTTGTATACTTTATCAACAACTCAATCCAACCCAACATGTTAATAAATATCTAGTTCTTATAATGAAACAAAAAAATCGAAAAAGATTAGGTTGTTAGATAGAAGGATCGGATTATAGATTTGAAATTTATTGTCTCAAAGTATTATTTGAGTTACTTTTGGAAAGATTTGAGTCGACGATTTCAAATTTTCTTTATCTTAAGTGGATTTGAATTTTAAACTTAAATTTCAAGTTAGTTCAAACACAATATTTTTTCATGCTTATTGTGTAATGTCTTATTTATCCAGAATCGGATCAAGAAAATTTGAGGCCTGAGGCAAAATGAGAAAATTACATTTTTATTTCTACAGGACATAGAGCAGTTGTATTTTGGTTCCAAAATTTTCATTTTTGATCCCACAAATTCAAAATCGAGCACTTTTAGTCCCACAACGTTAATCATTAACGTTTTTTTGTCACGTGCATAGCACATGTCCGTTAAATTACGTAAGAAATACGAGAAAATCGCACTTTTAGTCCCACAGGATACGGAGCAGTTGCTAAAATGATATTTTTTTTTGGAAAAAAAAAAATACATTGTAGCCACTAAGAATATAGCCATGGCTTCTAAAAGAATTCTCAAGCTATGTAACTAATAGAATATGGATAATCATACTAATAAGCTACAACATGTACAGGTACATAGAGGGCCTATGAAACGTTGGGGCCTGAGGCAACGGTCGCTTCAAGGGTGCGCCGCCCCTGTATTTATCCCCCGATCCACTCGGATAATACTAAAATTAGATACCCTTTATTAAATTAGTTTGTAAATACAAATAAAATATTTATCGGTTTGATGATGTTCAAATCCATTTAGATATTACGAAATATATATCGTTAATAAAATATATTATTTCAAATGCATGTAACTTGTAGTTCAAGCAACATGCAGGGTTGTATCTCATTACAACAAAAAATATATTTTGTCTATCATTTTTTGAGACGACGAATGTTATCTCTAATAATATTATCTTGGACGATTTATTGTCATAATATGTTGTACAAGTAATTTAATTTCACTTTTAGATTTTTTTTTAGACACAATTAGTTGTTACAAAAAAATACTAATTAAACCTTCATACCATAATATATACTTTCTCTGTCCCGAATGAACTTGCACACTTTCCATTTTCGTCCATCCCAAACAAACTTGCACACTTCTTAATAAGGAAAGTTATAACACAATCTTCATCCTCAATCCACCTTTGAAATTAAAAAAAAATTGAAAAATAGTTTCTTTTAATATATGTTTCCATTTACCCGTACAAGTTCATTTGGGACGGAGGGATTAATATTTTCAAAAATTTCCGATTCATAATTCACACAGACCTTTTTGTGAAATTGAATTTATGAATCAGGTAGACACTAAAATTTATTTAGTTAGTGGTTAAAATAATTCATACTACCTTCGTCTCGCTCTACCTTTTCTACCTTCCTTTGTGGTTTGTCTCAACTTAACTTGTCAGTCCATAAATGACAAATTTCTCACACAATCTCCACCCTCAATCTCCACCTTTAAAAAAGTCAAAAATTCCATAAAATCTATTTTTTTTTAACTTCCGTACTCGATCAATTAGGCAGGTTTAAGGCGGGACGGAAGGAGTATATTATAAAGTAAACAATTTGGTAGGTCAAAATATGAAATTAACAATCACTCACCAAAACATCACAAGTCAAAATTGAATTTAAATCACTACAATTACAAAATGACTAATTCATGTGCAAAAAGGCTACACTTTTCCTTTTCGACCATCCAAAAGGCTACACTAGTATATCCACAAGTTAACAAATAAACTTAACCCATTCCAAAAATACTACCCATAACTTTTTTCTGCATACTGTGAATTACATTGAAACTATCAAGTTAATTTTCTTAAAAAAAGGATCATTTACAGTTTTGGTTTAACACTGAAGTTTTCTTCGGGTTGCTTACGCCACATGTAATGGGAAGCCTCGATCCACCTCGGATGGACGAGGAATTTCTTCTCCTGTACAGCCCATCGCGATTTATCTGTCCCCGGGTCCATAGACACCACGTGTGTAATAGATGGGTCGACTTCAGTTGCGCACGTTGCTCCCATTTGTTCGGCCATTTTCCATAACGGGTGGCGCTCAGCTGGGGAATTGGTGGGAATGACACGAGTGAAGACGATTTTGCAGTCCTTCAGAATTTCCTTCCGGATGGCCTTTAGGATCTGATATGACAAAAAGAAAGAAAAGCTCTACTGACCGTACGTTGGGAGAGAGTTATATTTAGCACCTAGCTTAGCAGCACTCGAAACAAATTCGCCCAAAGTAAACTTTATGCCAAAGAGTTATAGTTACACCTAGCTCAGCAGCAAACGAAACAAATTCCCGAGAGAGTTATATTTACACCTAGCTGAGCAGCAAACGAAACGAATTCCCCCAAAGTAAACTTTATGCCAAATAGAAAGAAAAGAATAATCAGCCACATTTACCTGTCTCACATCTCTATCCTCCAGATTCTTCTCCTCGTGCTCCTGAACAAAAGATACATTAATGAATTAGGCTAGTGAAGAGTGACGATACTAATTAGAATACTATTAGTAATTAAGTTGGGGCAGTGGGAAACATACCTTGTCGAAGAACAAACTGTGTATTCGTTTAAGAATAGCAAGAACGGTAACGAGTGCCCCTTCAGTCTCACTTTCGTCAGTTCTTAGTTCGGACAGTGATCTACCCTGAAACCCAAACTGCTGACAACTTGAAGCGAAAAAATGGTATCTTTCCATCATTATCAAATTCTCCTTGTGCCTCCCCCATACCTAGAATATATGACGACAAATCTATTAATCAAATGCCAATGAGACTTGATAATTAAATTCATAACATAGTCCGAAAACACCAGTTGACAACTACATTAAAGATGCTACAGACCAGTATGACTTACAAACTCCAGAATTCAATGCTTACCGCTTCTGTGTCATCAAGGATGAGGACTGCACTTTCATGCCCCATAACTACATCAAGATCTTTCTGATGCCTCCGAGTGCAATCACCTTGTGCAATTATTCTAGAGTTGAAGTAAACATCTTGAGGGTCAAGTAGCTTTGCCATTTCCAGAGCATAGGGACGTTCACCCATAGTGTATATGCACATCTCGAACAAACTACTAGCTTCTTTCAAGAAAGTGTGAACAAATGGCCTCAGCTTTGTCATCATCTGAATCCAGTCCAGTCTGAATAGGCTAGTCTTCAGGGCATCTGATAATTTACAAATTGTAAGTCAAGGAAGCCACATATGGAATAGATTCAAAGCTGAAGCGTAAAATGAATTAGTTTCTACAACAAATGAAAATGTTAATAATATAAATAGCATGATTAGCACAGGGTTGGCGATGGAAAAAACTGACATAATTTGATAGGGATATAATCTTAAAGCAAAGAATTTAGATCTCCATGAAGACTAGAGATAAGATTTTTGAAACTTAAATCTTCTCATCAGTGAAGCAGCCAGAAACATGATGAAAAAGCAGCCAGATACACAAAACTAAATGATCCAAGTGTGGTTCATTAGAAGAAGATTATATTGCAACTTCTTACTTTGTGCAAATTCAATAGGCAAAAAGAAAAATCTCGATAACTGAACTCTCATTAGAAACACCCCATAATACTTACATAGTATTATTAGAGATGAAGAGACTAGAGAAAATTACCTGGTAAAGCGCTGTTTAGGTATTGTTCTTCCGCTTTAATATCAACAAGCCGAGCTGAATTGAGAAGAGTGTGGTCTAAATCAAGAACCAAATACAACTTTCTACGCCGAAAGAGGCTTTTAAGATCTCTCTCACGAACACGGTCTATCTCGTTTTTAGCTAGTCTAAGATCCTGTAGGAAAAATTTACTTCATAAGAAATGGATACCTTATATCATAATTATTGAGATAAGCACGGAAAATTAAAAGAACTAACATAAATAATAAGCACGGAAAATAAGAAAGAACTAACATAAATAATGTTTACCTTGTGTATGTAACTAAGTGCAACACCAGAATCCTCATCATCTATCTTTTTTCCACACTTCAAGCACATTCCCGCATATTTACCAGGATGTGGGCAAATATCCGCCTTACGTGATGACGCTGCACAATGAAAAAAATTGCTATTTCAATTTCAATTTCATTAGAGGAAATGCCACATCTCGCATCAACCTTTTTTATGTACAAAAAAAATGTGACTCACATAAAGATTGCGGTGGTTCTCTTGGAGACGAGACACTCTGCAGGTTTATTAAACCTTGGGACTCTTGGGACTCCACCTTGCGCCTTTTAATTCTACATTGATGAAACAGTGTTTGAAAAATAAAATATTGATTACATTAAAAGAACAAGAACAAAGTATTAGTATGAACATCACTCAATTCAGGATCAATAACATTAATCAGCTAAAGTGTACCTCTCAAGATCCAAGCCACCATCACTTTTATTATCATCATCACTCAGCTCCTCTTCTTCCGCAACTTCTTCAGAATCAGCTGAAGGATCAGAAGCAGTATCCAACTCTTCGTCCAGAAATGCAGCTAAATCATCACTGCTTGAAGAGTGTACGGGAGAGTCATCTGCTAAACGCATCTGTCATGCCACTAAGAAAATCCATCAAGAACGACTCTAGTGTAGACTAAGTTAAAACCTAGACAGAGAAACAAAAAATCGCTGCTTAAGGCACCTTGTTCAAGCAAAGCTATTTCAGGTACGCATAAAAAAGTTCTCCTTCGTAGATTCTATCTTTTCATGAACAAAATCCCTAAAGTAAATTTGTCTAAAGCCAATACCCTCTCAGTTTTCAACCACCTGATTGCATGATACTTTATTTTCCATTCTTCATAACTTGAACAAGTACGGGTCAATCATTAGTCCTGTGCAGACAGCTGAATATATTCTGATGATCCTCGGAGAATTTTTTTACGATGATTGCCAATTGAAGCAGCTCGTGATAACCATCGAATTACTTTAGCAGGTGTCCATATTTATTGTTAACAAAAAAAACAAATCAATGGCGGAGATTGACAGAAACGAACCTCCAAAACCAAAAAAAACACAAAACATGGCCAGAATTTCTTCCACAAAGCACTTAACATGATAGTTTTTACTTCCCTAAGATTCTACATTGTACAACAAATCACAAACCCTAGGTTCCGAAAAATATGAAGTTATTACTAAAACCACCGGAAATCCTGAAACTAAGAGTCGGAGTGTCGGACATTTCTCTAAAGCGGTGGTTCCAAAATAGAGCTAAGAAGAAGAAAACAGACTTTTCAAGCGTCTTCACAAGTGATCGAAAAACAACCAACTAAAACAGGAGAACCACAAATAAGCTGGGGGAAGGATAATTTACGCAAATGCTACAATCTCAGTGAGAAATTAGCATATGAAGAGCTTAAATTCCGCTGCAATGGTGGCTGGAGGTGAAAAAATCAAACACAACGAACCTTAATTCACCAAGCTGGCAGAAAATCGAGTTCTTCAATCGAATATGCACAACCTCTGCACCAAAAAGTGGTGGCGGAGACGGAGATCGTCGGCAGGTGCGAGGCACTGCCACGATTTTAGGTTTCAATTTGGGCGCGAACCGAAGAATTCCTCATGCAATATTCCGACAATAGAGATAATTCAGAGAGAATTCCAGAGTCAATTTGGGGTAACTGCACAATCATAATTGTATTATCAACGATTATTTATACATAATTAAATAGACACACGCAATGTTTGCTTGTTTTTTTTGGGTAAAAGTGGTCGTAACTTAAACTCATGTTTATTTGGTCGGTTGTCCGAAGCTCATCAATTCATTCGATCTTAATTAATCAATGATATTTTTCAATACTACTTTAATCACATTATCTTATAGTGACAAGACGAATACTTGGAAGATAAAGAAACGATAAAGGAATGGAACGAATACTTGAAAGATAGCGGGACGAATTCTTGAAAGACAAATGTGACGAATACTTGGAAGGCAAGGGGACGACGTGAAAGACAAATGATCTTTATAAGAGCACAAGACGAATGCTTGGAAGACAGCGGGGTGAATACTTGGAAGATAAACGAGACGAATACTTTGAAGGCAACGGGACAACGAATACTTGGAAGACAGCGGGACGAATACTTGGATGACAAATGGGACAACGAATACTTGGAAGACAAAAGAGTATAATTCTCAATACTACTTTAATCATTAAAATCAATCATCAATTAACAACATCTTACACACATCACAACATCTTTTGCAATTAATTCATATATTCAACATTACAACCACTTCGACAACCACCTAAACAAACGCAACTTTTTCACTTCCCCAACCACTTACCCAATCGTTTTACTACAGTAAAAAATATTCCAGCACTCTTCAGACCTAAGCAAACATAGCCAAATACATGTGTCTACAATAGATAATGACTACTATAAATTAATCGAACATAGCATAGTTTACGGTACTTGATAGAGAGTTTATTGGACTAAAATCACTTTCATCTCATAACTTTTTGCTCGTGTTGTTTTGGTCCCAAACTAGTTGAGTTTTCAGTTTAGTTCCGAAGTTGTTGAAATTACTTGATATTGATCATAGTTTTGCTGACAGTGTCCAAATCGATCAAAAAATGACACGTGTCTGTCAGTGCTGGTGCCATATAATATAAAATCAGCCGAAATTGTGTGTAGTGTCACAGACACGTTTCTGCCCGATTTGGTCACCAGCGGCGAAAAATAGGACCATTAACAAGTAGAATTGGCAAAATTGATCCAGCCCGCCCGAAATTTTAGATGGTCTTCGCATAGGAGACTAGGCCCGAGATATCATCGTGCTCAACAGGCCCGATCTGATGGGTCAAAAGTCCTACAGTTCATGAGCCGACCCGAAGATCTTAGTATATTTAAGGATGAGGCTGGGGCGGGGTTAATAATATTTGAGCCGATGGAATTTCGAGTCAGCCCGAATTATGATGTTGGTTCAGTAGGTTGGGTCTGATCGGACAACCACCCAAATTGCCACTTCCAATAACAAGCAATATTAACAGTTACGGGACTAAACTGAAAATCTAACTATTTCTGAAGCAAAAAACATACGAGTAGAAAGTTATGAGACGGAAAATGAATTTATTACACAAAACAAGACCTTAAATAGTGCTATGAATTAATGGTACATGTACTATTGTAAACTTGGGTTCTATGTTTCTTATCATATTTATCAACTAGGCCCACCAAACATTGGGCCTCATGATGAAATTTAGGTTGAATAATCCCCCAAATCACATTGAAACTTGACCTCAATTTCAATTTTATTACCAATTGTAACCCTTTTCCAGATTCTAACAAATCTTGCATGTTTCTTCCTGCACCATACATTGGCTTGTTTCTTGTCCCAATGTTTAATCTAAATAGTGTTATATCATCTTCCCAAGCAAGCTCTTCTTTACCCTGCACATGTTGTCAAAACTTTAGTATACGTGAAATTCGGGTTATGGGTAATTTTTTACGAAAAGGTAGTAGGGTTTATGTTGAAAGGCATCACTTGTTTTGAAGAATTGTACTCCCTCCGCTTCGGCTTAACTTTTCTACTTTGGGACACGGAGGTTAAGAAAAAATAGATTTTGTCGAATCTTTGATTTTTTTAAAGGTGAAGATTGAGAGAGAAATTTACCATTTATGGGCTGTAAAGTTAAGTTGGAACAAATTGAAAAGGAAAGTAGGATAGTTAGAGTGGGGCAGAGGTAGTATCATGCTGAAAATGTATTAGTGTATATGCTGAAATGCAACTCTTGTTTTGGGTAAAAATATAATCTGGATTGCACCGTGCATCTGGTGTATAGTAGACTTTGTCTAATACAAGTAGTTCTCTTGTATGCACGAATCTTGGATACATGCAATCTGGTCACGTGCAATTTTTTATGAAAATATATTAGGGTTTATGCTGAATGGTATCACTTATTCTGAAGAAATGTATCATGCTGAAAATGTAGTAGTGTTTATGTTGAAAAGTATATCTTGTTGTGAAGAAAAGAATCATGCTGAAAGGTAATAAATTTTTTCAGAACAAGTAATGCTTTTCAATATAAATAGTGATACACTTCCCTGAATCGTTATTTAACCCGAATTGATCTATACCTAGTGCATATGGGAATTGGTGATCTGGAGGAGGAGGCATAAGTCTCGATGCAATCGAGACTTATGACCTTCTCATCTACACTAGGATCACGGATCTTAGATCCGTGCAACTCTGATGACGGGTGGATCCACAGGTTATATAGAATTTCTCATGACACGGTATTACTTATTTTGAAAAAAATGTATTAGTGTTTGTTCTAATACCTTTCTTTAAAACAGACAATACCTTGCAACATAAACATAACCTTTCATGAAAAACTACGCACGGCCCAAAATTCTCGCGACGGATAGGTGAGTACCTGTGAAACTGCCAAAGGGAGTTTGGCGAAAAGTAGTTGTATAGTAGGAGGATGCATATGAAGAGCAAACAGCTTGGAGTTGTTATCAATGGCTACACTAATGGAGAAATTGCAGCTCAATATCTTGGTTGTCACACCAGAACCATCCACTCCTTCCCCTAATCTAAACTCTCGAATTCCTGCGATCTGCACAATAACAGACGCCGTGTATTAAATTAAGTGTAACAAAAGATAAAGTGTCTAATGTAACAAAAGATCAAGACCTGCTTAACTTATGTTATGAAAGAAACATGCCATTAAAACTGGGTTAATTTTAGCAACCCACAAAACTATCAGCGTTTCCTCATATAAGTCGCCAAACCTTTTTGGCATTGGTAGTACAAATTATACGAGGTTCATATAAACCACCACACTCGTTTTTTAGTCATATTTCACCGAGTTTTTGCATGTAACTTACAAATGATAAAATTTTAAGGGTTTTTTTGTCCATACAATTGAGGGAGAAGTTTGCATTTGGACTAGTCGAATAAAGCCCTTACAATTTTGTTGAGCGCAAATCACGTGCAAAAATTTGGTAAAATGACCAAAAAGGGGGTTATGTGATTTATTTATCAGTATTGGTAAAAAAAATCCACAAAATCACAAAAAAAGCTTTTAGAAATTTATTTGAAGCAAAATTTTGTTCCCTAATCGGCCCAATGCCCACTTCGGCCACATATTTGGGCCAAGTAAACTTTTGGACTCTGAGCCCAAAATCTTTTAAATGGGCCAAGAAAGGGCTTTGTTTAATAATATTTTGGGCCCAGATGTCATTTTATTTCGGGTAGGGGAAATATATTTATCCAAATTCAATTTTAAATTAGGAAAAAATCTTAAATTCGTGCAATTGAGATTGAAGATAGATTTTTGAGTTGTGATAATTTTTTACGAAAGGTATTAATTTTTATCATGAAAGATATTACTTATTTTGAATGTATTATTATTTGTTTTCACATGTATCGTCTGTTTTGATCAAAGGTACTAATATTTTATGTTGAAATGTATTACTTTGTATGTTGTTAGGTACTGGATGATATTATCTGTTTCTGATTATCTGTTTTCAAACATATGATAGAAAGTCGGACAAAATTTGAAAACAGAGAAAAATATTGGCACGATATTGTTGTCTTACCCACCGTAAACATATGGTAATGTACCAAACATTTCTATGTTTTTCATAAGGTTATTAAGTGTGGTTTATGAACTTTCGACATATCAAGTAATAAATACATTAACATATATCCACAGTAATGAAACGATATCAGATACTGAAAATGTTAGAGCATAATTTAATTTTAGTAAAAACATTGTTGGTTTAAAAACAATAAACTACCATCGAGCCATCACATTATTATATGCTCACACGCATGTGTAAATTTTTTAAAACAGCATAATCTCCGCTGTCTATGAGCAAATCGGCGAAAAAGCAGACGTGATTATTACATGACACTAACTTTCAGTCCATTTTAATTGATGTGCCATTTACGCTAACATTTTTTTTCTGGGACAAAAATTGAAGCAGAAAGCTTTTGGACAAAAGAGTGATTTTATATTATGGTCACATGTAGTGGCGAGCCAGAAATTTTTTATTAGCGGGCGAGCTCATTTTAATAGCTAATGTGGAGGGGGAGGGAGGCGGTGGCCCCCACACGCCCTCCTTCTAGCTCCGCCACTGATCACATGCACTTTTTCAGCTGACCTGCTCGATTTTTATAGTTACGAGACGAAATTGAAAAACCAACTAATGAAAATCGAATGAATGAAAAATTCTGGGACGAAAAGTGATTTCAGCTCGTAAAAATACCTTAACGGAGATGTTGGGAGGCGGAGGCTTAGTAGCAAGATAGAAAACCAGCAAAGCAACAATGAAGCTCACCAAAAACCTCCAACTCAACTGCAGCAAAATCCACCACCCCGAATTCGAGTGACTGAAAGAAAAGTACTTAATCCACCCCCGATTTTTATCGTAATCATCATCATCGGCCACATCCATAATCTCATCTGGTTCATAATCTATTTTCACGATCTCAACGCTTTTTGGATCGTCAATCTTGGTGTGGGAGAAGGAGTTGTTGGAACCGCGGGAGGAGGAGTAACGGGAGAGGGCGAGACGGTCACTGCAGGGGTGGCTCTGAGCATGGGAAAGAGTCGAGGGGCTCTGCACTAAGTATAGTGTGTAGGGGTATGATCGGAATAGTGCTTCTTCTTCTGATTCTGTTCTATAATCCGCCATTGTTGTAGTACTTGAGAGTGTGTGAGTGTGTGTGGCATGTTAGAAGGGTGTTTTGCAGGGTTTTTAAACTGGTAAAAAGAGACGTTACTTTGCTTCAATGGACTGTGGGGGCTACAAGTGCAGAAATACCGAAATGCAGAAATACCGTACTTACTATATAGTAAAATTACCGAAAATATCAGAGGTTTGGCTGAGTAAGATATTGAAACGAAATTTTTTGGTACGTTATGGTGTAAAAATTCAAAATTTTCATTTTTTTGATACATACCAAAATACCTAAAAAAGTTCGATAAATGGATTTTTTTGTTATTTTGGTAGTCAGTATTTGGTATATCAGTATACCAAAAAAATCTCAGTACTTTGGTATTTCGGTATATACTGAATTTCCAACAATATACCAAAAAGTTCCGTTACACTAACGATATAAATGATTCAGTATGATATACTGTATCGAAACACCCCAAACTCCACACCACTTTTCTTTCTGGATCATGCAACATGGCTTAAGTTTACAATAATATTGGGCCGATAATAATGACCCGAGTAAACCAAGACCCGATTGATTAGCCCAAGTTAAAGTTAACTCGAAATTAGTAGGACTAACTCGATTAACATCCCGATCGAAAATGGAAGCTTGACCCGTGAGAAATATTCCGATAAATACGGACAATACATTAATTAAATTTCTTTACGTTGCTTTACACCGAATTGTTGCTACTTTTTATAACAAACTCCATCATTCCAACGGAAGCACGCTTTTAGCCTCTTACTAATTACCTTTTGTCAAAAACTTGTATGTGGTCATCACACGACCGACATACGGTGTGACGAAAAAAAAGTATAATTATTTGTGGTAAAAGTATCACGTTTATCTGCAAAAGTATCACATTTTTTGAATAAAAAAAGTAACACTTTTTGTGTCAAAAGTATCACATTTATTTGTAAAAGTATCAATGTAGTAAAAGTATCATTTTTTCCTGTAAAAATATTATTTTTTTCTGTAAAAGTATCAATGTTTTCTGTAAAAATGTATTACGTCACACGTGTGATCATTCACACACAAGACTCACTCTTACCTTTTTTATTTTTATTTTTATTTTTTATTTTTATTTTTAATGTTAATGCAGAATAATTCTACGATTTTGGATCTAAGACCCACTATTTTTTTTTTTTTTTCACCCTCATAATTTAGGCAAATTAGGCCCACAAGTGTTTGTTAATTGCTTTGGAAAGCGTTAAAGTTTGTATATTGATAGTAATTAATGTATTAAACGAGCATAGTTCGAGTTTGGTTCGACAAAAAATTCAATAATATATTAAACGAGCATAGTTCGAGTTCGAGTTCGTTAAACATGCAATCACTAAACTCGCGAATAGTTTGTTAAAAAATCATAACTAGCCTATTGTTATTCACTCTTTACTTTCACTTTAGAGGTCTTTTGTTCAATTTATGCCGAACACAATTAAATGCATAAGTTTTTTTTTATATATTAATATATAATTGAGCTGGACTCGCGAGCCTGAGTTCGTGAACAAGCTCGCGAGCTGCGAACCAAATACCTACAGTTTGAGTTCGACTCCAAAATTATACCGAACTTGAAATTGGGCTCGAACTCGATTTATTTAAACCAACAACTAATTTATGAACGAATACTTTTTCGAGTTAAAATTCGAGTAGTTCGCGAACATTTTATCGTGCATTGCATTATGTGTGATTCTGTACAACATACAGTTATCAACGTAATAACTGTAGATCGTGTGACTCCTGTACATTGGCAAGGTTGCCGTGACCTCATTAAAATCATTAGACACACTTGGTAGGAAAACATCACACAAATATTTCTTCCGTCACATCTTATCTTGCACACTTTCCTTAAACGATTCTCTCATCTTATATTGCACAGTATAAAAAAGGAAATTTATAACATAATTTTCACCCTCAATCTCCAATCTCAATCCGCCTTTGAAAGTCAACATACAATAAAAAAACAGTTTTTTTTAATATCCGTGCCGACCTTTCCTGCACAAAATAAGCCGAGACGAAGGGAGTATTAAATAATATTGCTCAAGTAATTAGAATAAAATATATAAACTGCCCTAAAGTGATAACCAAATTGCCGATCATATATTGCTTAAGATCGAAATAAAAAATAACTTTAAAAAATAAATCGAATAAGTTATATATGATTAACTAAGTCAATTTAGCAAATATAAAAATTATATATATAAGAATTTATAGTTTCAATTGACAAAAAAAATTAAAAAGTTGTACTTCCTTAAAACATAACTCATATTTCGGACATAGAAAGTAATGCGTTTTAGGATAACAAGTAAACAAATAATGTCTTTCAGGATATCATACATAGTCATGAATCTTCCGTTTTTATTCCTTCTTAGTTTGTTCCCACTTTCAAACTTCGTCTAGATAGACTTTTTGGCTTAAAAACACATGAATAACCTCAAAACACGTATATACGCGTCAAATGACACAAAATAATGAATATAAGCAATTTCCGGTCAAATATGTATGCAAATGATATAAAAAAGTAAAATCGACCTAAATACATGCATATATGCACAATGTGAATCAATATTAAGAGAGGCGCGATAATTGTGGTCGCACGTGGGAATAATGCCTTTCTGGATATCTTACCCATTCTTGAAAATATAACCAGCCCCCTTTCTTCACGTGTCAAATAGTTCCTTTAGTTATCTTTTATATAAAATGTGGAAATTAAAACAAAGAAAATGAGAAGATTCAGTAGGAATTTTTTTCTTCGCAGATGTAATATTGATTTGTCGTAGGGCGCTTCGGAGGTTAATCAAAGTCTCACATCGATTAAAAACGAAAAGAATTAAGGTAATATTAAATTGTAACATGTTTTTTCATTTGTATGGAAACATTTTTTTGGAAGTATAGTATGAGACTTTTTAGGATAAGAGCAAAACATATATCCCTATAGGGCTGACCAGATGAGGACAACATCGATCATACCAAGTATCAACTGTGGAGATTGGAGCTCGTTAGATCTTTATAAGTGGTATCAGAGTATGATTGATCCCCATGTAATTTGAATCACCTTTAACCATATAGTTTGAATGCCTGATACTCACAGAACAAAACGAAATCCATTTAGTTTCGACGCTGCATCAGTTTCAACACCATATAAGTCCCTGGTAACCAGAAAACAAAACAAGCCGACTCAGTCTCGAAGCCACATCAGTCTTAACGCCACATCATTCTTAACCCCACATAAGCCGGTTGCTGCAATGCACACAATGCTATTGAGTGGAGTGGAGCTTAGCGGTCATTTGTTTGAGCATAGGCCGGTTGCTACAACGCACAAAGTGCGGTTGAGTGGAGTGGAACTTTTGGTCATTTGCTTGAGGGGAGATTGTTAGGGTTTTGGCACCAACCAAAATCTATATATGTTAAATACTGGAAAAATTCCCGGGCACAATAGAGTGAATATGTTTCTATAATAATATGATAGTTTTTGAAGTAAGACCCAAAAAATAAATCTACATAAACTTACCTCAAAATCAAAATATCATATAAAGTGTGGAAATTGGAGCCTCCATATCCTTACAGTTTGGGTATTTCTTATTAATAAATAAGACCCAATTCCTTTTTTGCACAAGACCCCTAAAAACAAAAAAATATACTTTCCTGTTCCGACTTATTTTACACATTTTTTGTTTTCGATAGTCTCAATTTATTTTACACATTTCTAAAATATAAATTAATACTCACAATCTTCACTCTCAAAATTTTAATCCTCAATCCTCATAAAAAACAAAATCTATTTTTCTTAATATCCGTACTTAATCAATTGTACAAAATAAATCGGGACGGAGGGACTAATATATATAGTTGTTAATATAATGAGAGCATTGGTCCAAATACTTTCTTGGAATTAAAGGTAATGGTAGATTGGAATAAAAGATTGGGCAATATATTAATAATTATAATTTGTAATGATGGAAGCCAATAGTATGAACTTAGGGAAAATCATCAAATGAGAGGGCAGCTTTAGCTTTTATACCAAGACATAATCAATTCCACCATCATTCTCTCTACTACCACCCACTAAATTAGGGAGAAAATATAAGTGTTAAATTAACACTCCCTCGTCCCGATTTAATTGATCAACTTATCATATTTGTTTGTTCAAATATAATTGATCTAGCCCATAAATGACAAATTTTCTTACAATCTTCACCCTCAAAATCTCTACTCTTAATCTCCACTGTTGAAAAAATCAAAGATGCCACAAAATCTGTTTTTTCTTAGTCTCCGTGCCCGGCCAAGATTGACCAATTAAGCCGGGACGAAGGGAGTATAAAAGAAACAAACTCATGTGCATCTAGATGCACAATTTAGGTGCACAGAAGTGTAAGTGAGTCGAGACAACTTTCGAACTATTTGAGATCGGTTGCAAAAAAATCGTAATTGACTCGAAGTAAACGAGTCGAGCTCGAACTACTCGAGGAGATATCGAGTTTGAGTTTAAACTCATTGATACTTGGCTCGGCAGACTTGCGAGCTTAATCGAATTTGTGTAAATTTACTAGGTTACCTTTTTGAGTTGACATAATTATAGATATATCATAATTATAAATTAATAAGGTGACATCCTAAATTAAATGAACTCGGTCAAGCTCGAATCGAACCTGCCAGTACTCGATATGACTCGACTCGTTTATACCCCTAGACAAGAAGCTTACTCATTTTTTTATCATAACTTATATGCAGGATATAGTGACAAAATAAAAAATAACTAAAGTAATTAATTCTTTTAGTTTTACAAATCAAAAGCTGCATAAATAAGAATTTATAATTTTTAAATTATAAATAGCTTCCATTTAGTATATAGGTCATTTAACATGATAAGATAAAGTGAGCAGACAAGTCGCTTTGGCCGAGTGGTTAAGGCGTGTGCCTGCTAAGTACATGGGGTTTCCCCGCGAGAGTTCGAATCTCTCAGGCGACGGTTGTTTTTTGCCCTGTTTTGGCCGGAGCGGTCGAGACGTTCCATTCCGACTGTAAAAACGGAATCCCTGCTTAACTAGCTTCTCAGCTCATCTGCTTCGATCAATTTCAGTTTTAACGGTCTAAACGGTTTCAAATAATCGAAATCATTCGTTTTGATTTCATTTCTCAGCCGTTTCAGTCTACAACGATCGAAATAGTTTCAAATAACCGAAATTTCATTCCGATTATAAAACTGAAATGCTTTGGAAATCATTCGTTTTAGCCAACTTCCTAGCAGTTTCTGTCTAAAACGATAGAAACAAAACTATAGAAACAGTTCCAAAATAACCGAAACTCTTGAAATTCGGGATGACGTAATTTTTTTTTTCTTTTTTTGGTAATATAGTTTTTTACACACATATATATGCTTTATACTAAAACGAAAAGTTCAGAGTAACACATAACAAATCCTTTTGGTGTTTTTGTTCAGTTTTCTTTCTTTTGAATTCTATGTAAGTTAATGTATGATTCGAAAATATTTATATGATATTTAGTTAATATATTAAGTTCTAAAAATATTTTACGTTTTTAGATATATGATATTTTATACACATACGCCAATACACATATAACAAAGTCTTTTTATACACTAAGTGCACCGTGCAATTCGAATAAGTATTACTATTTATATTGAAAGGACTCAGTCTGGGTAAAATAATTATAATACATTTATCCAGAACAAGTAATACATTTAAGCATAAACACTAATATATTTTCAACATGATATCTTTCTTTAGAATAAATAATATCTTTAAGTATAAACATTAATACCTTTTCCTCAAAAATTGCCACGATCGGAATGCACGGATCTAACTGATGTACAAGACTTATTATATATGTATACATATAGTCAAACGGAATGCAAAAATTCTTCGATATTAAAATATCTCGCTTCAGTGTGAAATGACCGTCGTAATGGTATTGTTAACTTTGGGCTTTAACACTTGAGCTTGAGCCTTTTTGAGTAATGGGCTTCTGAGAGAAATAGAAAAAGCCCAATGGGCTATTAAAGCAGAAAATTATGGGCCATTATAACCATGATAGTCGAGTACAATAAGGACAGTATGAGGCCCTTTTTTCTCTTAAAATGGGGAACAAGTTCAACAAGGTAATTTTTTCGAATAGACGATTTTACGTGGGTTGGACCATATGAATATTCTTAAAGGACAAATACGTCCAATTCAATTTACTAAAAACTTGATTTGTCACGAGCTAACTCGAAAATCATAGTATAAGGGGAATAGACTGTGTTTTTTGCTCATTAATTTATGACCCAATAGAATTTTGAGTCCGCCTGACCGAACCCACATGTGACGTTGGCCCAACATGCTCGGTGCACTAAAATTGTCACCTCTTTCTGATTGTTACTTGCATTAATACTTGTTAACGTAGCTTGTGATCAAGGTTAGCGATTAGTTGGGGTTTAGGCGGGGCTAGTCGAGGTCTAGACATAGGCAGGAATGAATTGGAGATAAATATATACGATCAATGAAACCTTACGTTTAGGTGGAAATTAATTGAAATTAGTCGGGAATTTTTCCAACGGCGCTGGAGTGGCTCATGCAAACCAGTTGAATTATAGATACAATTATGAAGTTTGAATCCATACACTATAATACAATGAGTAATATTCTTTTAATGATTAAGAAACGAGATACTTATAAAGCTTCACTTTCTTCATTATAGATTTCATGAATTTGCCTCATAATATTGTCTCACTCATTTACACATGTGTTATGTGTTTTTATTTTATTATATTTTATACTTTATCACTAAAAAATTGATAAAAAATAACAAAAAATTTGGAAACAAATTATACTACCTCCGTCCCGACTAATTTTGCACAGGGAAGGTTGACACAAGTATTAAGAAAAATTATTTTTTAAGTGTTCGTTGACTTTTCAAAGGTGGATTGAGAGTGTAGATTTTGAGGGTGGAGTTTATGTTATAGCTTTCCTTTTTAGGCTGTGCAAGATAAGGTGAGACGACTGTTTAAAGAAATTGTGCAAGATAAGGTGGGAAGGAGGTAGTATAATTGAAGAACTTTTATAGATCAATTCGAATCCTCTGTTACACTACATATTGCATCTTCTATTTATTTACTCCCTCCGTTCCACTTTATTTTGCACATTTTCCTTAAACGATCGTCCCACCTTATCTTGCACAACCTAAAAAAGAAAAATTATTCATAGTCTTCATCCTCAAAATCTCCACTCTCAATCCACCTTTAAAAAGTTAACAAACAAACAAAAAATAACTTTTCTTAATACCAGTACCGACCCATGCAAGATATGTCGAGACGGAGGGAGTAGCTATTTATTTATTTATTTCCTTCACCACATTTGAAAGAATTATTACGGCAACTAACAATTATTACGTTTGTTTGGTGAATTAAGTCAAAGAATTTTTTTTTTTGCCAATAGCTAATGAATGTGAACAGAGAATGACTCATGAAAAACACATGCAAAATTACTATATCAAACTTGTCATCTAATTAATCATTCCACTAATAAATTATTGTGTTTACAACACGCGTGCGTAGTATACGCTACAGTGGTGTATTCAAGATTTTTAAAATCGGAGCAAGTCTTACGTGTGGTGGTCATATAAATTTTATTCCGTGTGATGAAATTTTATTTAACCAAATTAAGGAGAAAAAGACGGAGCTCTATTTATCCATTTCTTTTTTACTATATGCTTAAGTTGACTTCACATACAAATTTTTGTCTTAAAATTGAGTGTACGATATATAATTTTTCTTTCTAGGAAAGGCGTACGATCTAATTTCTCCTTTATTTTGATGGTATTATGCGTCTTGTGCAATCTTTGATCTAGTTTCTCCTCTATTTTGATGGTGTTTAATGCTTTTATGGATCTATATATATGACTTCCCTAACTATCGGACAAACAATCATGCATGGTATTGATGGTGATTTGATTCATTGGAGCATTGGTTGATGTATTTTTAAATTTTTGTGGCTTGTTTCGTTAACATACAAGAAGTTATGATATTGAGAGTGCTTTGATTCGATTGATTCCATCCAGAGAATTGCAGTAGCTGTTATAGTCCAGTTTGATTCGATTTGTTACATTACCTGTTTCACTTTTTGTCATTATCCTCAACACACGATACACATTAACCAATAACATCATTTAATACGCGTAATGACTGATAAACATTATGAAACATAAGATAAAACACGCAAATATAACAAATAATCTTACGATACACATCACTAATCAATGTGATAAAGTTGGAATTCTATTGAGCATAAAAAAAGAATATCCCACTAATTACAAATTTGGCACTAGCTAGCTACACTAGCTAAAACAATTTTTTTTTATTCACCTCCTTCACATATTATTGATCCATATCTATACAAAATATACTAAAAAATACAATTAAAAAAAAGTGTATACATATAAATTTTTTATTTTATTTCCTAAAAAATCCACATTCACTATTCACATTTTGCTTTGATCTCCTGGAGAGTGCATGTAGTATGTATGTATATTTGATCATCCTATCTCTATATTGTACACATCAAAATGTACACCTCTGCAGCCATAAGGTACAACTCCCTTCTACCCATAACCTCATCAAGGATTTATTTTTTGGCCCAAAATAAGAAAAAAATTGCATCAAAAGGAAAAGACTTAAAGAGTAATTTTTCAAATGAATTCAAGATGATAGAGAGTGAGAGAGAGTTAGAGAGATTTGGTGGGGTAGGGTAGGGTGGATTCAGATCTTTTACGATCAGGAGTGCAATATTTCCTATAACAAGTGGTTAATTACATGACACATAGTTACTACTGATGTAATAGTGATTTCATATTACACACGTGTCATACAATAAGTGTACTTGTATGATGCATGTATAATATGAAATCTACATCAGCAGTGATTATGTGTCATGCAATTAAGCGCTTGTTGTAAGAGATGTTGCATTCCTAATAGTAGAAGATCATGCACGAATAGAAAGAGAGAGTGAATAAATCTCAAATGAACTCAAGATGAGAGAGAGAGTGTTAGGAGAGAGAGATGGTGGGGTGGGGTGGGGTAGGGTAGGGTGGATCCAGATCTTCTATAATCACGAGTGCAGCATCTCCTACAACAAGTGATTAATTGCACGACACATGATCACCGGTAATGTAATAGTGATGCCATATCACACACGTGTCATACAATTAAACGCTTACTGCAAAAGATGCTACACCCCTGATTGTAGAAGATTTCGCATCGACTAGGATACGTAGAGAGAGAGAAAGAAAGAGAGATTATTGAAGATGGAAATCAAGGTAAGGTAAAGAGGACACATTAGCCAACAAACCCTCCCAATCAAGTTCTCCCATTTTGAAGCTTTCTCCCTGCCAATGATTCCCATCTCCAACTAATTCCTCAACTTTAATATCACTATTCAAATACTGGTTATTCTCATTCTCGTTGTCGTTGTCGTTGCTGTTGTTAATTTTCTTTTCCACAACACCATAATTGCCCTCCAACCCAGGGACACAAACGTCATTTTCCAACCCCATAACATATGGTTCCATCACCTCATAATCACCCCATAACATATTATCCACCCCACCCACACCCGACCCAACGACGCCGTTTACGTCGAAAATGTTGAAATTAGGGTTAAATTGGTTTGTAAATTGCATGGAGGAGCATGACGACGACGACGAGACACCTGCTGCGACGTCGTATTCTTGCATGAAGATTGTCCCTCCCATCATACCTATGTTAGCCTTGAACTCGGAATTCGAGTCGCTGTTGTTTGGAGACGATGACGTAGTATTGTTGTTGTTGTTGTTCTTTAATCTCTTTTTAATCGTCGAATTCCAGAAATTCTTTATTTCATTGTCTGTCCTTCCTGGAAGACGAGCAGCTATCTGAGACCACCTGTCATCGAACAAAATAATTGAATAACTTAAATAAATTATTAAATAATAATAATATTAATTAATGGGCCATGTTACAGTTCTGTATGTTTTTTTTTGACGTAGAATACAAGTCTGCATGGATGTATATATGTATAAGCTTCCATGATGGGATATATATATTTATATATATATATAAAAATAAAAATAAGAATCGTGGTGATTAATCATGAGTTTAAGACCATAGAAATTGAGAAAGTGTAGCAAGATCTTTAATAAAAATTCATACAACTATATATTCCCTTCGTCCCACGGGAGTTTGGACATTTAACCGGGAACATATATTAAGAAAAAAAATTTTTATGTCTTTGGTTGATTTTTTCGAAGGTAGAGACTGATGGTGGAGATTTTAAGAGAAATTTTTGTTTTAAAAGTGTGTAAATTAAGATGAGACATACCAATAAAATGAGTGTGAAAATTTGGGTGGGACGAAGATAGTATATAAAAGAAGTCATTTTCTATTGGTCAATCAGTTCTGTTAGTTTTAAGAAACCACTTCAGTTAGTTTTCATTTAATGAATAATTAGTATTCTAGTCAATTTTTCAGAAAGTTATTTATTAATTAATATTACCAAATTATTCAACATAGTAAGTGCTTATTCCAAAAAATAAGAATTTTTAAATTAGATAAGAAATGGAGTAATTTCGGGAATTATATATATACTAGATTAATTAGGATCTACCGTTGCAGTAAATTGGCTATTACACTATTAATTTGTTGTAAAATGGTACTCCCTCCGTCCCATTCTATTTAAGGGGCACATATACTAAGCATTAATTAATTTTTTTTATAGATGGAGATTGTGAGAGAATTTTTTTTTTTAAGGACGTGCAAATTGACATGGGCCGTAACAATAAAGAAAGTGTGTAAATTAGGATGGAACGGAGGAGTATTTCATTTTGTAATTCTTTTTCAGTGGAATTTTGTAATTCATCATATTAGGTAATGTATAGAATCTTTTTAGTGACTAATTTAGCACCATTGTTGAGCAAAAATCCTGATTTTATATAGTGACCACCTAATCTTTTACGCTTTTGACCAATAAAAATAGTTTATTCCTAAAAAACAAATTAATTTATTTATTCTTAGAACAATAAAAAACATTTTCAGGTTTGGGTTTTGAGTGTTCGGACGGGCTCACAATGTGACGGAACACAAATTTTATGAGAAAAAAACACTTTTATAAATAAAAATAATACTTTTATCTAAAAATAATAATTCTATGAATAAAAATAATACTCTCGACATGAATAGTAATACTTTTTTTGGTCACAGAAAGTTTCTCACAAGTTTTTGTCATTAACCAAAAAACTTGTTGCTAAATTAGAAACCCTAATTCTTCTTCTTGCTCACAAACATCTAAGAAAAAGAGAAACATACCTATTGCCAAGAATGGAATGCAAATGAACAATCATCTCCTCCTCCTGCGGCGAAAACGCGCCGCGCTTAAGGTCCGGCCGGAGATAATTAATCCACCGGAGACGGCAACTCTTACCGCAGCGCTGCAACCCCGCATTCCTAGCAATGTCACTCCAACACCCCTGCCCATTTCTCAGCATGTAATTCATCAGTTTCTCGTCTTCCTCCGGCGACCACAACCCCTTCCGCAGCTTCACCTTCGTCGCGGCCTTATCTTTCGCCATTGTCGTAACATGATCAGGCTTCCTCATGATTTGAGAAGATGATCAGAAAATTTTGATGTTGCTTGTGATGCAGCTGGGTTTGATGGAGACTGTGAAAATGGAGATATATAGAAGGGATGATTAGAGAGAGGGGGATTATGTGAAGTGGAAGCAAAATGTGTTGCAATGGAGATATGAGAATGATGATTACCTTGTGAGTGAAGAAAATTTGTATGGAATAGAGAGAGAAATGTGAGATAGAGTCAAAGACAAGAAGACCTTATGTCGCTTTCTTTAAGGTCCCATTCCAATCCGTTTTCCACTCCACCCCTCTTTCTCTCTCTCTCCTCTTTGTCTGTACTACCTCTGTCCCGACTAATCTTGTACTGAAAGGATTAGCATAAGTATTAAGAAAAGTTAATTTTTATTTTTTTTTTATTTTTCAAAAGTGAATTGAGGGTGAAAATTGTGTTATAACTTTCCTTTTTAAGGGGTGTACAAGTTCACGTGAGACGAACGAAAACAAAAAGTGTGCAAAATTAACCGGGACGGAAGTAGTAATCAAGACAAAAGACTGTGTGACTGTGTGAGGGCTACGTACGTATGACAGGGAAAAGTATCATTTTTTAACGTATTGCTTTTATTTTGGGCGGCGATCCGACTCAATCGGGCCAACGTAATATTTTGGTCCAGGTCGGGTCAGGTCAAAATTTGGTTGGGCTTATAATTAGTTTGTCCGACCCGAGCTTTTCCTCTATAAGGCTTTTAACCCATCGAGCCGGCCTGATGGGGCCTAATAATACTTCGGGCCACATTTCTATGGCCCGATCCATATAAAATATTGAGCCTACTGGTCGATTTTGCCACCTCTAATCAAGACAAAACCCTATATGAGACGTACCTCTCTGTTGTACAAGTTCTCGAATAGCTTCGATTCATCCTCATTTAGAAGTTAGACTTTCATAAGCCACCTATGTTTATTTTTCGATTCCTTCCTGCCTAGTCATGCCTATATCCTAATTAGCCCCGTCTAGTTGTTTGGCCCTACGTCCGTGTGATGGAAAGAATATCACTTTTTATAGTAATGTATCGTTTTTATTTGTAAAATATCCTTTTTTTTACTATAAATGGACTTTTGAAACAAAATAAAGTGATCTCGAATAATGAGTATTTGTCGCAACTTTATTATTAGAGACAGCATGTCATGTCGTCACTAATTAGACGATTAAATAACTCAGATACAAATAATATATTTGTGACGATAAAAATGGTCTCAAATATTTTTTGCAACAACTAGTTGTCTCAGAAAGTAGTCTTCAAATGATCTCAAATAATTTGTAAAGAGATTAGTGACCACAATTGTTATCTCAAAAAGATTATATAAAAGACTTCTTTTGTTGTAGTATATTTTGAACAAAAAAAGTTTTACCTTTTGTACCAAAAGTATCACCTTTATGTGCAAAAGTATTACTTTCTTAGGTAAAAATATCAACACTCCATCACACTGTAAAACTATCACACACAAGATAAAAATTTTTGTGAGACTCTCACAAAGTGTGACAGGAAAAAATATCACTTTTTATAGTAAAATTATCGATTTTATTTGTAAAATAATCATTTTTTTTTGACAAAGATATCAGTCTTTGTACCGATAGTATCACCCCTTGTCTCTCTAAACAAATCAATTTTTTGTAAAAGTATCGATTTTTTGGGAAAAAAAATATCACTTTTTGTACTGACAGTATCAACGCCTCTCTCTCTAATTTTTTTTTTTTCTCCTAATCTAAGAACAAAGAAAAAACCCTCCCCTCCCTCCACGATAACTCGAACCCAAAACAAAAAACCTAGGTAATAAATGCTCTGCCACTTAAGTTATCCAACTTCGTCGCCCCTCTCTCTAAATTAATCAGTAGTATAGTTTAAACAAATGTCCCACAGACATGATCACCGTTACCATCCTCTCTCTAGATGCACTGATCACACGTGTTTTTTAAATAAGCATAATTGGTTTTAACAGAAGCAGCGATATTATTTAACTCCGGGTTCCACCGGACTACATTATGCCTAGACTGGTCGGGTCGGGTCGGACGACAATTTTAATAGAGTGGATCATAAAAAATTAGGTTTAACGTATTATCTTACTCAACATGCTTGATTCGATGGGTTAAAAGTTCGGCAGGCTACAGACTGACCCGAAAATATTAGTATCTTTAAGGGGGTAACAATTCGGGTCATCGGATCATGTTCATGTTTGATTTGGGTCGATACGAGTTATATATTACATTTTTAAGAAATGATATTGAGTTTAGGTCGATTTGGATCAAAACCGGTTTAATCGGTTTGTGTCAAATTGATTGCGGATTTTTCTTAGTAAATTCGTGTCGGGTTGGGTTGGGTCCGTCGGATCGGGTTAGGTTGCCACCCCTAAACTGGGTCAATAATATTTGGCTCGATGGAATCATAGGCCGGCCCGCCAGACATTTTAAATGGATTGGGTCATTTGAATTTAGGTCCAAAGTATCATTGGGTCCAACTAGCTTGATTCAATATGATGGGCAGAAAATCTGACGGGTGATCGGTCTGAAAATCTTAGTATATTTAAGGGAGATGGCTGGACTGGACTTAATAATATTTGACTTGATGAAATTTTAGACCAATATAATATAACTGAACTCAATTTAAGTGTTGGCTCATAGACTAAACTGACTCGGACTATCCGAATTAACAACTCTAATTATGCCCACCCCAAACTAATTTCACCAGGATTTATCTCATCATATATATATATTGCTAGTAAATTATATTTACAATATATCTAACATAGATATACTACTTTTTTCAATAGTTTACTTAAGTAAATTCACCAATTTGATTAAGTGAATTTGGGCCAACTTTTTTTTTTTTTTTTCATTTAATTTGTTTTTTTGTGTGTTTTTTTTTTTTGAGAAAAATGGGCCAATATAAGTTAGCAATGATTTGGTACCATGCAGACGACACACGGATGACGTGGACTTCAGGTCTTAAAAAGAAAAAAAAATACAAAAAAGGAAAAAGGAAAATAATACAAAAAAGGAAAAAAGTGAAAAAGACAAAAAAAGAAAGAGGAAAATATGACGTGTCACACGTCTATTGGAGCTGGGGATGGCCTGAATATGCCACGTAGATAATCGTATATTTATTAAGATAATAGTCTAATCACATTTATTGGCCCACTCCACATAGACTGAAATTTCTTGTTCCATCATTTATTAAAAAAGGTGAAATTTGATTTATACTACTTAACTTTATTTATGTTGGATTTATATTTGGTAAATTTATAGAGCGTGTTTACTTAAGGTTAGAGAGTGTTAAATCGAACTTGATTGAGGAATTGAGTATGTTTTGTTGGAACTTGAACGCTGAATCTACTGAGCCAAATCTTAATTAAACACATTCATAAATCTTTAAAGGTTTTATGTAATTTTTATTTTGTGAGAATTTATAAATTGACATATATATCATTCGGTTAATCCCCTATTTTTTATCTATTAATATCTAAAATTACGTTCCAATAATCATCCTTCCACTATTCTCTCTCATATATACGATACTATTAAATCAAATATTAGTGGAAGCCACTGATTGTAGAACCGAAACGCTGAATGAATCGATCATACTACTTGTTCACGTCGATTCGACATGTTCAACATGTGGTTCAACCAAAATTTTAATTGATTAGATAATCATCTAATTATTATTTTTAAAATAAAATTTTAGAAGTTTTTAAAGTATGAAACGATTTTTTTTGGTTCAACCGATCTGATTTTATCAATTTTAGGAGTTTTAACCAAATCTAGCTAATTTTAATTAGTTTAACATCATTTTCGATTTTGTATCACTACCGAATTGGACCAGTAGCCGCAGTCCCGTTCCACTAGGTTGAAAAGTTAGAATTTTAATATGGACAAAATTTGAAGAAATTACTAAAAATAACTAACATAATAACTAATTTTACATATAATTAACACGTCGAATAATTTAAAAAGGA
Source organism: Ajuga chamaepitys (assembly GCA_958295605.1). Taxonomy (NCBI): domain Eukaryota; kingdom Viridiplantae; phylum Streptophyta; class Magnoliopsida; order Lamiales; family Lamiaceae; genus Ajuga; species Ajuga chamaepitys. Next base: position 69,514,314 of record OY282497.1, on the reverse strand, counting down.
GGGAGTCCAAAACTGATTCACTAACTAAAATATTATCAATTAATTTCAATAACTTAGAGTCAAGTCCAATATGAAGACAACTTTTTTCCCGAAAGTCCCAAATTAAACGACTACGTGCCTTGCACGTGAGTAATTTCAGCCAACTTAATCAATTCCGATGAAATTTATCCTCAAATTGAACTCAACTCTCTTTACTGAACCAACATTAACAATATTATAGCTAATACACTAATTTCAGACTTGCCTTAAATTAGCGGACCAAAAACGAATTTTTTCCGATTTTCGTTACATCAAGTACGAGGATGAAATCGTAAGCATCTCTGTCGGCGATCCTATAACGCGATTCTTAAGCAAATTAACTGTCGACGCAAATATAAAATGATTTAATTATTAAAGTATTAATTAAATTTGGTTTGAATAGTATCCAACTAATAAGTCGTTAGTCATGTCCTTTTTAACCCTTCATCAACAAGCCATAATCAATATTTATCATTAATTAGTTGAACAATTTCAATTTTTTTTGTACTTTCCAATGTGGAATCATTTTTTGTTTGAAAGAATTATGGTGCATAAAGATATGCTATATATATATACTCTCCCGTCTCAGCTAACTTTTCTTACTTTCTATTTTGGTCCGTCCCACTTAACTTTTCACATCCTTAAAAAGCTCACAATCTCCACCCTCAAAATCTCCACACTCAATCTCCACCTTTAAAAAGTTAAAGAAAAAACAAAATTTTACTTTTTTTTTATAACATCCGTGTCCAGTCAACTATGAAAAGTTAGCTGGGACGGAATGAGTATATATATATATGTACACACTATCTATTTTAATCAATTTACAAATCTAGGCTTTAATGATACCATTCTATATATAGATATCTCATCTAAAGTTTTGCAAGTGGATGTCCTTTTAATTTTGATGAAATATGAATCCAATCCCTTTGAAACTTAATACTACTTCCGTTCCGTTCTAATTTTTCTTTTTGATTTGTTCCAACTTAACTTTTCAGTTTATAAATGAAAAATTTATCTCACAATCTCCACCCTCAATTCGATTTATCATTTTATTTGTGTCGATTAATATTATTGCAGGGTGAAAGAAAATAGACTCATGGCATATATATGCCTTCATGCAATATTATTAACAAATGATAAATTAAATGCATTACTATTCACAGCGAACTGAACTTTTTAATACAATCTACTAATTTAATAAATTAAAATATTGTGATAAAACAATTAAAATGTCCTTAATGATTAACATAAATAATAAAAAACTATTAAATACACAAATTAAAAAAAAATCTTCGTCCATGTGATCATCTTAAACGAACATGTCCCTCTCTCCCAAAACTTCAAAAACCCCGTTTCTTCAAGCTCCGTTAATGGAGGGCCTAAAACGAAGAATCAGTTAATATAGACAAAATAACACCATTTTATTTATTTTCGATCAATTTTACAATTATTATGTATTTTTATTGAGTTCTTTTTATGTATTTTCGATCTGAAAATGAACTTTTAGTGGTTATTGTTCGACTACACATGATCGAAGGTCGTTTGACTTTCATCCTGTTCGATTGCAAAGTCCGAACAACACTCAATCAATGCAATTGCGATGATCTAAATGAATCATACGGATGCACAATTTTTTACACAACATCAAAAATAAAATCTATTTCCGCATAACATTTAATCTAACATTTCCACGAAGGTGTTGAATATAAGAGATTTAAACGAAATGCTTTTTATTCTCTATCGTATTAATGCTTTCAAATTCTCTAATGAACCTTCCTGACTAGGCGCAACTACGATTAGACTTATATCTTCAAACTCTTCTTCAAATAAATTTCTTCCGATTAATCAATTAACTCCAACACTTATTAATCAATCAACTCTCTAAAATGTATGTTACTTGCAAGCTTATTAATTTTATAGCATTAAAATAGAAATATATATATATATATATATATATATATATATATTTAAGTGCATGTACATATACATGCTTCAACTTGAAAATAAAGAGTGAGAATGACTTCTTATAAAGATAAATTGATCATTGATGAAGATTGCTTCATTTGCAGATTTCATGGCAGAATATCACTTAACCACCCCCCACCCCACCCCCCATCCCCGCACCCTACCCCTCCCCTAGGGTTGTCAATTCCTAACCCGACCTAATGTACCCGACCCAAGTCGATACGAATTCGTATCGACTTGAGTCGATTCAGACCAATCAGTTTATTTAAGGTTGGCTGCGGTTTCTCTCGAATTCACTGAGGGAAACCCGCAACCAACCTGAGATGAATCGATTGGCCTGAATCGACTCGAAGTCAATAATTTATTTTAAAAGATAATAATATACTACCTCCGTTCCGCTCTAATTTGCATACTTTCCTTTTCAATATGTCTCAACCTAATTTGCCAGCTCATAAATGGTATTTTTCTCTCCATCTTTGAAAAAGTCAATGATCCCACAAAATATGTTTATTCTTAACCTCCGTGCTCGACCAAGATAGACAAATTAGGCGAGACGGAGGTAGTAATAGTTATATGTTTCAAATCATTTTTAGTATATAACTCGAATCGAACACGAACCCGATCGGATGATCCAAATTGCCAACCCCCACCCTACCCCACCCCACCCACCCCCCAAATCACACAAGGGTTCCTTTCACTACCTAATAACCAACCAGAAATTCCTGAAACATGCTACGAGATAACTATATCCAAAAAAACAGCTCATTTAATTTTCAATCTGACCATGATAGACATCAACATGTTTAATGAAATATACTCCCTCCGTCCCGACCCAATTTGCCTACCTTGACCGAGCACAAAGGATAAGAAAAAATAAATTTTGTAAAATCTTTAATTTTTTTAAAGGTGATAATTGAATGTGGAGATTTTGAGGGTGCAGATTGTGAGAGAAATTTGCTATTTATGAGCTGACAAATTGGATTGAGACAAACCGAAAGGGAAAGTAGGCAAATTAGTGCAAGACGGAGGGAGCATATAATTATATAAATATATGACAAAAACTTATATGTGACCGTCACACGACCATCACACGATGTGACGAGTAAAAAATATCATTTTTTTTGGTAAAAAAATCACGTTTATTTATAAAAGTAACTTTTTTGGAACAAAAAGAATATCATTTTTTGTAGCAAAAGTATCACATTTATCTGTAAAAGTATCACTGTAGTAAAAATATCACTTTCATCTGTTAAAGTATCACTATTTCTTGTAAAAATATCACATTTTTCTGTAAAAACACATATGTGTGTGTTTGTGTGTGTTTGCATGGTGAATGTGACATGGGTATATGTTGTCTGAATTAGAAAGGAAAGGCAAAGATATAACTGAGAAAACTGTGAAGGTACTCAAGAGTTTATCAAATGTTGCAAGTACACATGTACATCCTAGCTGTATCGAAAATGTACTTGTTAACGAATACGCTTTTGCCACGTCGTATACTGTCCTTGGCTACTAAGACATCATTTTTCAGTGCCACGTCGACAGATCAATGTAGTCATGTTTTGCTTAGGATGATTGCTAAAGGGATGGATATATACATCAATCTGGCTGTAAAACTTGGTTGACAATAATACATTCTTGATTTCATTTGTTGTTGAGTGGGCAAGTCGTTAGACGTTAGTTAGACGATGAACTGAGTTTTAACAACTAATGAAGGGTTAAACGGAACTAATCAAAGTATAGACATATTTCGATAAGAAATAGGATTAAAAGTTGAGGGGGACCAAACAATATTAATATTTATTTTCTATAAATTAATATATGAATAGTTTTTATTTATTATCCCAAATGTAAATGGATCGATATTAAACATTTATGTATGTGTTGAATTGAAAGAAAGTATAAAAACCTTTTCTTTGGGGCGCGGGGAGGGGAGAGGGTTGTTTTGGTTAAATATGTACACTTCAATATAAATATATATATCAAAATATTTTAAAAATACATGAACAATAATCAAATGAAAAGGGGGGGGGGGGGGGGGGCATGGCTCTCCTTGCATTCACTTGCTTCTGCCTCCTGATAGGAAAGAATCGAAAAATAAACATAGCCGCTCAATAGAAACTTAGTGCTTAGGCGAGGACTAATGTAAATGCTAGAACGAAATTAATCTGAGTTAATCGAATTTCTTTTGCATCAGAAATATAGATGTACATGTAAATGTGTGTTTCACATTACAAAAAACTTGGGACTTAAGTCTTGATTGGCTGATTCATATGTATTTCTGGATCCTGTTGTAATGCAAGCAACAGGTGTGGTGTAGCAAAATTGGGTTAAAATCATTTTTAATCGCATGACTTTTGACTCGTAGGTTTTTTGCTAAACGTAATAGGTGAATTTTCAATTTTCATAGTTGTTGAAATTGTTCGATATTAGTCCTGTTTTTAACGCCAATGACCAAATCGAGACACGTGTCTGTTAGCACCAGTACCACGTATAAATAATTACCAAATTAATTTAATTTAGTAGTAATATCTACATTACTTTGACACATGGTAGCTTCCAATAGGCCAATGAATATATAGAAAATCATCAATTAAATCGACTATTAATTTAGTAATTTCCTTTAATTAATAATATTAAAATAATCAATGTAAAATTAGTTTTTAATATATACTTTATTACGTGACTCATTTTAATTAGATACTAAATTTGTGTATTCATAAACACATTTAAGTATACTCACTAATACATATCCGAAAAAGTTAACACAACCTGTAAATCCGTCCGCAACTCAAATACTAGAGATAATTGAAAGAGAAAAAAAAGAAAAAAACACAAGAAATTTCTTAAGCAACCTATAAATTTGAGAATCACCCTTTTATAAACACACTGACAACAAAAAGCCAAAATATTATTACAAATATTATTAGAATTGGAGATTTTTGGTAAAAAGTAAAAAGCTTTATTGTCCTCGTTTTTGTTAGAAAAAGTTAATACAATCATATTCATATATATTGGGGATGTTTTTATCCAATTCGGATTCTCTGTTATCCTATTTATTGTATTTTTCATTACACAATCTTTAATACACAATACGTGTTAATTGATGATATCATTCAATATACGTACTGTGTGTAAATAAAAGACAACTAAGATCAAACACAAGATGAAACACATAAGTCGTCCCATCCTATCTTGCACAACATAAAAAAAGAAAGTTATAACATAATCTCCACCCTCAAAATCTTCACCCTCAATCCATCTTTGAAAAGTCAACAAACAACAAAAAAACAACTTTTCTTAACACCCGTGCTGACCCTTCCTGTGCAAAATAAACCGAGACGGAGGGAGTATAAGTTTTCCATAAAACCTATCTCACTTTTTTTTCCAGAAACGATAGAAGCTTCATTTCAATTGAGTTGGACAACGAACGAGACAGTCTAGTCGATTTAAGTTGGACCAAATACAATTTAGCTCGACTCATTTGCATCCTTCGTAATATCTAGCTAGCCCATTCTTGGCCTGAATTTATTTATTTGTTTGTTATTTTTTATGGAAAACTTCAATAGCAAGGGAAGTTGCTGGTGGATTAATTTTTTGCTTACAAAATACGTTCTTTCCTGCTTTCAGAAAATGCCCAAATTCAAGACTAGCATGTAATGTAATGAATCTTATTGTTGAAAATGAAATTTCATCAAAATTATTCTATATAATTAAGAATCTTGTAACATTGTCAATATATATTTAATATATTTATTTTTATCAAATGATTCCATGCATGGCCCCTCTCTCTCCCACACTCACACACACACATTTATATATAAATGAAAATATTAACGGCATGCTTGAGGTGGGAAACGGGTCGGATTGCAGGTTCAGGTCAAGTTAAGAACTGATTTTTACGATTTTTTCCAAACTCAACCTAACCTGCCAATCCGAACGGGTTGAGACCTGCCAACTGTTACCAACCCAATTAAAAAAAAAAAAAAAAGAAATCATCAATTTTTACTTTTCCATAGAAACCTAAAATGATTGTTATAAACCCTAAAATCTGAAAACGCCACAGTAGATAAATGTTTAAAATTTTAAATTGCATTTAATGCATTGCAAATTATATATTCATGCCTCAAAAGATTAAAATAGACTAAGTAGGTAGTATAACTACAACCAACAACAAAACATACACATATCCACGAAACAAGTTAGGAATTTGAAAAATAAAATCTAAAAGTATAAATAACAATCAATTACAATTACAAATATGTCATATTTTCTAAACACCCTTATTATATTTTATTTAATAAAAGGGGTTGCTGGTTGACCTGAACCGACCCATTTTTATCACATATTGAAAAAGTTGAAAAAAGCACTTTCCCATGAAGTTCTTTGTGATATCTGAAAATTTGGCTTGATCACAAATATCATGAATTGAGAAAAGGTAGGACCGTTCTTTGAATCCTCGACAAAGGTAGGTAGATCAGACGCAATTTGTCCAGCACATTAGCTTTAACGAATGAAAAGTGCAATGCCGATCAAAGCGTAATTTCCAGAAACACCAAGCATGGTCAGGGGAACCTAAGGGTTGTTTGCAATTGTTTTTTTAATTGTTTTTCAGCTTATAGCTTAGGGAAAATTATTTTTGAGTGTTCGAAAAACAAATTCAAATTTTTAATAAAAAGTGATTGATTATAGGACAAAAACTAAAAGTAGAAAAAAGTTATTTATCCAACTTCTTGGTATTTTTATAAATAAATACAAGTCTTTTCTGTCACTCATAAGCTAAATTTACTTGAGTATCGAACACTCCAACTTTTATATTTGACCAAAATCACTTTTATTCTCAAACATTACCTACTTTTGATTTTAAAGAATTGTGAGAAATTAAAACTAGAAATTGTGGTAAAATTACTTACAATCAAAAGTCAACAGTGTATGAGTTGGAGAATAAAAGTGATTTTGGTCAAATATAAAAGATTAAGTGTTTGATACTTAACTTTTAGCTTATGAGTGGGAAAAAAAAACTTCTATTTATTTACAAAATACCAGAAAGTTAGAAAAAAACAATTTTTTCTCCTTTTAGCTTTTGATCTAAATAACTTTTATTAAAGTTAGTTGTTTTCCCGAACGCTTCAAAACAACTTTTTTCAAGCTATAATAGCTAAAAAGCACTTTAAAAACAATTGCAAACACTCTCTTAGTATATGTTAGGGGTTATGTTGAATGGACCTAGTTCGATAATTTGTGGCCCGATCTAGCCCGGCATATAATATTAGTAAGATGGGCTTGGCCCGATCAAACCAGTCCGTCCTAATTATCACCTCCATCTGCTGCACATCAAAATGGGCTTGTTTGGGTATAGTGGGCTGGATAGCTGCAATTCCTTATAGGGCTATTGGGCCGAATTGGACAACCTTTAACAGGTTGGGCTTAATATGAATATTGGACATCATAAAGATTTTTACTTTAAGCTAGGCCCAATAAATAAACTAGGTCAAGAAATCAACTTTTTAAAAAATAAATATATCCTGAGAAAAAAGAAATTAAGGTTGTGAAAAAAATTTCATTTTTAGTCCAATAACTTCGGGCTTGTCTAAATAAATTATATAAGTCAGAAATTATTAATTTTTATTTTTTGAAAAATAAGAATCTCATAAATTAATCTCAAGTATAAGACTCACAGGAAAATTAGGACCTATTCATACAATCGGATCAATTTAAGAATATAAAAAAAATACAAGTCTATGAGCAAAAGAAGTCCAATAATAGTAAGGCCTGAATTTTGCCTCGTGACTGCATGCACAACAAGCAACGAATCGGAAAGAACAACTATCTAGGTCCGCCTCTGAATCAAGATCATCAAATCTCCATTTTCAAATTTTCTATCCAAATGCAACCTAAGTGAGTTCCGGTAAAATTTGTTCTCAAATCGAATAATCTCCAAAACATATACGATTAAAATTAAGATTTCTTCACATACATAATTTATTTTGGACAAGCAATTTTCTCTAGCTTGTAATTAATTTAACCATAAGTTATTGAAATATTTAAATAGATGAGATTATGAATCTTGAAAAGGTTAATGGCCAACTTCTCAAAATGTTTTATAATAAGTTATTTAAATGTGTTCACAACATAAGATGTTAATAGACTTATTAAATGTTAAAATAAACTCTTATAACTTATATACTAAAAAAAGTATATCTAGTCATCTTATTCTCTTAAAATAAGTCACACTCAAATTACGTACACATATATATACACTTCACACACTACACATATTTCAAATACACAAGCTAATCTCTTCGTTCAATTGCAAATTTATAAGCTTCATTATTCAATTACTTTATTAATACATGTACGTTCTTGAAACAACTTATAAGATGTCGTAACTTATAAAAATAGTTATAATTAATTTAGTCAAACACTAAATTGTAAATAAACAAATGATTTACTTAAGATTAAGTTGGATTATGACTTGACTATTTATCACTCACAGATTATCACAAAATTCAACATCTACAATTTGGCCAAAGTCAGTCATTAACCAAATTGGAAAGCCATTCAAACAAATAAATATTTAAACATTTTTATTCATGTTGAAAGGTGTATCTACTGTTCTTTCCAAATTCATTAAAAAAAAATTTATTTACTACCTCCGTTTTTTTTAGTTGTCATTTTAGTTTTGGATAAAAGAATTAAGGGATTTAAGAAGTTGACAAATCAACCCTCAACTAATTTCTTTAAATTCTTTGATTTTTTAATCATTTCTATATATTGTTCATATATACTTTCCATAACTATAGGATTTGTATTGTAATAGAAGTAGTAAAAAAGTTAAAATGATAACTATTTACAAACAAAACAAATAAGTTAGAATGACAACTAAAAAAACGAAGGTGGTATTAAATTAATTATTCGTACGAGAATTAATTTTTTTTTTCTCCTAATCTAAGAACAAAGAAAAAGTCCTCCCCTTTTTTTCTCCTAATCTAAGAACAAAGAAAAAACCCTCCACTCCCTCGTGTTGACTCGAACCCAGGACCAAAAGCCTAAGTAGTAGATGCTTTGCCACTTGAGCTATCCCACTTCGTCAAATTATTTGTACAAGAGTTGAAAATAACAAAACAACTTAACTAAAATGGCAGGGTGTTGTCTTTTTCTTCTGTTACTGCCTCCGTCCCACTTAACTTGTCATATTTTTCATTTCGATTCGATCAACTTAATACCCATAATGACAATTAAAGTCAATAATCTCCACCTTCAAAATCTCTACCCTCAAAATCTTCACATTCAATCTCTATCTTTAAAAAAGTAAAAAAATCCACAAAATCTATTTTTTCTTAACATTCGTGCCCGATCAATTGTGATAAGTTAAGTGAGACGGAGGGAGTATTTTTTTAATTATTTATCTTTTCTTTCCCCCACTGTTTGGGTTTGGATTTTTTAGGGTTGAAGTGTCAAGAGTGGCACAACAAAGAAGACTGGATAATATTGACCCTTAATCCAATGATTTTTTTTTTTTTTTTTTTTTTTTTTTTTTGAATTAAATATTTTACTGCACATAACCAAAAGAATAAAATAAAAACGAAAAGGTCATTTTTTGAGAAGGAAAATAAATTTAATTAACAGCCAGCACTAATTGATAAATATGGTAACGAGAGCCACCTACAATCATCAGATGGACATAATTTTGCATACTTAGCTAAACTATACCCAATAAATATTTAAATCCTATGAATCCAAATAAGACCCGAACGAAAACAAAGAAAACAAATATTTTATCTTCACTAATAGAGAGATACATTCCGTCGCACAATCGGCTTCATCCATAGGAGCGAGGATGGTTGTGCAATCGCCTAAGATACAAAGGTCAATACGAGAAAGTGAACTCTCAAGTCGTAAAGCCTCACGAAGAGCAAATAATTCCGCAACTTCGGATGAGAAACATTATGAAATTTCTTTGCTAAACCTCTTCAAATAATAATTTTCTATTTTGATTACATAAATTAATTGAAAAAATTCTA